>VZSR01001479.1:7199544-7262727 GCA_013398615.1 Brachypodius melanocephalos | reverse complement strand
TTACTTCTAAGAACATCACATGGCAGGTGACCACATTTGAAGAGGTTAGCACTGGATAATTACAGAAACCCCAAATAATGGGGGACAGTGTGGCTTCAGCAATCATCACTACTGCCACTGTATCACTGTGGTAGAGACAACAAAAGGAGGCTTCTACCACACCATCTTTGGGTTTTCACTCACGAGGGCAATTCTGATTGCCCATATTAAAAATCTTTGACCAAAACCTATGTATCTGTTCATCTACTGTAATTGTTTCAATCCTCTTCTTTGACTCATGGAGATGTGCAGGAAAAACCCAGCTAACAATCTTATAAGTACTTGTTTTACCAATCTGGCCCTCAGTCAAGAAGTTGCAGTGAAAAGTCTTTTAATCACCTTCTGATCAGAATTTACTGGATTGGATCTAAGTTCAAGGGTATTAAAATGTGCAAAGGAGACTAGGAAAAAATGGCTGGGTTATAGATTTTAACTTCTTAACTAGAAAATTGACTCAAAATAGATTTTCTAATTTACAATGAATCAAAAGAAAAAACATTAGACCATAGCAAAAGTGGCACAAATGTATCAAAAAGCAAATGAATAAACATTTGAAAAGATTTATTATTAGAAATTGTAATAAATTTTGGAAAGATGAATCGATTTTAGTTAAAAGGTATAACTGACAATTTATTGGGCGGGAAGATGCATTATTTTCCAATTGTTATCCACCTACAGTAAAACTGATTTGTGTCCTATTGTATTTTATGGAAAAGGAGAGAGCAACTTTCAGTGATTTAGATTAAATGTATTAATCATAACCAGACACTGTGAACTATATATCTACTATTAAAGAAGATTTTTGACATTTAATTCTGTAGCAATATTTTGGCTCTGTACCACTCTTCCTAAATCCAATTCCTGCTACAGTTGGCAGATTTCTCCCTTTTAATTTTATGGGGCTTAAAGTAGCATTTAACCACCCATGCGGTAAATAATGCAGGATTAGAAATATTTAGTGTTTTGTTTCCCTTTGAAGAGTACCAATCCATCAACTCCCAAATATTTTAAAGTTATTTTCCACATTCTAGTAATATTTAATATAAGATTCAGTAAAATATCCTATTTAAAAGAAGTGGTTTTTTTTCCTGGAACAAAAAATACCTCACATTAAATACTACAGAAAATATGCATCTGCATCACTGTTATAGCGGAATTAATTTTATAATGATACTGCTTTGTGTACAAAGAAAACTTTAATAAAACCTTCAGAGTTTTTAAACTTGACAGTCACATAATATCTAATACTTACTCTCAATCAGTAAAAATACAGTTAAATATTCTCCTGAACAAGACATAATAATATATCTTATAATATTTATGCCCAACTTAACACAGAAATGGTAGCTTCTATTTCTGCAAACCCTTCTCCTCCTCTTTTTATGCAGTCATTGCCTATGTTTTGCTTAAACGCTATATTTTGCTGCATGGAAAAGTGAGCTTAGAGTAACTTTTAAGAGGCAATGCTCTTAGAGTTCTTTTAGGTACTGCAAATAATCTTAAATTGCCTTAGACACAGGTCTACCAACATGTAGATTCCAGATTTTTAAAAAACACAAACAAGAGTTGCAGTATGGCAGCAAAATCTCAATTGCCACATGTACAGTGCTTTCTTTTCCATAGCAGAACAGCATGACAGAAAATAGGAAAAAAGGGTTTTCTCCAGTTTGACCATATTCTACAGGGAATAAAAATGCAACCTACTGTGAACATACTGAATGTATCGGTTTAGGTCTTTGTAAAACAAGGCCTTTAGAAGCCGTGTCCAGAGCAAACAAGTCAGGGTAAAGGGAAAATAGGGCACATTTTCTCTAAAAATCTCTTTAAAGTCAACTACATGAGTGTTTAAAGAAATACACATCTAAAGCTCGACAGAGCTTGCCCATCAGCTAACAGTAAGGAAAGACGACTCCCAAAGTAAACAACTTTCAGTTCTCTGAACTGAGAAGTTTCTTCCTTGACCTTTAAAACCATAATTAGCTGGAATGCTAAATCAAAGCTGAGAAAAAACAGAATGAGAAAGATAGTCTCCTACTTGTGAATGCAGGTGTTTAAAACCAGCTGTCAAACCACCCATCCAGGGTTAGTAAGAAGTGAGAAAAGGAAAAAGTATCTACAGCAAAAATCAGATCAGGAGCAAGCAGAAGAGTCTGCTGAATCCAATTGCAAGGGGCTGAACAGAACAGATTTTGAGCTGTTATCAAAACTGTTGGACTGGATGGGTTCACTTCATCAGTTACAAGCATTTACACTCACTTCCAAAAGAAGCTGAAAAAGCGCCTGCTATGTTGCAGCTGAAAGGACAGCAATTAACAAGCAAGGACTAATACACTCTTAAACCACTCCAGCTGCAAGTGCTAATGTTAATAAACCTTTTCTTCTTGCCCTCTGTATTCCTAGGTACTCTATGCAAATCAGCAACTGGACAAATGGTTTAAGTACACAAAACCCAATAATTATTATGCTTCTGAAAACATCATACCAATGTTTTTATGTAGGGCTTTCCCACAACACCAAGAGCCCATGAAACCAAGGAGCTTTGAGTTTTTCTGTGAGGCACCTCACATCTCACAGCCTTTTCAAAGTACTGATTAGCTTTGGGGAATGACCTTTTCCTTCTAGGATTGCTTATCACCGTTTTTTTTTAAAGTTAGTACTGCTGTCTCTGATGCCGGATAAACGTGTTTTATAAAGTGTTCACGTCCAACAGATCTTCAAATTGAATGTGTTGCAGAAAGATAAACACAGCCTACACCTCTGTAAAGAAAAGGTTCTGCATTCAGTTATGTGCTTACTTGCTGTAAATACCATGTGGTTGGAACAGCCAATCCCGAGAAGCTTTGAGTAATTTTTTGCCTTTTTAAAGCTACGCTCTCAATATGCACATTTGATTTTCTTATTTCAAGAAACCAAACCATAGCAAGCACGTCACTTTTCCAGCTGAGTCAGAAGCAAGGCAGGTACAACTGTGGTTTGCTCCATTCCTTTCTGTTTATGTTTAACACGTTACAGTACACTGTCCTTACATCTAACTGAAGTCAGAGCAATCAAAGAGAATGGCAGAGAGAACCTCTCCACTCCAGTGTAATCTCTCACATCAGAGAAGGAGCAGAGTAATTTTCTTGGTTGACTCAACTTCAACACAATAGATCATGTATGTTTCCTACTTTATTTTCTGTCTTGCATTTTGAAGCAATTTGATCTATGTGCTGCCATGATGAATTCCTGAGGAGAATACTGCAGATCTAGTTTAATTCACTATTTTAGCAGTACTTCTTACTCGGGATCCAAGCCACATGAACTCAAACTAAACGTATTACCCCCCCTTGCCCCCGCATTTTAAATTGGGCTTTGTATTTTTGCTTTTGTTAAAATCAAACAAGATTAAAATATTCTAATTCCTCATCATTGCCTTATAGTAATGGCTAGAAAGATAAGCTGCTAATGCTATCCATCACTCCACACAAGATTTTTGGAATATGTTTTACATAAACTAATTCTAAGAGAACCAGTGAACAAAACAAATGAGTGCACCTGAATATAAACTGCTTATCTCAGAACAAATGAATGCACCTGAATACAAACTGCTTATCTTAGAACAAATCTAGAAGGTCACTTAATAGGCTTTATCTAGATATCTAATGGAAATACTCTGCTTATCTCTAGACATCTAAAGTGGCTGTATTCATTACAGATGACCACCATATGAAAGGCAACATAAAACAGATACGGGACTATTTTCAAGTTGTTCCCCCTATCAGCAGCCTTGACAGAAAAACCTATTCACGTGAATGAGTTACTATGGGTTGAATTAGCAAGAAACTTCCAAGTGTTTAGGAGCTGTAGTTGACCTTGTACTTGATTTCGGTTAAAAAATGTTAAACAATGTGTTAGCTGAAATCCCTGGCAAGATTTTCATTATTTACTTAACATTTATGATGTTATTACAGCATAAATTAGATGATGCTTATCAGGTAAACTAGAGCATCTGTGCAAGTGTTCCTCGCCTATTACACGTTTTTCTATCTATTCTCAGCATTAAAGGATCAACTCCCCCATCAAGCTCAATACAAGGAGATCCAACTCCTAACTTGACTCTGGATATAAGATGGTGTTCTACCATTAACTGTTCAAAATGCTGCTCTTGAGTCATTAAGAAGTTTCTAAAAGAGACACAACTGAGTACAATTCTTGCAGTAAAAATACTAAGCGCAATTACATTTAAAGGATTTATTTTTTCCATTAGAATTGCACTAAAACAAAACATCAAAAAACCCATAGGCACTTGGGAAATCAAAATAACCAAATTCCAAATGTCTACCGAAGAAACATTTCATGCAGCCACACACCAGAAAGTGGGATTTCTTTTAAAGCTGCAAAAAACAAGAGGAACAATCATGTTGCTTTGTATTTTGAGGTCAGAGGTTTTAAAAATCATTATTATCTGTAAAGACTGCTGTAAAACTGTATTAAATGTGTTTTCAAGACAGACACCAACTGAGGAATGAAAGGGATATCATAATGCTATTTGTCCTCCTTGAAAATAAACTTAAGTGAAATTGTAGATGACAATCATTGGAGGGGTTGGGCTGAGGTGAATTACAAGAAATACTGCTTAGCCTAACAGTTCGTAGCACTTGTCACCATGAATAAACCACAGAACGCATCTGAAAAACTAAGCAACACATTTGGCATTTCTGAGACTAATGCTGGAGGGCAACTGTTTTGCTGAAGTGGCATGCTGGTTTTGACACTATACTTGAGAGTCCAAGAAGAGACTAAGTCACCACAGTCACTTCAGTGAGACAGAAGTTAATCTTTGATAGTTTAAGGGTATGCTTTGATTGTCACCGCAGGTCAACTATACCAAGAAAAAAACATTGTGAGCTTTGTGACACAGAATACCACTTTTAGTGGTTACACCTAAAAGATACATACATTTTGCCAATAAAGTACAATTGTTACCTCCACAAGCTATTAACTGGCTGATGCAACTAAACTATTTTTATTTCTTGATAGTCACAGGTTTTGTAAGAATCAAGGCAGGACAAAATTCAAGACTCTACACTCCAATTTACAAGGTAAGTGGTACAGAATAAAAAACGAATGGCTCACCTTCACCAGTAACTCTTTTCTGGCTAATGAACTGCAGCTTCAGTGAGACAAATGCTGTGGTATTATTTGTGCCTCTTTACTGATCTGATGACACCATGATAATTGAACATTTTCATTAGACAGTTTCAGGTGACACAAAAAAATCACTGTCACTTGAAGCAAACAGTTTGTGAGGCAGACTTCATTTAACCGTAAATCTTGTGATAGGTAGAAATCACAACCCTTCATAACAATGACATCAACCCTGACAAACCTGATCTACTAATTGCAGTGCTCTGCCTTGAACAATCAAAATACAAACTGTGCCTTACATATGGATACTACTGCTGGAGCTATTAGTGATGAGAACCACTTTGAGAACTGACCTACCATGAAAAATGATACAGGAGTAATTAAGATCCTTTCAATGAGAAAGTATGCTAAGCTATTATGAAAGTCACCAAGCAGCTTTAGTCCTCCATCAGGTGCTTCCCATAGCAGATGGAAGTTACATTAGGCTTGCATTGGTGTAAGTGAAAGCTTTAGCAAAAATGCACTGGAAAATTAATTTGTGGAAAAAAGAAGCCTTTGCTAAGAGAAATAGATAGTGAGGATTAAAAGGTGTAAGAACAGTGAGTAGTTCCTACAAAAATGTATAAATATGTGAAGTTAAACATCACAGTTACATCAACATCATCCACAAGATTTACATTTCATTTCGAAACCTACATGGTTTTTAATGAGGTTTTGAAATTTGACTGAAGGTTTTGTTCCCCCCTTTGGTTCATGAGTTTGAGTTCAAAGGGACCTTAAAGATCATCTAGTCCAACGCCCGCGCCACACAGGAAGGCACACCTTCTGCTAGATGTGAAATTGTTGTTTTCTCATAAAATAAAGCTATTTCAACGTGACTAAGTTTTGAAGCCTTGAAGTGTGCCACTTGACTCATTCCTCAGGAAAACTAGCATTTTTGCCAACAGCCACTGAACATTGGAAGAATCAAAGGTGGGGCTTACACTGACACCACAGCTGCATCGCCTCTCCTAACCACCTGTATTTTTCTGCCTGAAAAAAACATACCTGAAGAAGCATATAGGTGCAGGAAACCACACACTCCTCAAGGAAGTTTTATCCCTCTAAGTTGTAAAACTAAGATATTGAGGTAAAGAAAGGATTAAAAGAGCATGACATTCACTACATTTTGTGTAAGTAGATATCCATTTAAGGTAATTACAAACAAGAAAAAAAAAGGAAAAGCATACAGAGAAATGCTTTCAGTAGCTGAGTATTTTTGATGAAAGGAAATTCTAGTAAAACCATTACAAAACCAAAAAAATCCTATCTTCCTACTTGTTTAAAAGTAAATTTATTTGCAGTTTTAGCAGTATAAGGTTTCAAAATGCTACTCTCAGACATGGCAATATTCCTTATCATGAATGAATCAAAGTGTGAAATCCAACAAGAGTTTAGTTTATAATCTAATACCATCACATTTCCACAGAATTTGTCATACAGACTATCACTGCAAATGACAGAAAATCATTAACTGAAGAAAATAATTAATACACCATAGATAAATTCTTTCATGAACTTCAGTGATACTGTATTGTTTTATCTGACTGTATACCACTCATCCAATGTAAATAAATTCTCCACACCACCAAGCACACTTTAACTTGAGAAGCAGTGTTTTTCCAAAAGTTGCAGAGTAGCCACAAAGTGCCTTCTGACCAACGTTGTAAAAATAGTGCCCAAATTATTCTTTAAGGGAATATTCCTTGAATCTATAGCAAGGTTTCTTACCCAGCAACATTTCACTTTATTTCCAAAATATTTTGACAAGAAAAAAGCTCCTGAAAACACCTGGCTGTGTCTTCCTTTAGAAAGAACTTGGAAGCAGAAATGTTTGAATTGATTTTACATTTTGAAAGCTGTTTAAAAGAGCAGAAATGTTCAGTGTATCTTTTCTCCTAATGGCAACAGACTGTAATCTGTCAACAAATTTTTTTGAGAAAAGCTTTTTTGAACTTTTGGAAAAAAGTCACAGGATTTGACAGAAATACCCAGTCACCTTCAGATAACAGCTGCTGGAAATGTAGCTTTCATCCTTTAAGCACATTTTGAATAACTACAACTGTATATAGTCACGCTCAGTAGTACAGCTGTGCAAAAAAATAAATCAATCTAGGAGTGCAAGCCTTAACACAAGCTGTCTTTAATATAATTAAACCAAACTCCATGATACAAAGGTGATGGATGGAAAAATGGGCTGAGTCAAAAGAAAGCATCTTTTTAATTGGTCATCTTTTTTGCACTTTAACTCAGTGAAATCACCAGCTTCCAGCCTAGACAGGGAATACCAGCAGGAAGAGATGACACACAAGAGTTCTCAAACAAAACCCTGCAATGTTTTTCTCTGTCCCAGAGAAGAAATAGTGCCTAGAACCAGACAAGGAATAGCTAAAACAGCAGCATTCATTTTTAAAACTTATTAAAACTATTTTCACTTATTTTTAGGGAGGAGTTGTGAACAAAAGTCAAAATTTTCAGTCGTTGAAATTACTATGTTGGGTAAAACATTTTGAAGAAAATGAGAAAACAGTCATGTTATGTTTTCACTAGCTATAATTGACTCATATTTTCTTTGACATGGGTTTTATGCTCTCCCCAGGAATCCATCTTAGAAAAAAATTACAACCTTAACCATTTTAGTTAAAGAGGTAATTTAGTATTCTGCATCATAAAAATAAACCTTTACAGTTCCAACACAACTAAAATGGTAGATTTTGGATTTTATTCTATGAAATACCAAAGCTTCACCTTCAATTTGCTAGAAATAACAGATACAGTACTGGAAAAGTGACATGTATATAAACTGTATGTCACTAGATAAGTGCCAAGTATACAAACACACATAAAGACCAAAAGAAAAAAGCATTCCTTCTAAGAAATCAGTGTTTCATTCACAGAACACTACCTCTAAATTGCAGGACTTGCCTTTGCCTAACACAAAGCAATGTGAGGCTTGGGACTACTTGATCAGGTCATACATAACTTCAGAATTCAACCAACTCAACTCAATCACAGTAAGATTTCCTGCAATATACATCTTATTAAAAGAGTACATCAAATATGAAAACAGATGTATAATTTTCCTCGTTTTAACTACAAAGCTACTACTATCAACTTGGCATGGTATTAGAGAAACTACATGCTTTTCTATTTCTTTTCAAATATAGTTACAGTTGATGCTGTCACAAAACAAAGCAATGAAGATATGAAAAGGCACCATTACAGTTGCGACTCAAAATATAAACATGACAAACTACTGAATTACAGATTCCATTGAAAACATACCTATCTTAAATGAATTGGACAACTGAAAGGCTATAAGCCAGTTGTATTAAATATTTTCTTTTTTTTCCATTTTCTTGCTCAGCCTTTTCAGTTGTCATCTGCTGAATGATAACTCATTCAACCTGCACATTGGATTAGGCAAGGATTTTCAAAGTATGCACGCGCTAGGTTTTTACTTTGCTCTTTCTTGTCCGGTGGTGTGTGATTATTAACAAAGTGTTTTGACTCAAAGGCAGTACACCTGATAAAAGAAAGACCCATGAGTTTGCTCAGATTAAGCAACTCATCCATGAAACACAGGAGGAGCTTCTGGAGAGAATCTAAGTACCAGCTGTGGCTACCTCAAGTTCAAGTTTACTACGTGGTCCATAAAGAGCAGCATTCTTCCTCTGATCTTCAGCTCCCACTATGCCGTGAACATCACATGAGCAGGCAGTTTCCTTGGTCCACAGCAAGCAATAGTCACACTCTTAGCCTTTCTCTTACAAGAAAACCCCCAAACAATTGGGCATTAAACACTTTGTGAGAGAGGATGAGGGTATATCAAAGCATTATCATAGTTCTTCCTTCTGCCTTCCTCAAACCTGTGATCTCACCCAGGCTTTGCTGGCTGCTATACTTGAGAACCTTCAACCAAGCTTTTCAAAAAAGCTTAAGCCTTGACTGTATGCAAAAGGCCAACTATATGCTCACACTCCCTAGATACAAATGACACATCTTTAGACTGAACACAAGGTACAATATGTGGCTTTTAGGCAGTGTATCTCTTTTTCTTTTTTTTTTTTTTTTAAGCTGTCTCCCTTTCAGGTCTGTGTAAAAGCAGTGATACAGACATCAGACTCCTTGTTGTTAAAAAAGAATTCATTCACACCACGATTCTGTTCAATAACTTGAGTCTGCAGTGTTCTTTTCTCAGGATATTAATCTTTCTAAAAGCATTCTTGCTCCTCTTCACTGTTACCATCTAATAATAGCAGTAATTACTTCTTGTTCTGTGTTATCAGATGTCACAGGTATTAAATGACTTTTTGTCATTGGATTGAAGCATCTAAAGAGGATTTTCTTTAAGAAGCAATCATTGACAAAAGGAAGCACATGAGCTCCGGTTTATATAGCCATGTTTGCAAAGTGAGATGCAGCAGATGTGCTCACAGACATAAATAGTCGTTAAGGAGGTCAGAAAACTGCATCTGCAGAGCTAACAGCACATCCCTTCTATTTGTGACTCCTGCCTAAAAATAATGACTCCAAAGCTACATTCACATGCCAACCTTCTTCCACAACATCATGCAAAATTATGTATTTAATAACTGAATTATCAGTCTTTAGTAGATTGGCCTGGATTTTTGTTATAAAGGCAACTAAACATTCCATCATTATAGATGGAATATCATGACTGGAAGACAAAATGGGCTCCTAAGGACAATCCAGAAAGCGTAGCAGAAAATAAACATTAGGATTTTTTTATTATATATATGCATTCACAGTATATCTTCATCAATTGAAATTTAATCACCTTTTTTCAATTTAGAGGAAAAGGCAGGTTTTAGGGTAGTTAAGCCATGTATCATCAGTACCATGAAGCTAACCTATCAGTTATAATAGCTCCTATAAAATACCAGAGTGAAATTGCAATAAGCCTAGAAAATGGGCTACAAATCCCAGATATGCTCAAGCAAGCACTGAACCAAAAATAAAAATAGGTAGATAGGAAACCAAGAACTAGACAGCATTCATCTAATTCATGACCACAAAAGCAGAGATCACAGGCCAAGGTTTTAAAGCATCTTATTCAGCTCCAAATGGCAATTATTGGAACTTCAATTACAAAAACCTTGCCTCTTCAAAATGAGTTAAATTTCTAGCAGTTCGTTTCTCTTCTCTCCATACATAATAACTCTTACATTTCTCAGAAGCAACTGATGTTGCTTAGGCAACTTAAATTTGAAAACATTTAATGTTGTCAAATAATAAAGAATATCCATGTTGCAGTATTTGTTGTCCTGGCCTATGTTTATAACACCTGCATCTCCCACAATCTCTTCCAAATACTTTTTTTTTTTAATAAAAAAGGAATAGACTGGGCTGTAATTAATTCATTTTAGCATTTAAATTTAAAAATTCAAACTTCTCTTCTCATCATGCCCTTGTCCAAAGAAAAAGTGCCCCCCAAAATTATTAGAAACTTATTTTAGACAAAAGCTGTGGGAAAATCCAAGTATTAGATTGCACAGAAATGCAAAGACAGGCAAATTTTTTCCTCCACTTATAAACATTGCTCCTAGAGCTGTAGGTACTAAAAAACACCAAACATCCCATTTGTAGTTCCAGCCTTAGAACAGGCTCAGTCCAAAGAAATGCACAATGTCTATGGCAGGTGCATGGATAACCAGCTTTAATTTTCATTTTGTATCTACTCTTTTCACCTGACCACACGGTTGTAAACCAAACAAAAGAGAACAAGGACATATTTTTCAAAGCAGATTTTTGGGATAAAAAATTACCTGAATTGTACCACAACACATCCTGGAATTCTTTTGCTATCTGAAAATAAATTGGTTTGATTTTTATTACACAAGTGAAACATGTTTTCATATAGACATAAAATATATACTGAAAATGGTTATTTATACACATACACCTGCACTGAAAACCTTTTCCTTCCATCACTTCAAAACAAGTACTGAAAAACAGTATCAGACTCTTTCTTTTGCAAAGGGATGAGTTGAAGTATTTAAAAAGAGCAAACACACACCCAGGCAGTGCCACATTCAGTAACACTGAGTCTTACAGTTCCTTTATCCATCTACAGTATCAGGGAACAAGCATGAGAGGGATACTGTTTTTTAAAAACCTCTCAGAACAGTGCAGATGAGCACAAAAATGCTCAGTGCACAAAAATGAAAACACCTACCAGTGCATTCTGGTTTCCTGAAGCCTTTTTTATGTTTCTTGCTGGCATTCCATGAAGGTGACTACATCTACTCTGGAAACCTATGAAAAAGTACAAATTGGTTTAAGAATATTTTCCTTACCACAGAACCGATAAAATTCACCACTACATTCCAATCTATCAAGATAAACTCTGTTTAACAAAACCATCTTATTGGCATACCTTGTGCTGACGGAAACACAGAGCACAGAAAGGGAAAAGTGGGAGAACGAACAAATTGTCATGAAAATTAATATTTCTGCAGCTATTCTTACTGTCATCCTGTATCTAAGCACAGTTGGCAGCACAAGCAGAACATACTGAACTACAGTATGAAAGTGATCTTTGCATCACTTACAACTTCCTTATCACTAGGAAACATTGAATCTGGCTAATCTGCAGAGACCATGTCCTTCTAAGCAATTCCAAGTATCTAGAGAGTAAGCATCACAAAAAGATTCAATACATTCAGTGTGCAGAGTAGCTTAAAAGTGATTTCACCACTGCTCACACAGAAGTTTTGTATTTGAATGGGAAAGGAGATCCTTGTGGCAGAGAAAGGTACGACAAAATTCTTTGGCAGCAAGCTGAGGTCTGACAACTTCAATCTTTAAGAGTGGGTTCCTGGCTGTAAATGCAATCCAACATTGGTTACCCTGGATCCACAGTAGTTGAAAGTCACTTAGAAATAAAAAGGGTACTTTCTGAGTTACAATCTCAATCCATGCTCTAAAGGAACCCCTTCCTCTTATATACAAACAACCCGGCCTTATATACAAACAACCATAAAGCAAAGCAGATTGTCACAATTAGTCTTTCCAGCCTTTAAATCAATGAACTTCTATAGAATTATATACATTATAGCAGAAGCCAGGAACAAAATGGAACATCAAGTTTCATTTTAAATAATGTTGAAAAATTCTCAGTGCAAACAGTGAGACAAATAAAAGAGCAGGCCACCAAAATGAGCTGTTTTCCACTTTCTGACTTTTCTAATAATTAAGTTTGCATTATTTTTCTCTAATGATATCTTAAAAATCAAACAGTTCAAGGAAACAAATGGGTAAGTCCAAGATCTTGTCCACATCTTACATATTTCATATAATCCACAGATATCTTTCTACTGTACCCAAGTGATTCTACAGCTTGCATTTGCTTGATTGCTACTTACCTCTCCTCCCTGAGCGGGACATAAGAGGGAAAGTCCCAGTTAAGATACTTTCAAAGACTGGGTCAGGCAATTCTCTCTCCAGCTCTGTGGAGTCTTCTTGTTCCCACCATGGAATGACCCCCGTAATTCCACATGCTCCACCTGATTCGTTTTCATGAAACCAATCGCTCTGCTCATCATCACCTGTGTGAGGGCAGGGTGCCCAAATCCCCCCAAAAAGGGGGAGGAGCAGAGAAGACAAAAATCAGATGTTACCATCAACAAATACTCTGACAGGATTATTATTTCTTTTCCTTTATAGCTGTATAACAATTACTCCTATATAGCAGTTCTATTTGGAAAATGTTTCTTAAGAGCATGACAAGCATTGCCATCAATGAAACATCATAAAATGTAATGTTTTAAAACCAATTTACAATAGTGAAAACAGTAATAAACTAGTTAATCCTTTTGGCAATAACTGTGGGGAAATCCATTTAAGTTACTGCACTTTACATATTAACAAAAAAACAAGCCTTAATCTCCTGCAGGGAATTAAAAGGTATAAAACTGAAACTGGTTCTTTGCAGCTGATAATGGTATATAATTAGCTTAATTTCATGATTTGTATGGCTAGTAAAAGGAGAAAACAATCATGAACAGATGTGAGTAAATGAAGTTAATCTGATTAAGTTCATTTAGAAATAAGTTTTGAAAAAGTTGATTTTAAATGAAAACTGACAGTATCACATGATTGAGGATTATACTGCATTATAACACAAAGTTGGCCATTTTTATAAATATTTATCTGACAATATTTATCTATGTAGAATTTAAATACTTGGATTTAAATTAAGAAATAAGACTGAAAATACAAGACAGAAAATCTGATCGTGAAATTAGCTCATAAACACACTGGCAACTAAAAATAATTTTTTATGTTCTTTCATACACATAATCTAGTTTCAGAAGATCAGGAATTATCTTCAAAAGACATGGAACATTTCCTTTCCTCCACCCAAAACTTAGATTAGGCATGTGCTATACATTTTGTTCTATTACAAACTATCCAAACCATGTTTCATTATTTCTGCATGTAAATTATTTGACATTTCCATTTTTATTTGGAAATAAATTAAGCAAGATACAAATGTAAGATTTGTGAGACACAGATTACAAGAATAAGAAAGCACTTGTACAAAATTTCAGTGCCACTCACTGCCATAGGAGCGAAACACAAATTATGAAAAATCAAAGCCAAAATTTCACAAAAAATAAAATCCACTTTCTCCACATAAACTGTGGCAATGTAAAGAATATTTGAGATCAAGCACAAGTGAAACTGTCTGTAAACATTCAATCAGGACAAGTACTTCTAGAAAATACAGAATAATTCAAGCACTTCACTGGTCACTTGCAGGTGAAATGGGATCCTTACACCTTTAATGATCACTACTGAAAGCAAAATTAGCAGAGGCTACAGAACAGGAACATTTAGATGGAGGAAGGGGAAAACAAAGGTGAAAAGAGATACATAGGTCAAAATAAGATTTAAATTTCTTTGCATTCCTGTAGCATTTCAGCCTGCTTTCCCTATTCACTCTAATCCTCATTTATAGCCATGACATTTCACAAAGGCATTCACCATTAGTTCTGTCCTTCTTTTGTTACAGCCAGGTATGGGCTTTTTGGAGGAACTCTAAGAATACTTCATAGGGACACTGGTGGTGGTAGAAGGAGAATCACACTTTCTAATTAGATTGGTCTGTGGTTTAGAGTTAAGCTTCAAATCCTTTGTTTTGATTTTCCAAACTACTATGTTTGGAAACACTTCCCAAAATTTTATGTTTGTTAAACTTTGTCTCTATATTTTGTCATGAGAGCTCCAGACGCTTTCAATAACAAAAATACTATCAGAAGCTCAAAAGAAGTCTTCTTACACATAATTCATCCATGGAGGTAAACACAGAATTCTGAAATGGAGTTCCATGATGAATTCAGGGACAGAAGCTGTAAGAGGCAGGCAGTGCCGTCTTTGAAGGAAGCTACAATTTAAGGCGGGGTTGCAATTTAAGGCTGGAACGTGCAATAAGGCAAAGAGCAGCTATTGAAGGAAACTGCCATCTTTGCTATATACCCAATAGCTTTTTT
This sequence comes from Brachypodius melanocephalos, assembly GCA_013398615.1. Classification (NCBI taxonomy): domain Eukaryota; kingdom Metazoa; phylum Chordata; class Aves; order Passeriformes; family Pycnonotidae; genus Brachypodius; species Brachypodius melanocephalos. The sequence goes on along the minus strand of VZSR01001479.1, from coordinate 7,248,004 downwards.
TTTTTTTGGAAAAAAAAGAAAAATATTACTTTTCCTTTTTATGCAACAGGAATATTAGCATGTTAAGCAATTATCTGTTAAGATACTTTAATTTTTATGCTATTATACACTTCCCTAAGCACTTATGTTGCTTACAGCCAAAGGCAGACTTCAGATCTGAACCTCTTAGTCCTTTTCCATATGACAGCAGGATCCAGATATGCTTGGTTTTTAGCTTCCTTGTCTGTGAAATTAAACAACTCTGAATCCTCTGAATATATTAAATCATATTATCACCTTGAGGCAAGCATAAGCCTATTACTACTATTCTTATCCAGGTGAGAGCACTCACAGGCATTTTGCGTACCAGTTGCTCCACCCTGAAGGGATGCCACTTTCAGAGCCAGGGAAGATCACTGCATTGAATTCATTCCCTATCTCATACATACAGGCAATAAAACACAGAGGCCTCCCCACTCAAGAGTTTGGTAACCAAACACTTGGATTTTATCCTACTTAATTTGCAGCTCTCAAAAGCCAGCACAGTATTCATAGCAAATGTGATCTTAGGAATACTAAAAGCTCAAAGATTTGTGATTTCCAAAGATGCACTACACTGTCCTTTCCTCCTAGGATGCTGATTCAGCACAGGACTGCAGCAAATTATGATATTTTTCCACAGTACAGGAAAGGTAGAAAAACATCCAGATCTCCAAAAGAAGAGCCCACGCATCCTCCTAAATACATTTTTAAAATACATCAAACTTGTTTATGTATAAGGTTAATGCTTCAAGGAATTACTCTGAAGTAATTTACATTGAATTATAACTGCACTGATCAGTACAATACAGTCAATTTAAGGTTCAGAAATGTCATATTCAATCCTAAAATTTCCAGGCCAGTTTCTGCCTTAATTTATTTTTTTAAACTTATTTTTAGGCCATCCCTTCCCTCCAATTACTGCTTCCCTAAATTTCGCTCTATATAATTATGTCTACATATTTATCTAACTACTCCTCCATCTTAAATTCCTTGCCTTCTTTAAGAAGTTTAGAAAATGATTTATGTGAGTTTCTGGTGGTTTCTCTATGGCACAGACACCTTCTGCATCACCATCAGTTTCATGTTCAGAAAAACTTCACCTGAATCTTACTCTAGCTAAAGCAGTGCACTTTTACAACAAACCTTCCACTGCACTAAGAGAGAGTTTTGCCCCTCTAACAGTTTTATTACAAAATGGCCAGATCAAGCTGAACAGCAGCCAGTACATGTGCTTTGTCTATAACAACCACAACATACTTGGAGAGGTTACTGTGAAAAGTTTGGCATCAGTGCCCTACAAACACCACTGCCCTGTGATACTGTGCTGCTCTGTTATCCACCAACCCATGCATGGAGAACCAGAGCCTAGGCTCTGTGAATACCCCAGGATTTAGTCTCATTTCCAGGACCAGTCTACCTCTTTCTAGGTAAAAAAATCCCTCACTGCTAACAGCTGTAATGATTATTTGGAGATATCAGGATAGTCACCGTAACACATGCCAGAAGTTTCAGGAAAGCAGAAGCTGAAGTTACCCATTCACAGAACACTGCATCTTGCTCTTTGTCTTTTACAGCTAACTTGACAAAAGATACACATATAAAAGATATACTATACAAATATTTAGGGTTTCAGCTACTCAGGTCATATGCAACATATGTATTATTTCTTTTTCATTTGCAAACACTATAAACTTATTTGCCACAACAGTTCAAACCTGGTGTGATTTCACTTTGCATGGCACACTCCATTTCTTTTCTTTATGCAGAAACACACCCTGTCACCTGCAGCTACTGACATGCTGTGGAAGTTCCAAATTAGTTCCTCACTAGAATTCTTCTACTGAATCAGTACTGGGTCATCTTCATAAAGGACACAGTAATGAATAGATGTTTAATCGTAAAATAATGAACAGCTATCCTTAAACGCTTAGCCACATCCACAGTGGAACTGACATTCCCTGACCTTCTCCAATTTTAACTGTTTAACACTTTATTAACGTAATATTCCTACCTACTTGCTTAGATCTTAAAGGACATTTCAAGTGCTGCATGCTATGATTTAAGAAGTCTTAAGTCAACTTTGAATTTCCCCAAGTGTACAAGTATAGATGAACCAGGAACACATAGTATGTTTCATTTGCTATGCACAACCTATGAAGCTCAATTAAGAACATCCTTGCAATTTAACTATTTGTTTCCCCAAAACAGGGTATCATCCACTAGTGTCTTTTGTTAACATTGTCTTGAAAGCTTAACTTGTAAAGTGCCTTTGACCTGTGAAGCGCCTTGAAACTACAGGAGATCCTACTAGTTAGGTCTATCACAGAGTTGTTATTTTTTGCTGCAATGCAAAACTAGACATTTTAGTTCAAAATTCTTGTAAAATTTTCCTACACCAGGCATAAAACTGCTTATCATTAAAGTTTTTAACAATTGCAAAATAGCCGATTAAATACTACTTGGAACAAAAGGAAAAAAGAGGACAAAAAAGGGAAGTCATAAGGATTTCTCACATATAAGCTTCAGCTGCTGTTCAGGTCTTTCAATTACTTGGTTGACAGTCTCTCCTACCTCCAAACATAAGAGCTTGACAGAATCACAGTATTTTGGGTTTTTTCCTAACTATTAAATCTTAACACTAAACTGTCCAATTTGAAAAGCTCTGAAGAAAATACAACCCACAAAAAGTCACTTGAGGTTTGTTAATAGTTCAGCAGCTACCTTCTTCCCTGACTATACTTCACTAAACATTTTCCATGATTTTTAAGCTTTTTCTGACTAAATCTTCAGGGTTTGTAATGTTCCACAGAGTAAAAGCATTTGTCACATTGGGCTTGCAAAAATCGAGCATCAGTTACTTCTGCCAGAACGAATTACCACAGTGGGACAGAGCACAGCAAGAGAGCTGCTTGTGTCATCTCACATGACCTAATGGAAGCACTTGGATTATCTTGGAAAAGAATGGCAAATAAGGCTGGGCTCAGATGAGGACTACATGGGAACCAAACGAATCAAACAAAGCTGTAAGACTGGAACAGGGAAAGGAAAAAAGTACAGAAGTTTTAAAAATGTTACATGGTACAGCACATATTAGAAGTTGAAGAGAGGATTTTCAAGTCTCAATAATTTTCTCTTATCATAGCAACTGATGAGAATTAAAACGTATCCAAAACTATCCCAATTAAAGCTACACCTGGTTTTCTTTAATCAAATTATAAAAATTGAAACTCTTCTGAGATTCTATCCACAGAAAAGTAGGTACTGTAACAGAATTTTTTCCCATATCCTTTCCGAAAAAATTTGGAAAATATTAAAGGTCACAAGACCAGGCACTTGAAAGTTCATAACTAAATACTCAACTATTTAATTAACTAGCCAAATGCTCCAAGAAATTCTTGCTTTAGTTGCTTTCTTGTCTAGAATGTGTGTCCCAAAGGATGACTATGCTTGGAGAATTAAAGTTTTATAAATACTATTTGTCTGCAATAAATGAGATGTGGTTCTTGATCTCAGAAACACAAACCAAATAAATGTTGCCCAGAAAAGGAACCTCTCGTCCTCTGCTACCCAAACTCATAAGTGATGGCAGGCACATCATTCAAACCAAGTATTTCACCAGGCAACATTAATCAATCTCTAGTTCTCCACCTGACTTAGCAGAAATCTGAAGTCAGAAGTGCAGAAAATTTGAACTACAAATGAGATCAAGACACTGATGCTCTGAACACAGATACAGATATATATAGATGATAAAGATATAGATATAGACATAGAGAGAGACACAGATATAGATAGATATCCTCGAGAAGGGACAATGGTAAGACAGGAATTAAGAGTCTAGCTTTAAAACTAAAAACAAAATCAGCCATTTCTTCCCTTAATACATTTTCATCCTGTCCTCTTCCAACTTTGTTTATCACATCTAGGATTTTCCTTTGCTTCTAGCAGATTGATTTTCTCCTTCCTTCATTCCAGTCAATTTTATATGTGTCTCAGTTCAGCTACAAATTAACTCACAGAGATAAAATAACCACACCTTACTTAAGGAGAGTACAAATTACTAATATTTACTATCGAGAAGGAGTAAGCATTATTAGAAAATCAACAATATTGGCTTTGAAGTAGGATCTCTGATAGTACTTTCACGGAAAAGTCTCACAAAACCAAAGCTATAACGCAGATTTAAAAGTATCTGAGTTGTAGTGTGAAGCTAATAGTCTTTTGATCATACCCACAAAATTATCAGTTCAAAGGAGAGATTGAAAAAATAATGTTTTGTCATGACAATATCCTTTTCAGGTTTAATTATTGTTGTTCTTTTTATTTGTGTTTCAGAATACTATTTCAGGTCTAATGCTTTCTGCTTGAAAATTGAAAACTGAAACAAGACTCATATCAGACAAAACTAAGAACTACAGCTTTACTGTAAAGAACCAACACTAAAAAACGTAATGCCACACCACTGAAAAAAACACAGCTGGTCACTGATCCCTCCTGTTTTCTCTTCACATAAAATATATAAGAAAACCAGAAAGCAACGCAGATGTTTTGAGTCATATTATTCAAAGATTTAAATAATACAGTTCAGGATTTAAGGATAGAAACATTGATAGAAATATATCAGAAGGGTACTGGAAAAACAGATGCAGTCAGGAAATGTGATAAATCATCTTATATATATATATGTAGAGAAAGAATGCTTTAAAAATTTGAAGTCAGAAGAGAAATTTCAATAGGGAAGTAAAAGCAAACCTTTTTGACTCACCTTATACTTAAAAGACTCAATGCATTTTAGCACTGAACTTAAATCAATCTAAATCAATCTAAATTTTCAAGGAGAACCTAAACTCTTAAAAAAACCATGAGTTAGTACAACTGAAAACAGACACTCAGGTTGGAAGGTACAGTCTGTGTAGCACAAGATACCACTGAACAAGGAAGGTAACACTTCTGTTATAAGTAGGAAAAATCCTCTCCCTACTGAAGACAACCCCAACCCCCACAAAACCAGATGGAATTAGGAATTTTCAAAAAAGAAAAAACCCCAAACATTCCTTTAACCTCGTTTTGTGGAATGGGTCGGGATGTTTTCTTGCACACACTCAAGTAGTCTTTGGCAAACTGTGTAAGAAAATATCCTCCATTACAACTAACTTAAAATTTCCAACAGAGAAGCAAGTCAAATACTTGAGACACTATTTTTGTCTTGTTTTTGTATCCTGTCAAGGACAGTGAGTTCCTACTCCATCATAGCATAATATAGGTGAATGTGTTGCAATAAAGACCAAAGCAGATAAAAAATACCAATCTTTTACTTCCACCTTCAGTAGTTTTGTCACACAAACACACATGAGACTATTATGCATACTAAAGGAAGAGTTTCAATCTTCACTGCATTTCAGATTAAAGAATTTTTTTTCAGAAGGGAGGTGTTAAACAGCTCTAAACTCAGACTTAGACTGCAGAAAAAGTAGTTTGTTTGAAATTACTTTTCAAACTAGTGAATGAAAAAGAAGTATAAAATCCTGCCCTATCAGTTTGGAGGGAAAGAAAGAAAAAAGCTATCTCAAGAACAGCATGAGAAGCAGTATTACAATCAGAGTCCTGTCAGAAAAATTGGAAGAACTGAGCAATTAATATAGATGATTTTTAGGAGATGCTCAAGTTTTAAGTAACTTTATCATATTACAGAGACTGTTTCTCAATATAGCTTTTGACTAAGTCATGTATCCAAGACACCATCTGATAACATTAAAAAAAACCCCAAAACAACAGAAAGCAAGCTATACTTCCACTCAGTAAAACAGTAACAGAAACTGAAATACAATAATTAACCTATGAAATAACTTGTAACGCTTACAGAATTTCAACTGATGTGGTTTGAGGGGTGGAGAAGGGAAAGATTGTTTCAATACCTTGTCTTCCCTCATCATTGGTAAACAAACCAGCATCACTGCTGCTCAGACTGCTGGATTCACTGTAATAAGAGAAAGAAAGAAACAGATCAAAAGAACAATTGATCTTTCAGTCGTAAAATTTTAAGGAGACAAGGCTGTGCTCAGATTGATCTTAAGCCCAAAGGAGATCGAGAGAAAATAGGATGATTTTTTTTAATCAAACTGCAAATATCCCAGTTCCATTAACTACAAAGCGTATTATTTTTGGCACCATAAAACCATAGGAATCTAATGGTACCCTGACAGTAAGCCAGATGTGACTGCAACGAGGTGCTGACACAATTGATGCATTTTATTATCTGCTTCCATCAAATGCTCACTGCTCCCTTCTTATGCTGTGCAATTCAGCTTGATCCTGGAACACCACTGCTCAATAAAATAGGAAAAGTCTCAATCAAAAGCAGCCTAAGCCTTCCTTCAGCACATGAAATATAAGAGCCTGAAAATCGAATTACCTTTCTCAACATCATTTGCAAATATTCTGGAAAAGATACTGCTTGAGGTTTCATGACGTGCTACTTGGGGAGAACAAAAAATGTTTATAACAAAGGTAGCCAATTAAATCAAAATAAAGGTCACTCTGAAGAAAATAAGTATGATTCATGATCGTAACATCAACAACAACAAAAAAAGCAAGGTACAGTTTACTTTCCTATGACTTCCAGCATGGCCTTAAAATTATAATGTGTGTACACAACACGCACATGCATCTCTAAATTCAAAGCCATGAGCAGATACTTATCTAGTTCTTCGCTGCATGCACATTGTTACATACAATAATCCACGTGTCTCTAACTGGTAAATCAGACTGGGCTTCTAATAATACAGATTGCACTTCATTGAGTTTTACATGGAAGGACTTTTCTCTAAACCCTTTATTTCACTTTTTATCAAGAGAGTAGCCATGTTAAGGAAGTAATATTCTCACCAAAATTTTATCACACTTTACTTACTTTGAGATGTAGAACGATTTGAAAAAAAACCCCAACACTTTGGTTCAGCACACAAATTCCCAATACACATATTTTACAAATATTATGGCTACTCTTGATGTGCCCATACAAGCCACTCACAAGAACTTTATATCTGTTTACCTTTGTACACTTACTCATATTACAATTTGCATGCTGTCCTATAACTGAAATTAACTGTTTTCAATAATTTTTACTTTTTAATAATAAATAATTTTTTTTTTTTATCAAATAACTTGAGAAAATTATTTCCTTTTAAAGTCTAATTTCTCACAAAAACAAGTCTTGGGTTTTTAAAATACATGAATATACTAATTATATAAAACTAATCTAATTTTTATTTAATTATAAGCATATATGTTTTTAGTATCTTCCTTTGGGAGGCATCCCAACAGGATTTGAAACACAATATGGTAGCAGGTGACACAAAGCTGTGATTGAGTTTTTAAAAACATATCTATATATCTATATATAGATATATAGATATACAAAGACATAGCTCTGTGTTTGAAGATTAAGTTGTCTTAATCTTTGCTGCATGTTACACTTACCCAAATTCTTGATGCATAAGCAACACTTACACTGCATCTTATACGTAACATAATATACATAATATAATCTGAACAGACTTTAGCGCTTGCACAATTGCCCTAAGCAGAAGAAAGGTGGTGTGCATGGAATGAGAATGGAACCATCTTTTGTGAGGGAGACCAAGACTTGAACTTTCTACTATTGCAAATCCTAGTAATTCCCTTTCAGCAAGCATCCCATCCTCACTTTAATTATAACACAGATATAGTCTTTACTGTCTGTAGATTTCATTGTGCACACTTTTACATCATCCATTTCAAAGGAAAAAACATCCCTTCTTCATAGATTCTTCTTGTCCATTTATTGTTTAATTGCATGTTTTAAAATAAAGTCAGGAAATCCCTCCAACCCTGGTATTTCAGCCACTTTCCCTACCAAAATTTCCAATTTTGAGAACAGTCTCCTTCACTTTTTAAAATAAGCTATTTCAATTATGAAATAATTCTCACTGAAGGACTAGTAAGCACATGAAAACATACCACTTGAAATTTTTGAAAAAAAAAAAAAATTAAAAAATTTAAAAATTCAAACTGACACTGGCCTATCCATGTCAGCCACAGCATTCACTGTCCTCACGGCACAGTCACATTGGGCAGGGATTACAGTTGAGACAATTGCAACATGGCAGTCAATTCACTTCATAAATTCAAAACCTCTGGAATTAATACATTAATATCTAAGTACATGAAACCTGCTATGATGGAATATATTTGCAGTTTTAATATAATTTTGCAGTGTATACTGCTAATTCCTTTGCCTTGTAATGAGAATTCCACTCCTAGCAAGACTTCCATGGAAACTGAAGAACCCACAGACTCCTTTTAGTCCTATAAAACAGTGTGGGAAAGCAAAAATTCGGAAGGAGCAGCTAAGCTATCCAAAACCCCTTCACATCCTTATTTCTACACTTATGGAAACAAAGAAGAAATACTTGTCATTTGCAGTTCCCATGATTATTAACAAACTGTCTGGTGCTTTGGTTTTATAAGAGACAGGGGAGCTTTGTGCTGGCCCCAGGACCTGAGCAGCTCCTGCTTTCCCCTGGCCACAGCAGGTGGTGCCTCTGAGCTTCACTGCTGCTTTTCTTTCAAAACAGGCAATTGAGATTTCACCTCTCTTTAGTCACTTCAAACACAAACAAGTGCCAAAGCTTGTGGGAATTAAATAGCACCCAGAATTTCACATGCTGCTGAATTTGGCTGAAACTGACCAAAAGCATGGAGGATAAGGATGGATGAGCTCTGATCACAAAAAATCTCATTTCCAGTGCTTAAAACAATCCTCCCAGGAAGTCATCTTTGGGATCACTTAGATGCTGACATTTCAAGAGTCTGAAGACTCCTCCAACTTCTGAATCATTAACTTAAAACCTGGTTATTGCTGTTTGGTGTTTGAATACTCACATACAGAGGAAAAAAGACTGCAAAAGAAGTGTCACTTAACATTTTTAATGTGCAATTCAAAACCACGTTATTTTCAAATAATGTCATGTATACACTGAAAACTTCTAACTTGTTTTAGAGCCAAGCAATTCAACTCCCATTAAAATATATCAGCTTTGTTTTGTTTTTAAAAAACAAACTTCTAAAAAATTAGTCCTTTTTTTAAGAATTACCGAACTGTTGCACTGAATACTACTGCACACATTATTGCATACAAAACAAAAGCAACTTTGTCTACTTTTTATTCTTCCTCTTCCAGCAAGTGTTGTTGAAGTGTGTTATCCAAGATGCTTTGTTAGCTCTTTGTATCTTGTACAATCCCATCTTCCCTTTTAAAATCTCTGCTTTCACTTTCAGAACATACTCTTCTTAAGAGTCTGCTGGTTCTTTCAAATTTTTCTAGCTAAACGATCTCTAATAAAGCAGTATTGCATCTAAGTAAAGTTAGATTAAAACAAGTTAAAATTATGCACATACAAAATATTCTGATCACCCAAGTATCACCTGAGAGGCCTAGATATGGCAGATTTCTAACCACACTATGAAATGCAAGCTTTCTAATTCAGTGATTTCAAAGCTTTCTGCTACAGCTGACCACTGAAAGCAATTCAGTAGAATGACAGACCATCACTCTGCTGTGTGCATGAGCAGAAAACCCTATGAAGATGAGAATGGTTTTAGAGACTATTCACTGGGGCCATAGACAAGCATCTGGAGTATGACTTGAGCAAAAGCAGCATTTGGGATAACAAAACATCAAGCATTTTAAAAAAGAAGATTAATTTTTAAAACAATAATGTTTCTTTTGAGAAAGATTCAGACTAACCTGATTAGCTCAGTTGTGAGATTCTACAAGAGAATATTCTTATTGATCACTCTTCTCTCCACCCAAAAATTAGCTATAGAACTTTTGAGTTGAAGAACTGTTACCTTTGTAGCATAACAAAGTCTTTTATAAATAAAAAAATGCAACCAGACTATGAAGATATGAAAAACTATGCAATGGTTCCTAGTTCGAAGGAAATTTTTAAACATCTGTCTTTAGGTCCTAGAGACGTTTTCTAAAGGCTTCCTGACAGCACAGACTCCTAACTTGCATGTCAGAGGGAGATGCCTGGAGTTACACTGGCTGCCCTGAAGGATGAGTTCTGCTCTAGTAATTAACATATATGGAAAAATGCTTAAGGCTTGGGAATTATTCAGCTCTTCCAGCTGCTTCTTGTTCACAGGTGAAGGACAGAGTTAGTATGTAACAAAAAGACTTAAGACTTTTGTGACTATCACCGGAGTTAGTCACTTACCAACTCTGCTGTTATTACAGTAACCAATCTGACTGTTGCAGTCAAAACCACTCTCTGCATCTCGATTCTACCTGTTCAGTAAGGAAAAGGCTGAACAATTCATAGATAAAATGCCTACAAAAAACCCAGGGACACCAGTGCCACCAAGGAACTGACCAAAATTATATCTTTCAAGATGTGTCTGTCTTGCTGACACTTCTGCATTCAGAACCTGGCATGTGGAATAAACAAAACCAGGCTTACCAGGCCCTGCAGTTAACATCCCCTGTGTATGGTGGAAAAATGACTTACACCTTACTGTGTTGTCAAAATAGTACTCTGAAAACAATTACCACTGTAGTATGACTGCTGTCTGGAATGGATGGATGAGGTGTACTGCCAAAGGGTCATCATTCCTCCATTTTTCTAATGGTAAGCTCAGGTGTTTCTGAACTGTAAATTGGTTTTTGCATTTCGTAAATGATGTATATCCTTGGCAACCTGCAGACTTTTTATGCCCATGACACACCAGAACATACTGTCTAAATGGTGACTCTAAACACTGACAACCTTTCTGACAAATCGAGATAACAATCAAAGCACCAATGTCTAGAAATTGGAAAAACACTAAATTCTTATCTGACAACTGTTACCAGTTGAAATATCCATAAAAAATTCATGTTATTCATGTGTGTATTTTGTCATTCTTAATCTTGAAACAATTAGAACGTGTTATTTCATAAAACTGTTTGCTTGGTTATTCCTCTGCTACTTCACTCTCTATTTTATGCTGAATTCCTTAACCTGAGCAACTAATACATAAAACATAGCAGATGTAAATAAATTAAGAGTAATTTGTTAAAACAGATACTACTGATGTTAGAATTTTAACTCTGGAATTAACAAAAAATCTGAAGATTCCCAATAAAAGCAACAGTAATAAAAGCAAACAAATATTATCCAAAGTTTCTGTAAAAAGAAAAAGAAAGAATAACCTGTCACTCATGTTCTCATCTGAGCCTTTTTGCTCCTCATATTCCATTTTGTCCTTATTTGCTTGATTCACTTCTTCGTTTTCTATAACTACTCCTTCATCCAAGATTTCTGGACCTTGTCGAGCTGCAGATACTTTTCTTTTTTTCACTTTGCTCTTAGAAAACTCTTGGTGCTGGTATGATTTATTGTTATTGTCCATTTCTTGATCTCTGCTGTTCTCCTGCTGTTGAGTTACTGTCAGTGCATTCGAGACTTCTGCTGGCAGATCTATTGCCATGCGCTTTACCTTTCTCCTCCTGCGCAAAGTTCTGTTTCCCAAAGTGTCCACAGCCAAATCCGGTTCATGCCACAGAGGCCTTTTGCCTCTAATGTTATTTAAGTTTGAGGAAGGCCGACGTTTAGCAACCAACAGTTGGTCATCAGAATCACTGTGGTCTTTCTTGGTAGCATGATTCTCCCTGTAGTCTTTGTTTGATTCCTCTAAACTGGAATCGGAGCCTTCACTTAGGCAGTGGCCAGTCTCCCAGGGATGATGGGTGGTAAATGAACGTCTTTTCCGTCCCCTCCTTTTCCTTGCCTGTCTCTTTAGGAGACAAGACACGCTTCGAGAATGATCTCCAGTATCAGCAAAACCTCCTCTGGCTTGCTCTGAACTTTCTTCCAGTGCTGAGACCAGATCATGAACCAGCTCCTCCATAGTCCTACTGAAATGCCTAGAGATTTCAAACATAAAAAAAACCACACAAGAAAACAGCAAATTAATTAAAAGTGCTAAGCATAAACTATAACAACTTCATTTGGCAAAATCATTTGAGTCACTTTAGGCAAGGTAGAATAATCTTTACAGGATGGTCATTGACTCTTCCTGCCAAGAGACAAAACCTTGCCAACCAGTCCTACAATATTTGCAGCACACCAGCATAAATTCCTTTTAAAAGGTATCTTCCCAAACTTCTGTCTTGGAAAGAAGAGGCAGCCAGGGGGTTTCCCCATTTGTTTCTGGCCTTACTGTTATTGTTTGGTTTTAATTAATCTCAGCACACTTATATGATTATCAGGGATTCCACATGGCAAGAGCACCAACAAAGAGCATTCGCTCTAACTGCAGGTAAGGAGCACATTTTAAATTTAGGAATGGGAAATGGAATACATTATATTCTCCTTGATGTACATTAATGTGTTCTGCTTAAGACTTTCATTATGGTAAAATATTTTTAAGGATGTTTATCTCTTAATACTGTCTAAATGCCTAAATGAAGTTAAGAGAGCAATTCTTGGACAATATGACTTCTTTCCTAATAGCAACTAATTCTGTCTTTCCAAATGGCTGATATCTGTTTGATTTTTTAAAAATATCGATTCAGTGAAGTTGTATTAGGTTGAGAGAATACCGAACTACACATAATTCTAGAGTATTAAATGCAAAGTTTCCTACCACATGTAGGCACTTGCATCCACAGAATCTCATGCTTGCATAAGGAAGAAAAACCCCTAAACACAGTGTCAAATTAAGGCCTTACTCTTTTAAATGTTTTGCTCCTTCCTCTTCAAATTTCGCTAGCATTTAGCACATCTTTAACTCAGTGTGCTTCAGTAAGTTCACCCATGCATTACATGATGTAATTACAAAAACATTAAATGATTGCTGCTGAACTCTAATCCTTCTCTGAAGGCTGTGAACCTTCTCCATAAACACAGCAATCAGACTCTCATATCAAAACATCAGAAGATCCCTTTCCTTGAGGTAAAGCAAAGAATAATTTTCATGCTTGCTACTGCATTGCACAAACTGATACATATGGAAGACCTTGTACATTCAGTAAATTATGTAGAGGACATTTAAAAGCAAGACTCTTCACTTTGTTTTACAATATAAAAGGCTGGTGGAACCTATAATAACATGTTTTCTACACATACTCAGTGGTGCTGTAGATGTGGAGAAAACCTAGACAGATCAGAGACAGCTTCCCTCTGCCATTAGCACAAACTCCAACATCAAAGGTAGCTAAGAGTGATGGCTGAATGGGCAGTCTTAAATATTAGTAGAGGAATTGAAGTACATTTTTAAGAAGAAATCTAAATGCTCATGAAATGTCTTACCTAAACAAGTTATATATTGTCCTTTTAAACCATTCTCAGAAATACTTACTTTAAACATTTCAATTGCAAGAACAATAAAAACACCGAGTGGAAGAAATATAAGCTTACTTTGAACTCTTGAAACTGCTGTGTCACTTGCATTTATTTCCCATACCTCTTTTTCCGTCCTCATGTAACCTCTAGTCATATTACCCCCTCTTAAAGTTTTCTTTGGCTCTTAGTACAGTAGAATTACATCATCTTGTAAATGGTGAGACAGCTCTGGAAAAGTGCTACACTTTCTCCTTAATCCATTTGGTTCACAAGATGCTTAAACAGATGCATTAGCCCATGTTTCTCCACGGCTACAGCTGCACTGGGAGGGCACTCATCCCTTTAGCCTTTCTGCTAAACCCCCATGAGAGCAGGCATCCCCAGAGGTGCATATATCAGATGCCCTTGAGACGGAAGGGGCTTTTCTGCACTCATTTAACAGATGCCGTAACACATGAACAGACAAACTGCAGCACATTTGGGTTCATTGGAGACACCAAGTCCCTCAAATGCCTGCCCAGCCCTTCCTGCCACACACTTTTGCATCTATGGCAAACTGATAGAAGTGGAGGTGCACCAAAATGTGAACTTGTAGGCTTAAACCCAGATTTAGCTCTCCAAATGAACAGATTTCTGCTAACCTGCCAGAAAATGAACTAGCTTATATAAATCTCTTGCAGCCCATTCTCTTAGTGATCCTACAGCACAAAGCAAAAGGGAAGATAGGGACACTAATGCCTTGCAGCACAGTTTATGATTATTTCCTTCAATTCAGTATCCTTCATCTGTATGGGTAACTATATCACTAAAATCAATGTAGCTCCTAGAGTGGTCATACCAATTTACTCCAGATAATGGCACGAGTACGGTGGTAAAACTGCCTTAGTTCCAAAATACTTCAAGATCAAACACAATCCAGCTCTGATTTTTATACCTGAATGAAACTTGCCCTGAATTCCTCCCAAAACACTGCAACACAGATGGTGCCAGATCAAAAGACGAAACTCAAGAAAAATGAACATCCTCAAGTGTTTTTTAAGTAAAGAGATAGCAAGATTCTTAAATGACTCTAAGCAGTAAAGGGACTTAATTTCCAACAGACTATGACTTTGAATATTATGCACTCCTGCAATTAATCTTTTCTACTGAATATCAAGTCTCTTAATTGCAACTCCTGAATCAAGATTTGTACAGGGCAGTGACCTTATTTGCCCTACAAAATGCAGCCATGGTCCAGTGTATAATATAACTGTATCATAACTGAATCATAACCTCCCGTGCAGATCAGATAAACTAATATTTTAATTATTTCAACATGCTTCCATAGGATGATTACAAGAATTACTTGACCAATTTGGGACAGTGCAAGCTCCTTTGCAATAGATTGTGAATGTAAACACAAACCACTTCAGCTTTCTATTCACATTTTACTTTCAACATGCCAGTGGTCCACATTAAAACTTCTTGTCCTGAAAATCCAAAAAATGTTTTTTGCTAATTTTATTGGTGCTCTTATTTCTCCTGCTATAATTTAAGAAAAAAAAAACCCTCAAAGGTAGCAGCAGTCAGATGGATTTCATATGAACTGTTCTATCCCCAAAATTCAGGAGCATATTTCTATTATAGCATTATTTATCAGACAAACACAGTTTTGAAACTTTCTCTATTATTCACAACCAGCTGTCAAACTTGTATTCCAAACCTATGAAGCAATTTTAATCATTGCTGCAGATGGAACTCTAACAAAAATATTTGCATTTGAAACAAGTTGAAAAATAACTACAAGAAGTATTAAGGACATTACCAGTGAGTATCAGCAGTGTTCAGTAAGACAAGAAATTTCAAAGGTTGTAACAATGAATGTAGAACAACATATTGAGGTACATAAAATATTAAGATGAGCCGCAGTTTAGCACGACTCACATAAGGCTATAAAAATGCTGTTACAGCAACAGCCCACAGCCAGCAATAAACTGTAATGTCCTCACTAGGAGAGGATCCTGCTTTACTACAAGAAAAATCTAGTTTGCCTACACTGACCTTTACATTTCTCTGAAGCAATTTTAATGTAGTTCACCAAAGGCTGATCCATTTCCTCTCTAACCCTCAGCAGAACAGAGCATGTAAGTCCTGTTTGCAGGAAACAGCATAACTGCTTTCATCTGCTCCAACACAGATCACAGAGCTTCTGTTCAGTACTAATATTCAAACTGAAAATCCTAATGGAAATAATGGGCACTCACTTTTACAGTGAAAATTAAGTATCATTTGTGGTCACCTTGCACTCAAAGCACATAACAATGTAGAGCTCTGACTGCTCACAAAATATTTAACAAACACCCAGTGATGGAAAAGTCAATTTAGTTAAACAACTCTTAAGAAGAGGCATTATCTCCTGTCAAATCAACAGCTGCATTTACATTTACTTTCTAGTTCTATACCTTTTCCTGTTAAATAGGACTGGGGCTTCTTGCAGCTAAATTTATGCTGCATCTGTGCTTCATCAATTCCAAAAAGAACCATGAGTTTTGCTTCCTTCACAAACCACCTTGATCACAAGCTAAAAGCACAAGAAAAATCAAATAGTTCCTTCAACATCAGGACTATAAACCCTGACTTACTCTGATCTTTTCCCATATGGATTCTCTGATGTCTCATAACACAGCTGTACCCACAGAGGATCCTACTCCTCCAGGTAGGTACTAATTCGAATCCCATTTCTACAGCTCAGAAGTTATTTTCACAAAGCCTTAGCAGCACTCGTTTTGAGAGCTCTGCTTTATCAATGAATGTGACTGAAATTTGGATTGAAGAGGTGCAAGTATTTGGGAGAGAGCAGCATGTGATAAATCTCACTGCCTTACTAGAAGAATTTACAGATTCAAAAAATATTGTCATGGTTCTTGGGACACATGAAGGGGGAAGCAAAACAAAGCAACACAATCAAGTAAGAATTATTAAAAAGCTGGCAAGAGACTACGGTAGATTAGGAAATCACTGATAAACCCCTGTTACACAGAAGCTTATGTTTCCCTTCTTCCCAGGTAACAAGATGAGGAAATGGCCTCAAGCTGCACCAGGGGAGGTTTAAAAAAATTCTTATTAGGAAATATTTCTTCACTAGGAAAAACATAATTAGGAAAGAATGGTCAGGTATTGAACCAGACTGCTCAGAGAAGTGGTGGAAGCACTGGTGAAAGTGTCCAAAAAACATGGATGTGGCACCTGGGGATATGGTTTAGTGGTGAATGTGGCAGTGCTGGGGTAAGAGTCAGACTCTGCCTCAGAGGTCTTTCCAAGCTTAACGATTCTATGAGCAGAAATTGAAGTAGTGCCTAGACTATTTAAACTCCCTGTCTTCAAAATGTCATCACTAAGAGGTGGACAAAGCACCCAGTTCCACTTCCACACCTAGTTATGTCCTCTGGCACTATCTGCTGGACCACCGGGTATGCAAAGCCACACCACGAGCCATCCCCTCCATGTCATATCAACCATCACTGCAGGGCATAAGAGCTACCTACCAAAAAACCTCAACACTTTTCAGCTTCTGAGGATCTTCATTCCTGTAAAGACTAAGAGCCAACACACTGGCAACATACTCAAAGTAAATCTGACCTGCAGACCAAAGAAACTTAATAAAAATGTGATTTTCATATGACTGTATTAGAACAGACATTTACAGAAATTAAATGTTTTTGACTTTCATATGAGATAGGATAGACAGTTATAAAAAATTAAGACTCTTGAGACAAACCAGGATACTATGCCAGAGCACATCTATTTATGGAAGGGAAAACCAACCCCCAGATCCCAGGCTATTTTTCATCTTCAAGGTATGTCAACTCCCCTTTTTTGTAATCTGTTATGAAAACAAGTTTCACAAAATAATAGAAGTATAGGAGAATTTTGAAAAAAAATGAAAATTTATGGATGTGACTATTCCTCAATTACAGACAGTTACCAGACTTACAGAAAATGTCTACAAACTTATTCTATATCAATATGCATCTCTTACATATTTGAATGTGTACATTCACCATCAACATTTTATTCCTCCAATCACATATTAGCCATAAATTCGTGGTACCAACTCTGTATCTGAGAAACTTCTTTAGAACCTTCTGGAGTTTCTCACCCTTGTGCACCAGCACAGGCCCGGGTGTGAGAAGCTCAAAAGCAGCTCTGCAGAGAGGGACCTGGGGGTGCTGGTGGACAAGAAGCTGTCCCTGAGACACCAGTGGCTTTTTCACCAAGAAGTCCAAAGGTATTCTGGGGTGCAGCAGGAAGAGCATTGCCAGCAGGTCAAGAGAGGTGATCTTGCCCCTCTGCTCAGCCCTGATGAGGCCTGAACTGCTGTGTCCAGCTCTGGGCTCCTCACCAGAAGATAAGACATGAAGCAGACTAAGTGGAGGGGTATGAAGATGATCAAGGGACTGGAGCTTCTCCCTTCTGGGAAGAGCTGAGGGAGTCAGGCCTGTTCTGCCTCAAGAAAAGAGGACAGAGAGGGGACCTCACCAGTATCTGTCAGTATTTGAAAGGGAGGGTGCCAAGAGGAAGAAGTCAGGCTCTTGTCGATGGTTCCAAGCAATCAGATAAGAGGCAATTAACAGAAATGGATGAAATTGTATCCTGAGGTTACTTGAGGTCATTTGGGGTTACTTGGGGTCACTGGAATCCCTGGGAGGGGTTACTTGACATTATTTGGGGTTCCTTGAACAGGAAGCCCCAGTTAGCACAGATGCTGCCTTTGGACTTTGTTGTTCATAACCTCCAACCAGGACTGCAGAGACAGCAGCCAGGACAGCTGAACCCAGGTGGATGCACCATACTCGGGCCAAGGTCTCTAATGCTCCAGAGGTTTGGACTTCTCAGCTGGAGGAAAATAATGGGAGACCTTGCTATCAGCACCCATGGGCAAGGACCTCTAGTGATTAATGGACTAACATGAAATGTCACTATCTACTTTATTCTCTGTATTTACTTGCCACACCTGGTGCAGGGATTAGACATGGAAAAGCTGGGAGGGCATTTCAAATGTTCCAAGTTTGCTAGAAAGGGTTAAGTTAATAATAACTAGGGTTTGTAAAGACAAATTGAAAAATAAGAGGAGGGATGGAGAGGAAAACTGATGTCTTCACAAACAATTTGTTGGGTGAAGGTGTGGGTGTTACCATCTTTGAAATGGGGCTTAATGTCTCTACTAACTCTGGGCAGCAGGTTTGTTGCAGAGCCCAGACAGCTCAGCTCCTGAAACAAACAAGTGAGGGTCTGCACAAGCCTGAGTTTCTGAACTTTTGGGTAAAATAAATAGTAGGTTCAAAGGGCGACTATGTGGTAGTCAGTTTGAGAAGGCTGTACCTTCCTAGTACTTCGTCCAATGGGGAAAGCAAGAGGGCAAGGTGCAGCCAGGAGTTTAGGATAAAAGGAGGCTGCAACTTCTGAAACCTCGAGAGAGAAAACCCCGTGGGTGTGTGCCCCAGTGGACTCTCTCTCTTCATTCAAATACAGTTGCAGGATTCCTCTGTCTCCTTTTTGGATATAAGCCTCTGGCATTCATGGATTTTCCTGACACGAGGAAGAACCTCCTTACTGTGCAGGTGACCAAGTACTGGAACATGTTGACTAGGGAGAGTGCAGGGTTGCCATCACCAGGGATACTGAAGAACCATCTGGATGCAATCCTGTGCCCTGTGCTCTGGGACGAGCCTGAGCAGGGAGGTTGGATCAGATGGCCCTCTGTGGTTCCTTCCAGCCTGACCATTTCTGTAATTCTGTCCTTTACAATAAAACGTATTTCACGAATGATGTAACTTTATCATCTATTATAGTGCTGATGCCCCCCAAATTAGGACCAGGCTAACTTGCAGTAAGTACATCTGACTCTTCTAAAATTGCTGCTTATCTAAGAAGGCACAACAATAAATACTATCAGTCTACTCATATTTAAGAGTGAAAAAGTGTTCAGTACGGAGCAATGGCATACAGTCAGAAAGATGCTGACATGAACTACATTTAACAAGGCTCTAACACAAATGAATTGGTCAGCCAGAAACGAGATTTGGAGCAATTTATCATGAGAGGGAGCAATTCTTGCAATCCCATTGCTGCCATTTACTGATATGCTTGCCCTTTTCACAAGTATGACTTCATTAATTAATCGTCAAGGTGCAGAATCACATGACCTGTCAAATCATGGTAATATGCTAAAGCACCACAGTCATTATCAAAAGAATCAGAGTGCCCAGCAAGTATCCAAACTGCCCACTATTCTTAAATTGCCACATGAATTCACAATTTAAATGAAAAACAATTTGCTTTGGAGAAGCTTTGCCACTCAAAGTGAAAAATTTTACACTGCAGCTGTTCTGAACCTACTCATCTCTTTAGGATCCTAATGTTTTTAGAAAGCACAAGTTCTTAATTTTCCACACCAAGTATTAGACATTGAAAATGTATTTTCCTGCATCCCCTCAAACAGGCCTTGTTTAACAGACAGCTTCTGAAATAACTTGTGTAGAAGAATAAGAGAGCAGCTCTGAGGAGTGGTCACATTTTTAATGAACAACATTTCAATATTTCCCTCTGTACTGAATTCCTCTGAGCAGTGTACTAGCATAAGCAAAATCATTATTGTCTGATGACAATTATAGAAAAATATGCCTACACCTCATGTTGCTGAGGGCTACTCTAGAAGCCTCTGGAACTAAATTACTTTATGTAGACACAAAATAGTAAAATTTAATGACAAACGAAAGGTCAAATAAATAGTGAGGACTTTGACAGAACACAGATACATGTTTGGAATGTCGTGGGCAATGTTTCCACTGTATGCAGCATTAAGACTCAAATAAAAATACTTGTGCCACTGTACACTGTTCAGAGAATACCTCATTCTCTGAAACACTCTGAATTACAGAAAGAAGCTATATTTATGCCAGACAAATTTGGATGCCTAGCAACACCAGAAAACTTGTTATAGCAAACAATTATCATCTGACCAAATAAAATCTCTCTTTGAAAGTTTTCTTATTTAGAAAAACGTAGAGAAAAAATACCCACAGGGGAAAAAAATGGTGGTATAAGCAAAAGTGGAGGAGAAACAAAGCACTAAACCTTTTCACTTCTCTTCCTCTCCATCCCCAGAAAAGAAAAAAAGAAAAAGATTAAAGGAAATCTATTTCAGATCTATTTCAAATCCATTTCAGCTGGGAAATCTACCAGTAGGTATCCCTACATGAAACATACCCTCTAGAGGATGTTTATCAACCTTTGAAAAAAACCCCAAAACAAAACCCCATCACAATCCTCCTTGCTTCCATTAATCTGTGAAACGTAAGAAGCTACACACACCAGTTGATACCGAACATAACACAAGATACCCAACTTTGAGGAAGAAAATGAAAGGCTTCCCAGCTTGGAACATCTTGCTTCCATCAACCCTCTCCACTACCAGTCTTTATATCTCCATGGCCTACTAACAGAACTATTTAGAGTTACTAACAGAACTGACCTTTCCTATTCTGTTACTCAGCCTCCCTTTTCTTACAGTGCTATAATAAAAATAATATGGCCTTTGAGGCCACTATGCTAGCATAAGGAATTACATAAAACAGTAAATCTGTGAACTTTTTCTGCAGGAGAAACCCATACTTTCCCTGCTCGATGGCTACAGCAGCACTTGTTGATTCTTGGTTTGCAGCAGAACAGCTTTAGAGCAGCGAACACACACAGCACTGGATGCTCAGCAGCACACGCTACAAGGGCTTTAGGCCTTAGAGGGTCTACCACTACTGGAAAAACACAAACACAGGAAAATCTAACTAAGCTTGGAACAAGTTTTGATTTATCTCTCGCCCACTGTCCTTTTTTCAACATGGCGTGGAAGTTTTTCCCTCCAGCCCACTGCTGGCTCACAAACGCGTCCAGCCCCGAGACAGGACAGTGGCACTTCTCGGACCTTCAGCCCCTCGCCCCCCGGGGGCCTGGGGCGGGCTCCATCACCTTCCCCCCAGCGAAAGGGGCAGCAGCGGGGAGGCCTGGCCGGAGCGGGGCCACCACCGGCCGGCGGGTCCCCACGCCCGGCCCGTGGCGCGGAGCCGTGTCCGGACCCTCCTGCAGACAGAGGCCCCGCGGCCGGGCACGGGAGGCGGGCACGCGTGTCCCCCCAGCTTACCAGCTCTTCCTCGCCGCCGGAGCTCGGGTCGGGGTAGGTTCAGCGAGCCGGAACATGAACCCGGCGCCTTCCCCGGCCGCTCCCCGAGGAGGCTGGCGCCGCTTCGCAGAGACTGGGCGAGGGGAGGCGAGCGGGGGCCGAGGGCGGGAGGGCTCGGGCCGGGCGGGGAGGGCGCGGGCGGCCGGAGCTGCTCCTCAGTCCCCCATGATGAGAGCCCGGAAGCAGCCGCTGCACCGGAGGAAGCCGGACGCGACCACCTCGCCTCTTCCCTTCCCTCGTCCGGCCGCTGCCCAGGAACGTCGCGTTCCCTCCGCCACCTCCGCCTCGGGTTCGGCAGAGCTCCGCGAAGCTCCTGCTGCTCTCGGAGCACTGCCCGTGCCGGGCTGCGGGACCGCCGGGAGAAGCAACACCCCCGCGCCCGAGCGCACTGGACGGTCCCGTTGCCATGGCGGCAGCGTCGTGAGGGCGGGAGGAGGGAGGGAGCATGGCCGCCCTGGCTCGCCTTCAGGGGAGGCTGGAGGTACTCTGGGAGGAGTATTTCACTGCGAGCAGGTACTTGGGCAGTGCCGGTGGTGGGGCGGGATACACCGCCTTATGCTGGGCTGGGGCGGACGGGCGGGCCCCGCTCTCCACCGCCAACGAGATGGAGGCAGCTTCCCTGGAAAGTGTCGTGTTCTGGGCTCCTCAGTACAAGGGATACACGGAGCTCCTGGAGAAGGTCCAGTGGAAGGCTATGAAAGTGATTAAGGAATTGGAGCATCCCTCTTACTGGCAAGGCTGAGAGAGCTGGGCCTGTTCAGCCTCGAAAAGAGACGAGTGAAAGGAAACCTCCTCCGTGTCTCTAAGTATCTGAAGGGAGGGTGTGACGAGGATGGACCAGGCTCTTCTCGGTGATGCCAAGCAGTAAGACAAATGGCAGTGAGTAGAAACTGGATGCACTGCAAGTTCAATCATATGAGTAAGAGCTTTACTGTGCAATGACCGAACACTGGAGCAGATTGTCCAGAGAGATTGTGGAGCCTCCCTGACTGGAAATATTCAAGAACCATCGGGACACAGTCCTGTGCCCTGTGCTCTGGGATGAGCCTGCTTGAGCAGGGAGGCTGGAGCAGATCACCCACTGTGGTCCCTTGCAACCTGAGGGACTCTGTGATTATACGATTCTGTGAAACTGTTTCGCATTAAAATCCCTCCCGAGAGCACCAACACACCGCCTTGCTCCCCAATATTTCCACAGCGATCTGAGGAGATCTGGTGGCCGCAGCACAGCATCTTTAAGGGGCCCGTTTAGACACTGACAACACTGAGTGTCCCACTCTTCCCCTGCCCTCCTGCTAATTTTGAGGCGAAAGGACCCTCTGGAAACTCCTTAAACGCGCTTGAGCCTCGCAAGTTCCGCCCTCTCCCTCCTGGGGAGCCGACCTCCTTTCCCCGGTCCCGCCTCTGGAGCTCCCGCCTCCGCCCCGCCCTGGATGCGGTGTTGTTCCCTGAGCGTCCCTCGAAATGCGGCGCGCCAGTACCTGCTCTCGTGGCTCACATCTCTGACTGTGCCTGGATGTTTGTCCTCTTGCAAGGACACTACTTATTTCTGTAATTTTTTTTTTTTAAATAATTTTTATAAAGTTAATTGAAAGAGATCAGATCAGATCAGATCTGTTACCCTTGTCACCAATTCGGGATGGTTTGTGCTGAGTTTTCTGACTCCCAGAATGGTGGTGGCAAACTTTTCCCAAACCAAGTTTTAGGAAATTAAAAGCTGTAAGACTTAGATAAATATTGCAGAGATGTGTCCTATAAATCCTTTTATTCAGCTGCACTGTTGCTGTATGTGTAATGCAAAAACTCAAAAACCCACCAAACATGTTTAGCATAGTTGTGATTTTTTTTTCTTCACTAATTAATGAATCATTTATTTTTGAATCTAATTACAATTAGATTTTGAATCTAATTACAATTACATTAGCATGAATAACAAAGCTCCTGAACATCACTGAAAGTTACAGAGATCAAGTCCTGCCTGCATGTAAAGTGTTGTGTTTTTCTGTTCTTTGCCTGAACTTTTGCTCATACTCTTGTGGCTGTACACACAGCAGTTCACTAAACAAACATCAGTTACAGGAGGCTATGCTTGTGTTTCACATATTTCAGGTTAGAAAGAGCAGTCTGAGCCAGACTTGGAAATCCATTGGAGGGCAGCATGCTTGATGTTTGGGGATTTGCTTTTTGGCAGAGCTCTCTAAAAATGAATTGTTTCCCTTTTAAGAATGGGCTATGATCTGTCAATTTCAGAAAATTCAGATTTGCAGCTGAGAATGCAAATGAGAAGATTCAAAGAGTCCAGCACAGCAATGAGCCTTCAAAATGTTTTTCTGATCTTAATAACATTGCTTTGTGCTTTATGCAGAACTCTGTTTATGTGAGAGGTATGAGGTGTCCTGAACTGGCTTTTTAGGGAAAGCACCTTTCTAGGGAAGAACTTGCCCAGTGATGCCAGAATGCAAGAATACCATAAGCATTGAGAAATACCCTCAGCATGAGGATTAGAAGATACAAGATCCATTAATACGTTCTCTTAAGTGTTACACAGTTTTATCACTCTACTCGTTCAAGAGCCTGCTTTAATTTTCTGTAGTATCTGTATGTCAGGTGCTTGAGTAGGCCTTTTTAACTTTCAGTACAGCCTTTAAGAAGTATCTGTGACTCTCAAGAGCTTAATTCAAGCAGTATGACAATCTGTGCAATCAAAAAGGCAGATACCTGCTTGAGAAACTTATGCCTCGAAACACTTCTGCTGGCAAGGGCAGCTGGAAGTGTTTGTGGAACCATCCTGTGAGAAAAACAAGTGTATTGTTGGTTTGCTTCAATAACCTTTACAAGGATTTCTACCCCATCGTGGCCAGGCAAGACTGAATGCCAATTAGAAAAAAAACTGTCAGGGAGTAAGAGAGGAGAAGGCTTCTGCTCTTCCAGAAGACTTGTCATTGCCAAGTGGGTAGGATGGTGTTTGAAGCTGGCACCTCTGACACGGCCAGTCCCACATCCCCTTCATTTCCAGGCTGTAATTGTGGCTGCTTGTCCAGGGCCAAATTGCTCATACCCTTTTGACCAAAATCATTTTCCTGTAAGCTATAGTATTCTGGAGGTGTCTGCTTCAGGTGGAGACTAGGAAACTGCCCAGGGAAGGAACAAGAAAACTCTCTAGCCAGTTTTGAAAACTATTCATTTTGTGGTTTTAGGTAAAAAAAAAAAAAAGCCTGTTTCCCAGAGTTTTCAGGCACTGAGAATGTCTGATGCACATCAGACAGTAAAAATTTGTGCCTATTTAATGCGATTTGAGAGCACAGGATGCATCAGATGAGTGGAGCTTATGTTTCTTGATCTCTGGTAGTAAATCTGCAATTCATTTCATTTTCAGAAATATAATGAGGATAATCCTAATTTATCAGATAAACAATAATTTTGTTGGTATTTACTGAGGCAATTAATGTTGACATGAAACTTTATTAGGAGACCTAATTAAAAAACAAACTAATATTAACCTAATCATTATTTTTTGTCAGTTGTAACAAATTAAAGAATTTGGTGAGTATGTTCCTAATAAAAATGGGAAAGAATAAAAAAACTATAGAAATTAAAATTTTAGTTCAAAGGCTTGAGAGTTACTGATGTTTTGAAACAAGCAGAAGAAGAATAAAAGCTAGAGGTGATCTCATAGCTGAGTTCCACCCCTCAGCATTGAAACTCATAATGATTTCTTCCCGAATTCTCTGAAAAGTCTCCTCCAGACTAATAATATATTTCTTTAACCTCTTTTAGATTCATGGTTTTCCTTACATGACCTTTAGTTTTGTCACAAATACTGTAGATTCACAGTTTTATACAGTTATGTGATTTTTGTTGTAACCCAGGCCTAATTGTCATTAAAGCATTATCCACATATTTCACCTACAATGCAAGAAGTCCATGTGACATGCAGACTTGTATCTAAGTATTGTGTGGGAATAAGAAATACACACTCTCAAAACTTATATCCTCTATGAGCTGCAATATTCTTTGTTACCTTCATACTATGAAACTAATGTAAATTATATTTTTCTGCACTACCACTGCATTATATAGAATTTAAAGTGAAAAACCTGGTGTAAAGGATCCCAAGCTGCAACAATAAAACATATTTAGTATAATATTTTTGCTTTGGTTCCCTATTACCATGCTGAGAAGTATTACTATTTTAATACTTTCAGAGCTATAAATGAAGACAGAAGAACAAAGTACAAAGCTGCTGTCAAGATCCAGCGCTGGTTTCGAGCATGCAGAGTCAGAGCCTATCTGAGGTAGTATATTAAGCCTGTCTTAATCCATGTTTCAGCGTTGAATTTTCCCTCAAAATTTCTCATGGTATTACTTGATTTTAATAAAATTGGAGTATTTTGAGGAGAAACAAAAAGGCAATAGCTATTATCCAGTTTTTGAACAGAATTAAATATATGCTGTGGCATTGTAAGAAATAATTATTTTTGACTTTCAGAACTGTATACAATTAAAAAGGCTAGAAGGCATGGAAATTATCTTCAGAATAGACACACAACATTATTTTAGAAATTTTGTTATGACTGGAAGAAAAAGAAACAACTAGAAGTCTCTTGTATATGTTGTTCCAGAGACTTTTCATATAGAATCATAGAACAGCCTGAGTTGTAAGGGCCCATGAGTATCTTCAAAGTTCAACTCCTGGCCTTGCACAGGACAATCCCAAGAGTCACACCATGTGTGTGAGAGCAGTGTCCAAATGCTTCTAGAACTCTGGCAGGCTTGAGCTGTGACCACTTCTCTGGGAAGCCTGTTCCAGTGCCCAGCCACCCTCTGACTGAAAACCTTTTTCTGATATCTAGCATAAATCTTCCCAACACAGCTTCAGGCTACTCCTTCGGGTACTGTCACTTGTCACCAGAGAGAAGAGATCAGTGCCTGCCTCTCTGCTTCCCCTTGTGAGGAAGGTGCAGATTGCACTGAAATCTGTCCTCAGTCTCCTTCAGGTTGAACAGACCCAGTGATCTCAGCAGCTCCTCCTGTGGCTTCACCTCAAGGCCCTTCACCAGCTTTGTTCTGGGAAATGCTGTATCAACACTGGACTTGCTCTTGGAGGTAGTTTCCGACCTTAGTGATTCTATGATTTAAAACATTGTCACAAATTTCCTGGAAACTGTGGTTGGTCCATTCTCCCAGAATGGAGAATTCGTCCATTTTTTATGTCATAAGACCAACTGGCCAAACTCATCTGCTCAAACTTCTGTATCTTCATAAAACAGGGGAGTTGAGGAAGAAAGATTGCTACATCTTCTAGTTTGACCTCTTGCCTGTTGCAAGTAATTGTACATCATCCAGACATACTGTATGAAACCTAAAGAATTATTAGCTTAAATAACATTTACTACTTAATGGTCAATATTTCCTTCATAGCAAGATAGGCTGCAGTCATTATATGCACTTAGAAGAAATGTACTTAAGCTGTACCACAGGAGGTTCAGATGAGATATTAGAAAAAAAAATCAGTAAAAGAGTGATTAGGCATTGGAATGAGTTGCCTGGGAAGATGGCAGAGTCACCATCTCCTGGAGTTCAAGATGTGTCTGGTTGTGGCACTTGGGAATATGATTTAGGGGTGATTACGGTGCTGCTGGGTATACAGTTGGACTAGATAATCTTGAAGGTTTTTTCCAACCTTGATTGAATCTATCATTCTGTGATTGTCTCTGTCTTACTTAGGAGCACAGGCTCAATGTAGCCAATTCTCAATGTTCTGAATTACCCAAAGACTGCCTTCATTGAGTGGAGTGCAAGGCTTATAAGTTTGACATCCATAGTTAGGTGATATGGATGATCCCCTGTACAGCTTTTTCTATGCAGTCCCAAAGTAACGATTCTGTTATTTTCTGTAAAAATTTATGTGACATCAGTTATGAAATTTTTAGTAGCAACATATATGTCTATTAACTAACTAATTAATTAAGGACAAAGTAAATATTCATAACTAAGCTAGGTGTAATTTTATGAAAGCAAAAAGCTGTCTAAAAGTGAGTAAAGTATCTAAAAAGTCAAGTATCAATAGGTTGTGTCAAATAGTTAAAAATGGTACAGCAGTGAAAATGTTTTATGTGACAGAAAAAATTCTGAACTGATCAGATTTGTTGATTAAAACAGTGAAAATAAAACAATTTATTATGCAAATTAAATTTGCAAGAGTTTTTCATTAAACTGTTCTAATAGTATACAGGTAAGTTTGCAGTAACCCATATTTTCCAAAAACAAAACTATGTAGTTATGAATAAATATGTGTATATAATGGTCTGTGTGTGTGTGCGTATGTATATATGTATGTGTGTTTATATATATGTATGTGTAGAAAGTGTGCTTGTAGTGGTCATTTTTATGATGCATAATACACTCTTATTTGTATTATTATGAAAAGAAAAGTTAATAGGTCTGAAGTCTGTAAAACTAATTATTTTGTTAATATGTTTAATTTTAGACATCTGAGCAAAATGGCAACTTTGATACAGAAGTGGTGGAGAGGTTATCTAAGGAGAAAAAACTTCAGAGAAATAGTGGAGGTAGAAAAGAACTTTTTAAAGTTTTGTTTGGTTATTATACATATAATACGTATGAGTAATTCATTCACTCATCATGAAGTTAAAAAGCCTAAACTCGATCCTTTATACTCACAGACACAATCTTAACCTTACTGTAATGAAAAGCACCATTAATTTCAGCAAGCCTACTCATAACAGTCAAGTTGAGTCAGTGTTTAAGTGTTCGCAGCTCTGGAGTCTTGGTCCCCAAACCAGCTATGAGATCTGCTCATGCAGAAGTCTGCTCACATGATGCTAATTGCAGGATTGGAGCTTTACAAGATGCTTTTTTTTTTTTCTTGGCAGAACTTTTAATTTTGAAAATAAAATAAGCCAATGTGTCTACACCTTGCTATTTTATGTTTTAGTGGTTTAAATTTCTTACTTAATGAACCTTGAAGTATTTGAGATTTTGCCTTAAGGTACACAGCAGATCACAGTCAATCTAATTCCCATGATGGACCTGAAGAGAGCAAAAGTGTGTGATAGTACACAAGCTAAAACCTCTGTTAACAGGTTTACTGGACTAAGAAGAAAATAATTTAACATGGAAATTTGTGGCTTATTTCACTAATTTATCAATTTATGTTACTGTTTTACAATAGTGCTAAACTTGTTAGTCATTTATTCTTGATTGATTTTGTTAAATTGCTGTTTTTAAGTCAAAACAGACAATTCAAGAGGTAAAAAAGAGCTATAATAAACCATATATTATAGACCAAAGTTCATATCCCCTACTAAACTATGTTTTCAAGTAGCAGGACTTGTATACCTGAAAGATCATTTATTTTTCCCCAAGTCTATCAGTAATCTATGTAAAGATTTTCTCTTTTCCAACTTACTAACTGGCTTAACTAATAAATGATGTGCCATCCTTTCAGTCTGTGGTTTTCACTCATCTTGTAAGAGTAATTCATGAATACAGATCAGATAGCTGCATGGTTGCATTGGGGTCTGTTTTGGAAAAAGTAGGACTTCATCAGAATATTGTTCCTGAGTTTAAGGAAGGTTTGTTTAATCTAGGAATGCCTCTGTAAAAGAGTGACATGATAATCTATGTTAAAATTTTTTAATAAAAAGAAAGGATCTGTGTAGTCACTGGGACAAGGGAAGAAAGAAATCATTGTGATCAAACTTTACATTTGCTGTAATCACAAACCTGAGAGAACTAACATCATAAATTTCCCTCAGCTTTCTGTTCTTGAATATAATTGTGAAAAGTAAAACAAAAAACTTTTTAATCAGTAAAGCCTTGTGTATATTTAGTTCTTCAAATAACTGAAAACCTTGCCAAATCTGAAGTCTGTGGAACAATGTAGGACAAAAAATTCTGCAATTTAATAGATGCATTCTAAATCAGATCATGAATTCATCCAGTTTCTGGATTGGAGTACTTATCCAGTGCTAGCCAGGGCTCTAAAGGAAGAGAATCTCATTAGAAAGCTTACAAATTTTACAGCAATTAGCACAGGAAATTATCTTTTTTATTCAAACACCAGATTTTATTCTTGCCATCTCTTTGATTGGAGAATACTAAATGGGACAGGTTGATTGGAAGCCAACCTGAGTACCACACAAGTATCAGATGAAAAGGCACATTCTACTTTGGACTGTGGTATTCAGTGTGTTTTGGAGTGAACTTAAATATGAAGTGTGAGTTAATATTGTTTTACTATCTTTACTCAATTAATGGCTGTACTTGGAATATGTAGAAAGCAAAATCTCAGGAGCATAACATAACTTTCAAGTTAAAGGATCAGACAATGTTTGCAATGAACTCTTGCTAATGACTGTTGTAATGACTCCTGACTATGAAGCACAATGATGCATTTGGCATTATAGTTCCTTAAATACACTGGTCACTTTAAAATATGTCTGCTGATAATGATTGGGTTGGTATCTGCTGCCAGCAAACAAGGTAAAGCATATGCACAAAATACCCATGATTGCTTGATAATAAATCATTTTAATGATTATATTCAAAATTGTGAAATGTGAACGGTACTGATGCGGAAAATAACAAAGGCCGTGGCTCATCAGATTGGCTGTCCATATGTGCATCACCACTAGTATTTCATTTACTTCTCCGCTAGTGCCTCTTCCTTTGATTGTTAAGATATATATTTGGTAAAAAAAACACCTAAAAACCCTAACAACAGTTGATGGCACTTATGTGATTAAAGTTATGTGCCTTTCTATTCAAAATATAGGTGGTTTAATGTAAAGCTTTGTTTCCTAATTAATCTCAAGCTAAAATTAAGAACTGGTCTCTGACAGTTTTCTTAATAACTTGCTTATTTGGATTGTATTGAATTCTGAAAATTTGCATGACCTGCCGGAAGGTATGAATTTTAGAACCAGGAAAACACCAGAACATGAAACAAACTGTACATCATTGGTTTTTATTACTATATTCTCAAAACCAAGGAATCACTTGCTAAAGCAAGGGGAATTGTAGCATTTCATTATTATACAAAGCTGGTATGCATGATGGCCATAGTTTCAGTTTGTTTTGGAAGGAGATGCAGTGGAGAAAAGTGAATATTTTATGTTATATAGTTTGACACCATCCTAAGTGATTTAGCTTCAAGTCAACAGCCAGTTTTAAATAGTTTCAGTCCAATAGGAATTAGGCAAATGCCTATTTGCTCTACAAATACACCATGACCCCGTTCGTAATTTAGACCACGTGTTGCTTCCTTTTCTCAAACTTGATCTCATTCTCAAACTCAATCAGATTCCTGGTTCTCTTTGAATTTGTCTTTTTGTATTAACTCTTTAACGCAAAAGAAGACACCGATCAGACCACATTTGTAGATGATCCCCAAGCATGTTTTTAAATTTATATATATATATATGGCTTTATATATATAAGGTTTCAAATATGTTTTGAAAACCTACATTTAAGGTAAGCTGCTGGGAAGGCCTGTATATTAACATCAGACTTCATGACAAAGACATCTTGGCTCAAAAGTAGAGGTGGCACATGGGTGAGATTGGAAAGTGATTTTTTCCAGAGAGTCGACCTGGCAGTGTCCCCTTTGAATTAGCACTTAGTGAAAAAATGAAGGGCAATCCAATGGGCTGAATTGCATAAAATTCCACTCAAGCATAAGGATAGAGTCTTCTGGACAAGCAGGGCCCAGTTCGGGAAAGAATCTTCTGTTTATCAGGAGAGCACGTAAATGTAGACCTGGGTTGAAGCACTAAACCATGACTTTGCCTTTGTGAATAGCAATGAATACCTTCTCCATCATTTATAATAGCAGAACTTTCTAATTAGTATTAGAAAACAGAGGGCAAATACATTTACAAAAGAACCTAGATGGTGGCACATCATTTGGCCTTTGGTACAAGAATAAAGTTGCAAGACAGTTGCATGAGCAATTCTGTATTTGGGAGATTTGTGGTTTAGAGCAAGAGTTGAGTAAGAGCAGGAATGTGTTACTTCCTTCTTGTTTTGAGTGACCCTCTTAAGTGATGTTAGGATAAGGTCTGGATTCTTCACACCATAGTGGGGTGTGCAAGATCAGACCTTAGTTGCCATTGACTGTCTGTGTAAACAGTAGAGAGAGTTCTTCAATACTTGGCCAATCTCAGAGTCAAAGTGGTCCCACGTTGTCTCTCAGTGTGGAAGATATAAAGAGCATTAATGATGTTAGGTCTGCAATTTATGTTCTTCAATGAAA
Organism: Brachypodius melanocephalos; assembly: GCA_013398615.1. Classification (NCBI taxonomy): domain Eukaryota; kingdom Metazoa; phylum Chordata; class Aves; order Passeriformes; family Pycnonotidae; genus Brachypodius; species Brachypodius melanocephalos. Next base: position 7,216,119 of record VZSR01001479.1, on the reverse strand, counting down.
TGGGATGCATTCAGACCTAAGTGCTCACAGCCTTCAAATATAAGAAAAATAAACAAAAAGCTGTAAAATTGTTTAGTTTAATCGCTGATGGACAGAAATCTGATGGATATTTTTAAGCTTAGGAACATTTTCACCTTCCATTAAAATGTATTTTATCTTTTTGGTGATAGGGTAACTCTTATGTTCCCTGCCAAAGAAAGAAAAGATGAGCTGCAACCCAAGATTTTATCAATTTAATCGAGCAGTTTAGGGATATGCTTAAGTCTGGCAACCATTATTTCAATCCATTATTAGCTATCTACAGTTAATATCACTCAGTACATTCTTATGGAGAATAAAGGGGAGAGAGACAGTCCATTATTTATTCTAATTTGTACATTTGGGGTAGATTTTCCCTTGAATATATATATGTATATATCTATGTGAATGCATACACATCCACACGGACATGTGAAACTTCTTTGAACTTTAACAATTCTGCAATTTTCTTTTACATAAGAAATATCTTTTGTACTGTTTCCATTATTAGTAGATTGGTATGATATTAAAGTTAGCATTTAAAATGCACCTTAATTAAACTGCAGGAATTATGCCTTGCTTAATGTAATGAAGAAAGAGAATTTAAAATGAAGTAGCATCATTGTGTTCATTTGTAAATAACATATTGCAGCCAACTGTTTCTTAATTGCCCAGACTGTTGATAAATAATCCAGTCCTGCTGCTCTCCACAGACAATTTGCTTTGGATCAGACTAGGCAATTCAAATAACACTAATTACAGTGAAACCCTTTTATAGTGAATTCCTGTTTGCCATGGGGGAGAAAATCACTATATCAGGGGAAAGCACTTTTGCCTTTGATTTGTGTCTAAAACATGAGAAACACATAAAAGCTGCATGTTGTGCTAAATAAAGGACATACTCTTGCATTCAAAGTACTTATATTTTACTTTTTATGATACAATTGTGAATTATATTCATTTTGCATTTGTAATTAGAGGGCGGAACAGATGTGAAAGCTTAGTTTAAAGTGATGTATCCATTAAAATAACCTATGCTGCCAAGTGATTGCTTAGTATAATAGGGGATTCGTTCACTAGGAGAGGAATTCTACTTTATTGGAAGGAAACCAGGACTTCAGAAAATGTTTTCTATATCAGGGGATTCACTGTAACGTGGTATCATTGTATTTATGATTTTATGATGTTAAAATGAATATTAAATGAAACAAAATTCCCAACGATTACTCGGGAGGCAGCTAAGTACATAACGTTTAGTACAGATGGTTGGAAGGCACAATTTTGCTCCATCACTGCATCCGTATCCTTGAACGGTTTCGACTGAAGACAGCATTTCTCTGAATTTTTCATTAAACCAGACATCTTGAAATATGAATTCCTTTTATGTTTCTGTGAGTTTTGGCTACAAGAACCCCAGTGAATAAATCATACAATACTACATGTCACCAGCACTTGTGAATATTTCTGCTTTGTTATTCTACTCTCAGTAGAGCACCATTGATTATCAAACTCAGCGGAGAGCATTTTATGATCATATATCTCCATTAGCTCCTAGTTTGACTACCATAGATTTTTCTGGTTAAGCCTGCATTATGTATTAGGAAGCCTATCTCTTCAATACAAAGTTTGATTTTATTCTCTCTAAGCCTAGAACTCTTATTATGTATTATGTATAAAGATTCTTATCTTTTATATGTAAAAATAGCAGGACTGTCTTTGTGTAACTGAAATATATGCTATCTTTTTTTTTCTTGATTCACAGAGAGCATATTTTATTAAGAAGCTGAAATTCTACAATGAAATGGCTGTCAGGGTAAATATTTCTTCACTTGTTAAACAAATGAAAAGTCAATTGTGCTCCGAATATGCTTTTAATAAAATGAGCAAAGCAGAATAATATACATTTGATTGATATGCTGATGGCAACAGCAGGAAATACTGCATAGTTAAAAATTAAAGTTACACTGAGTAGTCAGGGTTGTATTTGAATATTCTAGCTGAATTTGAGGTACCTGAATGTGTCTTGCCCCATTTAAATGTCCATTGGACCTTATCATGTATGATAGTGATAAAACACTAAACGTTCTATCTGCCAGTGTTCTTACAAATGTAAGAACATTTGTTCTACAAATGTAGACATGTATTTACAATTCTGACAAACTGCAGGGCTTTTAAGCTTGTTGATGTGGCTGTGTTTTTTCTCTTGTTAGTACACAACATTTGATGTGTTGGATCTCAAGAGTTAGGGAGCACAGGACAATTTCATTGCTTAAACATAGAGGTGGAACTGAACTGATCTCATTGATGATATTATGAGTGAATTTTGCTAGATGGAGAAGAGTATGAACAGATCTTGAACTTCAATGAATCTCCAGCAAATGAAGTTTGTTGTGGGTGAAACTGCAAAACATATTTAACTAGCAACTAGCTTTTTTTCCCCCTGAACTTTGAAACTGCACTTGAACAAATATGTAAAACAAATATGTGAAAAACATAAAATAATTCGGAGGATTAAATCTTTTTATGTTACTTTTTTCTTTCATTTTGTGGGAGAAAACTGCTTTACTTTACAGGCGTGATCTTTTTAGGCCAGGCACCTTACCTTTTGAATTCTACTAAATGTAGGAATATGGTGACAATGGAGATTAACCCAGGGAAACTCATGTAGAGTAAGAAGATCTTCAGAATGGATTTTAATTTTGTGGCGTCTCTGAGTCCAGAATAAGTCTCTCAAAAGATCTGTACTCATCAGGTGTTTTGCTTCGTTCTGATTCTCTCAAAGACATAAAGTAGCCTTATGTTTGGTGTGTTTTAAAGAACTGGAGGTATTTAACAGCAGTTTAATACCTCACAAATGTACCTTTGTGTTGTTGTTATAGTTCATTCCTTACTTAGTTAGTTTGAAAGTATTCTGCTGTGGATAAATGCTGTTTACTTGTGCAGCTGAGATCAGTGAGAAAACGTAAGATGTAAACCAGCTCTTAAAAGTTGCCTCTGTACTTCCAGAAGGCATTTGAAGACCAAATTTCAGAGGTAATTATGTATTCTAGTCAAATGGAGTTCTGCATTTGGTCTTTCATTTTTAAAAGAATTTGAATGTGTTCCCATTCATTTGTAATGGAAATATAATGTTGAATCATTAGGTGATATAAATCTTCAAAGTATCATTTTTTCAGTCATGTCCTTTTATTTAATGGAAATTTAAATCAGTAGAAAACAATAGAACAGATCTTTATTTAGTTGCAAATGTCAGAATCCGATTCTCTGCAGCCATATCTGCAGAGCAGACTTAAAATGCTACCAATCTGAAACAGTGAACGCTTTTGGGCTTTTTTCTGTCATGTGTTTCTTGAAGAACTAATCAAGGTCCAACAGCAAATCTGGCCTGTTGAGTTTCTGCATAGATGATGTGTGCTCAAACTTTAGGCCTTCTGAGCCAACAGTTCCTTATATTCACACATCATGAGTTTGATTCATGATTAATATAACTCAGTGTTCTAAAAACATAACAATAACTGTGTATGTTTTTCTATTTAACCACTTAGTTTTGTCTCATGATATTATTAACTATTTATTTCAGTTTATAGTCGCTCTTTAGAAAGACAGTTTCAGTTTTGGCATTTGAAGTATCATTGAGGGCATACACATGCTCATAGTTTTGAAGCCAGTCTGCATATCTTGTTCTTCTGGATTGCACTTGATTGTGTTCAGAGCTATCAGCTTTACCTTTTAAAATTAAATCAGAGATCTTGTTTAAATCAGTTTCAGTTTCGGGACAAAATATGATTCTCTTAAAAGATTTAAGATTGCTATAAATTTTCAGCAACAAAACTAATCTGATGGCAAAAAAAAAAAAAATCCCCAAGCAGATGGCTTTTGATATATCAAGGTTTTGCCATTTGTTTTAGTGCTTAAAATAAACATTATTTATAAGACCACTTACATTTTGATGTTACTTAATGAGGAATATGCATCATTGATTTGACTAGCTTAAGAGGTCATTTAGAACTTGCCCGTTAACAAGCTGTAATCTGCTGAGCACACAATGACTTTGTTTAAAATTATCTGTTCAGTGCTGATCAATGACAATAATTGTTTTGTACCAATCACTGTTGAAACTTGCTAATTACTTTGAAGGGCATACACATACTTGTCTCTTCTTTTTCAAGAATTTTTTAAACATTCACCTTGGAATTAGAAAGAAATGCAGTCATAACATTATACTTCTTTATAAAAGCAAGCATTTAGAACTTCCACATTGAAAATATGAGCATCATCAGAAGCTTTTTATAAAATGGTCTTTCCTAAAAAGATTAATCTTTAGTTTTGGGATCTCTGACATACAGTATTAGGGAAACAGAAATCAGGCATAAAATAATTTGAGACACAATGCAGTTTTTCTCACTTATGTTTCATTCAGTTCAAATCAGTGAGTTCATTCTGCACAGAAAGTGGTGTAAATAAAGGTAGAGTGCAGCATTTAATTGGTATACTGAGCCCATTGGAGGTAATTATAGCTTTATACTATTTGAGCCCTTTGTCTTTCAGTTTGAGTTTTGATCCTTTAACCCAGAAATATCCAGTTCCGCATTTATAACTGTGAGGTGAAGACTGTCAGAAAGAGTTTCAAAGGGACCATAATCCTGCATTAATGAGCACATGGCTATATGGGAGCCAAGTTGCTCTTGTTGAGAAATTTTGAAGCCAAACAGGAAAACAAAGCTAAGGTCCTTATTCACATGCAAAGGATTTTGCTTAATCCCAGATCTCTGAAGGCATACTCATTCTCTGCTCTTTCTCTATTCCTTTTTAACCCAATAAGCTTGTGTATGAGAAAGTAGTGTTGCAAAGAATATGAAATTTACTATCACCTAGTGCAAAGCAGCATGTCTAGAGCCTTTCTTGTTCCCAGGACTCTTATTTGTTTATGTTATAACAATATCTAGAGGTCCAAACCCCTTTCATTAACAAAACCCACCACCACCAACAAAAAACCAAAAAAAACCCCAACCAAAACAAAAACTCCCCCACAAAACTATAAACAAACAAAAGCCCCCAAAACAGAATAAAACAAAAAACCACCACCACAAGAACAAAACCCAACAACCCTCCCCCCAAAAAACAAACAAACGAAAAATTACAAACAAATAACAACATGTAGATTTAAAAAAAAATACAACTTTTGAAATTTGTTTCAAGTCTTTTTTGGGAAGGGAGGAAAATCCACAAAGGGGAAATAGAACAATGTATTAGCACTAGAAGTTAATATCCTCTTAATATAACTAACACATACCTCAAAGAATTACTGTAAGCTTTTCTGTGATTCTTATTCTTTTGTTAAATTTCACATAAAAAGACAATGATAACTGTACCCCAAGGTGCCATCAGTTGAGGCCAAATGTTGGTTTTTACTTTGAAGAGTAGTGTTTGGGGGTTTCTGAATGCAAAATGATGCCAAAGTATGAAATATTCAGTTCTGCTTTAGTTGGTCTTCTTTTAGGTGGCTCTGGAGGTGGAAAAATTGCAAAAACTTTTGTCAGTTGTCACAATGGTACAGAATTGGACTGCACTAGAACTCATAGGAGTAGAGAGAATTTTGCCTGTTACTGAAAAGCACTCTCATGACTTGATAAAGATTCTGAAATTACTGAGTGCAATGATTACTGATAATGTGGGCAATTGGCAGCTTTTTTTAATTTGCCTTCTTCCTGAATCAGATGCAAAACCCATGACATTCTTTCCCTGATTTTTGTTTGTTTTTTTTTTTTAAGGTGCTTATTTAGAAAGAGGCTAGAGAAAAAAAGCCCAGTACTACAAACACATGGATTTCACTCCACTTAAAAAGTTGTCCCTTGGCTCTAGAAAGGGAAAGGTTGATGTAAAGAAAAAAAAGTAATGTTCCTTATAGATACACTGAACTGTTTAAGTTCTTTGAAAGTCTAGTAGCTAGGGGGCCACAGGAAAAGGAGGGCTCTTAGCACACTGCAACATTTTACTCTTCTATGCGTTTAGATAAGGGGTATAGCTTCTGCATAATAAAAACTTCAAAACTTTTTGTTTTTTAAATGTAGATTCTGCCTTTCAGCTGTTATGTCTTTTAAGATTTCAAAGCTATAAAGGTCAAAGAGATGGATGTTGGAGCAAATGAAGCTACTGCAGACTAGAAGACAGAAATTGGCAGATTAAAGTAGAAAAATATTGAGGAAAAAAGGAGACAAAATGAAATGAAGGAAGTAAAGAATATTTTGCAGGAAAATTAATAATAAGTTCAACGATGGAGGAATTTTAAATGGAGGAACTAGATCCTGAGAAGAGAGGAAAAGATGATTACTCTGTTTATCACATGTAGAGATCCAGAGTACATTGACCTGTTACGGCAAGGAAAATCAGGAGCAGAAGTAGCCCTCAACATGACTGAATAGAGCAAGTTACTTCTTTCACCTCTATGTGTCATGGCATAGGGATAAATATAACTCACCAAATGTCAGTCCTGCTAGCTTTTTACCTAATTGCAGAATCACAGAATTACAGAATCATTTAGGTTGTGAAAGGCCTCTAATGTCATTGAGTCCAACCTTTGACTGACTACCACCACCTCAACTAGACCATGGCACTAAGTGCCATCTTCATTTGTTTCTCAAACTCTTTCAGGGATGGCAACTCCACCACCTCCCTGGGCAGCCCATTCCAATGCTTAATTGCCCATTCTTAGTGCTTACTTTGCCATGCCAAAAAGCAGATAGCTGGTATGAAACTAGTAATGATTTCAGAAACTCATGATTAGAATTTTCAAGTATCAGAGAAGGTTTAAACACATTTGTTGAAATCAATTATTGGGGAAATTAGGTAGACTTAGTATTTTTTTCCTCCTCTTTTATTTTTTTCTTTTACTTTCTCTCTTTTTTTTTTTTTTTTCAACTGATACTTTTCAAAATGCACCAAAATATTAAACCTTTTTTGTGGAGGATGCTACCTAATTTCTCTTCATAATACAACTTTATAACTAGCTGCAGATAAAGAGCTTTTCTCCTCCAGGTTAGGCTTTCTCTGGGTTAGGCTTTCTACGTTATGCAAGAGAATAGACTTGGGTCATTTTACATTGGAGATGAAAGAAGTGCAATTTATAAATTGCAATTTATAAACTTTCCAGAAAGTCTGATTCATTGAGTTCCTGGGAAGGCTTTTATTCAGTTTACACCTTCGCAGAGCACAAAGGTGAAAGTGTAGCAGGAGATGTAGGTGAGGTAGTGACTAAGTGCTACAATATGTTACAACCTACATAAATTTTCCATGCTTCTACTTGGTATCACTTTAAGGAAAGAGGTACTTGGGATATGGTACATACATTTGATATGCATGCAAACTTTTGATTTGAAATATACTAAGCAAATATTTATTTCTTCCAGATCCAGAAAATGTGGCGAGGCTATTACGTTCGGAAGTATATCCATAATTTTTATGCACTGAAGAAATACCTTGAAGCCGTTTCTGTGAATAACGAGCTTGTCAGGTAAAGATAAAAGCTCCATGTGGTAAAGCATTCATTTGCTCTTCTTTTATTTGTGGAAAGTTTGTGGCAGTAATTAAATTATTTCTTTGAGTGTAGGTTCCCCTCCATTATCAAATATATATATCTATCAGTCATCATTCTCTTCATCTTATGCCTACTCATGTTGCACCACATTCTGTTCTCATTTACACAGTTACAAATTCAGAATAATTTCTTTGAATTAATTAGGTGTACTCTGGGTTTGTACTAGTTTAATAAAAATGGAGTTGGCTCTTCACCTATGCAGAGAACTCAGGATATTATGCTCTAAATAGGGTTTGTTGAACTAGATTTTTTTTTCCTCAGTATACACAAGCTAACCAAAAATTTCTTTTTATAATTTGTTTTGAATATGGATTATTGACAATGAATGCAAGGGCAGATTTGGATTTAGGTTTCATGCATGAGCCATAGTATGCATATTAATTGGGAAAGATACTGGTGTGGACACACTGAAGCAGATTCTTTTCGTAGTTACAGAAGATAACCAACAGCCTGTCAGACTTCTGTCTAGAACTGTTGTTGCTCTATGTTCTTACTCTATTTCTCCCATCCATCCACTGTCTTCCCCTGTACTTAAGCTGAAGCCTCTCTAAAATAGAGGTAATTATTTCCCTCTAGTGGATTTGATGTACTGATCCATGGCCATTACTCAGATAACAGTGGAAACAAACAAAATGCTGGGTGACCATGATCATTACTCTCTCAGTGTAAATGAAAGCTGTTGGACAAAATCCACACAGTGTTTGTCATTCAGAATGTCTGAGACAAATCTTTGCTTTCTGAAGCACAGAAATATAAGAGATTCTAGTAAACCAGTATTTCTAGAAATCTCGTCTAAATCACATGGCAAAGACTGTTACATAAAGCAGCATATGCAAGTCATATGTGAAAAACCCAGGATTATCCAATTTTGTATGCTGGTTATGATATTATTCTTCCACAGTGCAGCTGGTGCTACATTCTCTTTGTCATAACATTGTTTCTTATGCATTACATTGTTACCTATAATGAACCATACTGATACTCACCTACCTCTGATCTCTCATTATTATTCATTTAAGTGTATTCTGTGCAGAAAGTTAGGTCGCAACTCAGCAAAACCAACCTTAAACATTCTGTTATAACTTCAATGGTACCTTCTTGATCTGAAATCCTCGAAATATTCTCTCTTCTTGAAAAGGTAGAATCCTGGGAAGACTAGACCTAATCTTGGAAAATAAGTGAAGCCATTACTTTTCTGCTTTAAAATCTGTGTCACTGGATGAACTGCAAAAACACAACCTGCTTCTCTGTTCATAATCATTCTATCACTCTTCTCCATCCCCTGCCTAAACCTAGACCATGGCTCATAACTTCTTGCTTAGATTGACCTTTGATGTGTGCTGACAAAACAAGATAGGAAGTGCTATTCCTGCTGCTGGGAACACGGATTGGTTGGAGCTTTCTATTTTATTTCCCCACACCCAAATTAGATCTCTACTGGATATACCTAACTTTGGAAGACTACAAAAATATTTGGTTTTCAGTACTTTGACACATTGATAAAATTTCCTAGTATTTAGTTTAGGTTGTTAAAAACCATAAAGCCTAGGCACTGCATAGATATTTTAACCAAGAAACACTTCTGTACTCTTTAACAGGTAAGATGAGTAGTATGACTTCAGGTACATCAAAATGTGTTAAAGTTGGTCTGTGTGAGCTCTTACCTGGCAACTGATATATTGATATTTCGCTAATTTGAGTTCTGTATTCCAGAGTTCACAGAAATGTATATCTTTCAGGTGAAAAAAAAAAATCCATCTTTTCAGGTTAAAAAGTTAAAAATTAATTTTTGAGCTAATTTGGACTAATGTTTCAGTTTTTAAAATGCATGCGTTCCCAAGTGCAACCAAGAATCACTGCACTAATCCCTTTACTGGGGTACATTTGAAAACTAATATGTATATCACCTTCAACATTCTTCTCATGAAAACTAACAGATGTTTAGTGAGGATTAGGTGTAGGCCCTCAGCCAAACAGATTTTTCCTGTCATTGGGCTACGTTGCTGCCAACTACTTTGGCCCCAAGGTGGCCCACTGTGTTTCTTATGTGGAATATTGAGCCAGGTGGAGGAAAGATTCTCCTCATATTTTCATTAGCCATCACACTGGCTCTGGACAAGTGTAACATCACTGTTCATAAACATTTTTGCTTATAAAAATTATTACAGCTGTGCACAATGGAAAACACAAAGAATTGTCAGAAATAGAAGGAATGCATTTATGGAATGGCTGGGTTTTATTAAAACATCAACATCATGGAAATTTACTTACTGATGGATGGAGAGACTGATACACTGTGCACGCAGATTAGACTCCCTTTGAGTATTTCACATCTCTAGAACACCATAAAGCAACACAATGTAGAACATGAAATAATGAACTGCCCCTGCCTCCCCCACAAAAATAACAAAAGATATTTTTAATTTCAAAAATTTGTTTACAGTTTGTTCTTTTTAGGATTATGATGTAATTTTGAATTGAACTACACCATACAGTTCTCTGTCTTTTCTATTCTAGAGTAACACTGGCAGAATTTTTATTTGTCAACACCTATCTAAAATCACATTGCAAGTCCTTCTACCTTTTGGACACCAGAGCCAGGATTTGTGCCTAACTTTCTCCACTTTCCTTAAGGAGGAGCCTACATCAAATCATAATTTCTAAGAGAAACTTCAGAGGAAGTTCTCATGAAACTTTGCACATTCTGTTAAGTTTCTTATAAGAATATCTTAAAAGAGTTATTGACCAAAGTTTGTTTACTTCTCATTCCTCCTTTACCCTAGTTTTTATTTTTTTAAATAAAGGACACCTGTTTTACTAAATGTTTTTTTTCAACCAATAGCCACATCTTTACCATTCAGCTTTAATACAAACTGTCCTTATTTAATAGCTGCCCTCATTTAGTAACCAGACCTTTATCATTTGTCTTTAGTGTGAAAATCCCAGGAGAAAGTAAACTTAATAGAAGCTGCCCCAGTTTAAAGCCATAGAGGAATGTAATTAAGTTTGACAGAAATTGATTTAACAGAAATTGACCTAAAATATAATTAAATAATAATAGTCATATTATGTGTGAGTTTCCACTCACTTAACAGACTGGTTATGGCACTCTTAGACATAACAAACTTAAGGCACTGCCTTTGTACAAACTGAAGATAATGCTCGGCTTTAGCTCCCAGACTGGCTAAATTCCTCCATCATTCCTATTACTTCCCACTGCTACAGACCCGCTGGGGCTGATGGCTGCTGGTGTCCCCAGTAGAGTCCCTAGGAGTTACATTGAGAAGTGCTTGAAATAATCCCCTCAGAGATGGAAAATAACAAATTTGAACCCTAAACTCTGTCTACCTAAGTACATACTCAGATTTTTCATAATATTTGTTCAGTTTAGCTTCAGTGTAGTGATGAAATGGGTTCATTAGTCCTGAATTCTCTTTTGCCTAAAAGATATAGGAAGTTTTTAATGAAGCAAGTAAGAAACTTGTTCTTAAATATCTATTTTACTATATTTTGTTATTTACATTTTAGTAATAAGTCTTCATCTGTAGCATCCATTTTTATTTAAGTAGCAATATATGTATTCTATCTCAATATGGGTTAGTTGGATGGTTTCATTTATAAATACATGCATGAAAGCAAATCTCATTACTTCTCAGTGCAGTTAGTGTATTTAATTTTAAGGGAAAATTCTTTTGAAACATTCTTAAAGCTGTATTTGCTGTCTCCAAGCGCTGGCTAAATGGTTACAAGGGGGAATATGCCAAAAGCAATTAGCATAGGCTATAACTCCATATGATGCATTAGAATTTTGTTTTATGTGAAACAGTTTCCAGTCCATGATAAGCAAATGGACATCACTTCACATAAATTAGCATGCTGGTGCCATTATATCCAAAGAATTTATGGACGATGTCAGTTGCCCAACTGTGTGATTAACTTGCAGTTCTTTGCCTAAGGTTATCTACACACTGGCCTTTAAACTATAGTAAAGGAACTTTGCTGTATGTCAGGTGTGCAAGTAGAGATAAGATTTTGGGATGTATTGCTCCATTTACTGATGAATGGCACCATTTAAATTTTTCCCTAGGCACCTCTGGGTAAAGATAGCAGTATCAGAAAACGAACAAAGCAGTGGCAAAGTACTGGCATTGGGGGTTCTTATGTGATTAAGGCAGGTAGTTCAGCTTTCTTGACTGTTCAATAAACACTAACTTAAATGTAGCAAACTAAGGCCTGAGCCTACCTTTAATAGAGCGTCATAGTTTATGTAAGCATCGTTGAGTTCATACATCAGGAATTTCACACACTTGCAGGGTCAACACCAAATTCTTCCTGGAGAGCATGGCTTTGATCCAAGTTTGACTAGCTGTTCTATCAGCAGATTTAGTTTCACAGTCGTCATTAAAATTTCCAGATCTTCAAGACATGTCAGGGAAATAGATAATATAAAGTGATAAAAATCATTTTCTTTGCAATATGTATATTCACAAATCATTTGTGCAGCTTGAGTTTTTATAACCCTAGTGAAGAGTGAAATGAATGAGTACTTACATGTTGCTGGTGATCTAATCAATGTTTAGCTATTCAGTAAATATGCCTGAGAATGCAGCATGGAAAAAAGGTAAGATTATCTACCTTATTCTAGATTACCATTTCTGAAGTGTATTTTCTTTTAACATGGCAAGTACTTAGCATCTTAAAATTTTTGAGGTATAGGTATTTTTCATGGAGTGGACTTGAAATAAATCATTCCTTATCATAGTAATATGAGGAGAAAGTGCTCAGCCTCTACCTGTCTGTTCCTTTTTGATAAAGGTAAGTCCAGGTGCTGGCTATTTTCTCGAGTGTCAAAGTGTTTTGAAGAATGTATATATTGTCTTATAATTCAATTAAAATGTTCCTCATCATTGACTGCAGAAGCAATTGATTCCGTAGTCTATTTTCAATTAGTGCCAAAGCCTTTCAGACAGCTCCTTAGAATTCTTGCAAAAATAAACCCCTCATTTTTGTAATGTTGTCTTTCACTTGATGTTTAATTAGCTACTTTATCTTCAACCATCTTTTTTACTTGTCTTCAAAGATATAGAGAGGAACTACATTATGCTTTTTAACTTACTTACCTGTAATTTGAATTTTCTGGATGTAAACTTACCCTGTCAGCTTTCTCTGTGAGCCTCAGAAATAGAGACAAGTGCCAAGTATGCTTTCTCATATTTAAATATTAATTTGGAGTGGTAGGTCACATAATTTAAGACATCTATGCCTTTTCCTGAGGATTTTAGGCATAACTGTTGGATTTCTAGGAATCTTGAAACTATAATTTACTGAGGATCCCAGAGTACTTCTGTAGCCACAAACCTGATGCTGTTAGGATAGGTAAGATATAAAAAATGAGCTTTTGGGGTTGATGATGAAATTGAACTAAAGTGTCTAAAGTTATAGAGCAGTCAATGGCCTGTTTTAACTCCATGGGAAAACACTTCCTGAATACAGTGAGGTTAAGGTAGGAACCATTATGTTTACACAGTAAGCTGAATTACCAACACAGATTCAGCTCACATGCCTCATGAGCTTTATTCTGTCCATGTCTCTCTTGAGCAAGGAGTGGAAACGGTCTTTACCACGTTTTTAGCTAGTCCTATGGAAATACTTGAAGTTTTGCAATAAACATGAACACTGTAAGTAACATAAGTAGCTGCTTAGACTGAAGTCTTCAGTGACATGAAGGCAATATTTTCTCATGTATTTTTATATAGCACTAAACACACCATTAGGATCAACAGATTAAACATGAAGCTTTATTTCACTTGTATCCAAAGAAAATATTTTTATAATCTGGATGTGTAGAAGGAAATCTGAGATCCCTGTGTACACTCATTGGACCAAATAGTATCTAGTGTAGATGATTAGTTTTGATGAAGGTACAATAAAAGAGGTGTGATAACACAGTGTTGCAGGATAACAATAGTTCTATACCTGTGAGCTTTGAAAGTACAGTAGTGTCTGGATAGATTTTTTTATTTTGTAAGAGGTCTGTTAGAATTACTGATAGCTCATGAAACATTTTCTGTGGACAAAGACTGACTAATCTTGGCCTTTTAAACTGTCTCATAGAGACAGACTTCGCAGTCTTCTATTTTGTCTGAAGTAGGATCTTCACTGTAAAATAAGTATAAAAGGGGAAGAGGTACAGTTTCATTAAGCTCTAACATATCATTGACTGTCAGGTAGGTCTTGTTATGCTGTCCATCCTCATTTAACTATCCCACAAGATCTCTTAATGAAGTTAAGCCCCAAGTTCACTCCAGTAATTCTGTGGCAAGAGTTTGTGCAATGTAACAATTCATCACTTGTCAGGAAGGCACTTTTAGTTTATACATTTAATAAGGGCATCCTCTAGCTTGGTTAATTAGAAATGAACAGTTTGCATATTTACTAAATGCAGAGTGTCATTGCCACCACGGCCTATTGCCTACATGAATTATTTCTCTATCTGCAATAAACAGCTGGGTAATTATTACTGCCATAATCAGATAAATTCCCTCTGTAAGGCTTTTCTTACATGGCAATTCTTTGAACTCATCCAAAGCTGAGCAAAATTTATGAACTCCAGCAGCTAGACCACTTTTTCATAGTGTAGTGTCCCTGTTCCCTATTTCAAGGACATGTAGACTATCATAAATATTGTGTAAATTAGGAGGATAAATATGATTACCTAAAGATTACATATTAATAAACTTGATTTTCAAAATATAATTTTCAGGTTGTAACTGATTACATTATAGCAGTTCTGGTTTATCTAATTGTAGGGACATGACAGGCCATCTATATAGAGGCTATACAAGGTTATCAGGAAAGGGCTCTACCACTTGAAGACTAAAGACTCCTGAAGAAGTATATAAATATTTTTCATGTCCCATAGTCACTTCAGCTGTTTAGGTCATTAAAAGTATGACAAATATTATGTGCCATTTACTCGACTCACTTAAAGCAGTTCTGTTGTTATTAAAATAAGGTGATGGTTCTTTTTGTTGTGCTATTTTCAGTTTAATTATGAAGCATAAAATTTAAATGCATTCATTTATGTGCTACATAAGAAAAGGAGATATTTCTTTTATTTGTACGAGCACGTTATATACAATTATATAATTAACTTTGCTATATGTTACCCAAGCAATCCAGCTCATATATGAGTGTATCTGCATGTACCTTGGTGAGTACTTACACACAGGGATTTTCCAGAACACACTATAATGTAGCTTATTTTTGAGAGCTCCAAAGAAACAAACAAACAAAAAAATCAAAAAATGTGAATGTTATTTTTCTTAGTTGGCACACAACAGCTTATTTGATCTAACATCAGTATTTTGTTTTAATCATAATTCAAGATACTGTGTCTGAGTGCTGCTAGAAAGTTGCCAGTTACTGCTCTCATACTTCATAACTCTTTATCAAATAAGTAGCATTCCTAACAATTCAGTAAAATGCTCAGAGATAGCAAAATGTTAAGGAAAGCCAAACAAAATAAAGTGTTCTTTGGCACTGCTGTACCCAGTGAAAGGCTTTTGAGATTAGAGTCCCTTTATCATTTCCCATTTATGTCAGAGAAATAGAAACTGCAGCATTGAAGACCTTTAAAATGAGCTACATCACAGTTGTTTTTGTTATTGGAAGTGTGGTGACTATCCACTGCTTTTTTCCAAGTTTGTGACTTATTTTTTGCCTGGGCCATGAAGGCTTATTGATCTTTCTTTGACATTTCAGATTTTCTTACAGTGGAAAATTACAGTCCTTTACTTTATATTGGTGTATCCTATAATGTCCCATGAGATATCATAGAATTGCATGAGATGAAAAGGAGTATACAGTGTCTCATGAGCATATTTTTGTTTTGTTTTAAAGGAAAAAATGTCCAAAAGGGGGAAAAAAGAGGATCAACAAACTGTCTTAGTTAACTTTTTTTTGATTCTCTAAATCATTATAAATAGACTTTTCTGTTATCTAATGAGAGTTAAGTTTCTGAAATGGTCATTCAGAGAAGAAAACAGAAAGACTGTCTTCTATTTTTACAATCTAGAACAATAGTGAGTAGTTACAAAAAAAGTGTTGTTTTTTTTGTTCTAGTAATAATGAAAACAATGTTATTTGGAATCAGATGATCTTGTCTGACTTCAGATCTATCACCAATATGATATTTATCAATACCCAATTTATAGCAGTATCTATAAAAAACTCATTAAACTTTGAACAATCTAGTCTTGATTTAATAACGTCAAAATATATTAAATACTCTTTTTATTCTAATCTAGGAATTAATTACCTTTGGTGTTCAAAGTATGTCCCATAGTTCCCCATTGAAACAGTTTAATTTTATCTTTGAAACTTTGCTTGTTATATTCAGCTTTACTAGACTGAAAACTGTGCTAGACATAACAGAGATCATTGAAAAATGTTGTCTCTGCTTAAAATAATTTTTGTTACCATTTTAGACAGGCCTTCAAACGTCCTTTAAAATACTACCAGCATCACAACTCAGCCCAGTTATGATGACTAAGAAATTTTAAAAAATCATGTTTCTTCTGTCAGTTTATGCATTCATTTGTATGAATGCTTTCCATCACGTGAAAGAACTTCTTCATATCTATGAATCCTGCTTGGGGTACCTCCTTTAAAAGCCATAATTCTTCATATTGTGAGCATGGCTTTCCTTAAACTGTGAACAAATTTTACTTGTGTATGGTCCTCCGGTGCCTTTTCCTAATTGCCCGACTGACCCTGGCACCGGGGCAAATCAGAAGGTCCCGTCTGTAACTTCACCGTTACTTCGAGGCACCTGTGGGCTCTTCTTACTGAGAAACCTTCAGAGATGGCGAAAGTGAGGGAGAAAGAAGACTCTGCTGCTGTGCTTAAGTTTATTGTTCCATTGTGGGAAGCAGGCAGGACAAGGGTCTTGACCTGGTGAA
>VZSR01001479.1:7050834-7199444 GCA_013398615.1 Brachypodius melanocephalos | reverse complement strand
GACAGACACCAGTTATCACCAGTGGGAATAGAGGTAGGGGGGTAAAGTTTGGTATTTGGCCAGTAATTGACCAGTTCCTCCAAAGTTTCTCGAAGAAGGGGAAAGCCTTTTGGGTGAGTGACAAGGCCCCAGGGGATGGGGGCTTTGACTGACACTAAAAACTTCAGGAAAAGACCATAAGTGAATTTTGGGCAGGGGTACAGAGGACAAACCATTATACAAAAACTAAACAATCACTAAAAACATATAAAAGCTAAAAACACACCACCACATTTGCACTTATACCCATTTCAAATTCCTCAGACTCTTCACCTTGTAGGGATAATTGCAGTAGTCCATTAACTTAAGGTTTATCCTTGAGAGTGAAGCTAAACCTCAATGTTTTACCATGAACTTCACAATTCCTGCTACCTTCAAACCAAACTAAAAAACAGTGTTTCAAGAAAGTAACATTTTCCACCTCTCATCTCCAAGTAGGCTATTCTTTTCTTGTCCAGTTGACTAACTGTTCGCTAAATGTTTACAGCCTCATGTAACAAACTGATTTGTTCTTTCAGCTTGCATGGCACCCAAAATGATGAAGCAACTTATTTGCCTACTTATACTTGGTGTTGAGAGGCCTCAAAACCATCTACAGCATTGTGTTTGGCCCCTCAGGGAAGATTTAGTACTCTGACCAGATGTTTATGTGCTTGGGTATAGACAATAGAATATATTGGATGTACTCTTCAAAAATGTATAATTGGATATTGAAATCTATAATTAAGTGTAGTCTCATTTATTAGGTAGAACCAACATTTCAGAGAATAGACTAATTCCAAGTGCAATTTCTTGCATGGCATACTGAAAATACCTTTTTTTTTCTGGTGTTGATTACTTCGAAGTTTTCAAGACAGTAAGAGATAAGATTTCCTAACACTTCTGAAAACTGAGATCTAGTTGATAATTTCAGTTTGGCAATGAGCCACTGCTGTGAAATCACATACTTACAAGTAGCACTGCTGTATTAAAAAATGTGTTGGATCTCTCACAAAATAATTACGATTGCTATGTAATAGAAGTATTCATTTACTGTGTCTTTCATAATGTTTTATGCTTAAGTAAAAATGACATCATAGATGATCAAGTGGTAACACTATTCCATGAATATGAAATTGAGAAAACCATGAGGTACCACAAAAATCACTATGAAGTTGTGAGTCTTGGCACTGCTGCACATAATAGGTCATTACATAAAAGCTCTCCCTGCCTTGTTGTTGTAAAACCTGTTTAATGTAGACAAAGTGTACCATTTTATTTATCAATGTATGCAGACTTTTATGTGAAAGTAAGTGAAGGATGCGAGTTAGGAAGTAGACCTCAGTCAAATTGTTTCATAATACTCTGAGAAGGAATATCAACTTAGCTGATGACCTTTAGAAGTTATAACGTCATGTTTGCTTTCCAAATCACATAATGTTGAATATTGTAAATGTTGCCAAGTACCATATATTAAAGTAAAAGAAGTTCAGATATGTCTACATTGTACTGCACTGCAGCAGAGAGATAACAGTTAGCTTAAATGAGTTCATTCTAGTCCTGGGAACAGCTTAACTGTAGCAAAACATAGCAGTGAGCTTTCCTCTAGTTATTACTGTGCAGATGGTAGCATATATAGTCTTCTGGGAATTGCAGTGCCAAAAGATAACAGATACTTTCACATGACATTCACTAGAAAACTTCCAATTGTATTTGGCTGCGGTTAGACATCCTCTTCTATATGTTGCAGGAAAAATTAGGAACATGACTGCTCTCTTAGCAGCTTAGCACTGACACTGTGCTAAAAATGACCACTGCTGCTAAACTGCTGTCAGAGCAAATTGTGTTGGGGCTCTGTTATCCATTCTGGGCCAAACTAGCTTTGTTACCTTTAAATACTAATTTCACTGTTTAAGCTAATCACCACATACTAATTTCACTATTAAAGCTAATTAATCAGGCTGATTTTTCATGAAGGGGTCAATAGCAAACAGACATTGAGTGAAAACATTTTTCCTGTTAGGTTTTTCAGTGTTGAGCTGGGCATAAATAAAGCTGAATCAGTACACTTGGATCTGGTTCCTCTGCCAACGGAAGCTTCAGGTTGATTTGCTCTTATGCCACCTCCTTAATAGGTGGGGTTTATAGTTTAATTAAATCAAAATAATTAAGCTGAAACATCATTGTTTAGATTGGACTTTTTACAAAAATTGTCTTAAACTTCGCAGCATTTTCTGCTGCCAACGAGGATAAAGTAAATTTGCCTTGAGGATATATATGCACAAGAGAAAAACATTTGGACCAAGAAGTTTGCACATTTTGAGAAAACAGAATAATCTTAAGAGACTATATATGAAAAAAGTTAGGTTTTTAGTATTTGTGAGGAAAAATTCTGTATGAGTTGTTATTGAAACCTTAATTAGAAGATTCTGCATAACGGATTAGGAAAACACTCTGGTTTTAGTTCTAAGCTGCCTCTGCAATCAGTAGCTTGAAAGGCTGTGGCACTCTCTTGAGTAACTGTGCAGCATTGGAAATTGGAAGGATAAGAAGGATGCATCCGTCTGTTCTTCCCTATCGTCTGGTACATGCTGTGCCCTGATCTCCTGATCTGCACGAGGTATTCATTCACTGTGTGCCCTTCAGCACCATGTTCATCACATTTCCAACGTCGTGTATTGATCACACTGTGGGCCTTGACAGTGGAACTGGTGTGTCACTTAATTCCATTGGCATGGTACACTACCGGATTAAGGGGAGATGGACAGACTATGTGCTACTATGCACAAATTATAATGGGATTTTAAGGTGTTATGAATTTTGTTCTGTAAAATTAATAATAATATTAGGAGATACGGGGTGTTTTCAAATGCCTACACGTTAGCTTTATTTATTTTAATTTTTTTCATATTAATGATATGAAAAACATATGAAATTCATATTTCTTGTTCCCTACACTGCATTGACATCCACTGCAGAGCAATAATATTCCTCCACAGCTTGAAGAGAGTCATGATGAATTTGCTGAATAGATTCATGTAAACATTCACATTTAAAATTAGTAAGAATTTTGGACATCTCTTTGTGGTTGATCTCATAGACGGTAAGATACTTTGTATCACTAATAATTGACTGCTGCTTTGAGCATCTATCTAACTGCAACTTGAGATCAAATATTTTGGTCAAGGAATTCTGTCAGGATACACACAGGACTATACATCATGGTAGAGAGGAAAAGAGAGTTACATAACTGCCGTTTTGCCTACTAAATCTGAAGACATTCATTTAAAAAATGAGAAAAATGTTGAGGATGAGCTAGCTGTCTGATGGTACATAGCCAACTTGACTATGTAGTATGTGTGTTCTGTTAAAACTTTGCCTTCAAAGTACAGAGTTCTCTAAACTATTTTTACATCCTAGGCCGGTCTATAGATATATTTCACTGTTTTCCCAAATTTAATCAATTAAGTCAATATTATCATGGCAGGCTATATTCCATTCTCACTTACACCAATGTGATGTAAAATCAAGTGGCATGCAGTGGTATACCAAAAATTATTGTCTCACTAAATTTATTTTACCTTCCATATTCTGTATTTGAGCAGGGAGAATGATATATAGTCAGGAAGTTTAAATAGACTTAGGTTATCTCCTTGTATGCTATGGTTGCCTACTGCTTCTGTTGCAGGAATTTCATGATTTGGTGTCTGAACTGTTTAAAATCACAATAACTTAATACTTTTTCTGGATACTCTAGGCAACTGTACTAATTATTGATTTTTATTGGATTCCCTTTCCTTTAGCTAATGCAATAATTTTGTAATATTATTTGGCCAAAGGACCACAGAATGCCAGTAGAAATGCGAACAGAATGCAATAGCTTGATAAACTTAATAAACATAGGTCAGTGTGGATTTGTAAAATAATGAAGTTCTGTGGAGAATTATTAAAATCTGAATATTACTGAAATCATCACTTGAAGACCTTTCCAAAAGTGCCAGGAACAATATTATATGTGTATTTTTAACCTTTATACAGACAGCAGGAGCACTGTCAACTGAATTTGCATCTCATAGCAGGAACCAACACCATTATGCCTACTGCATAATGAAGAATCAGAATAACAATAAGTTACCTTGTCAGATGAATTTTTTTTATTTTCAAACTATATAGAGCAAGTAATTTTATCATTAACAATTCAGTAGCTACTTAACAGATTTGTTACACAAGATCATTTTTAATTGTGGGTTTTGAGCACATGTTGGTAATCCTATGCCTATTTTCAAATGCGTGAAACATTCTCTGTGACAAGGACACCACACTTTGCATCACCCAGTATATTCATGTTTTTAATTAAAAAAAGCATCCTAAACTTGCCATAGTAAACATTCATATTCTTCTAATTTATTTAATAATTTTCAGATCATGGTAAGACATTACATTTGTTAAAATATCCACATAATTCCCCTACAAAGCTATTTCATAAAAATATGTGTGGGAGAAAGTCTGATTGGACTAAACTTATATGGGAAGAGAGGTTTTTAGGAAGATGCAATAGATGCTGTTAATATATTGAGATAGGCATTAAGATAAAGAAAAGATTATGTGCTAAAATAATGACCCAAATTTTGAGTTATAACATTTTAGTAGGCAGTCCTTTTCCAGCTATGAACCATGCAACAGACAGATTGCTTACAAAAATAGAACAAGATTATCAAATAACCTATAACATGTTTTGCATTTACAGAACTCTTTTTCTCTTGCAAAATTTATTGAAGCTTTAAAACAGCAGGCCAATTTGCCTTCTCTCACTTCGCACTGAACCAGGAAAAGTTCATCCTGAAGCAGAATTGGTCCAGAATCCACAGAGTGTCATGTATCCCAGCTAGTATTCATAATGTCACAGAGATGATACCCATATATCCCAAGAAGAGATGGCTCAATGAACCCATCATATTTGTGAACAAAGAGAAGACTGGCAGGAAGTGTACTGATTTAATCCAAAAATTATTTAATTTCAGCTGATTTCCTAATGACTTTAATAGAATTTGGGTTTATTTTTTTCTGAGAAGGCATACATGTAGAAGATCCCAAGCATGAAAGTTCCCAGTGAACACATTTCCATGTAAGCTATGTGGAACTCTAGCTGCACTTGGAAGTTTAAGTTTGTGTCATTAGTATCACTTATCCTTCTGCACATTATTCTGTATGGTAACAGTGAAACCCCTGCACAGTGCATGACATGTTAGTATTAATCTGCTAATGTGTGAAATAGTATATTCATATCTAACTGCTTTAGATTCTCTGCTTTTGTTGCTCCTTTTCAAATGCTGGAAAGTATGGTAAAAGAGATGAAAGCTTCAGGTTCAAATAGCTTTAAAATAAATCTATATTTATGCCAAAACATCTATGTTTCCAGTCAAGCAATGTTTGGACTGCTACATACCACTTATTTTGTACTGCCTCTCAGGACATAATCATCCTGGGAGCTGTTATCCCTGTGACAGAATTGTCTGCATGTTCTGTACAACTGTACAGGGCAGTATAATGTCTGATAGAGATACTTTAGAACAACTGACAAAATGTGTTGGCTGCAAAACTATGCTGAAAATTATTTGTAACTGCTTAAAAAATCTCAAACTTTTACATGGATTATGGTACAAGTATTACTGAAGGTATGTGATAATCAGGAATGAACATGATGACAGCACTCTCTAAAAAGATCATGAATTACATCAAATTTCAACAAGTATTTTAGACTTCATTTAATTTCAGCAAGTAATGATATTAATCTTTCATTCAAAGCAATCTGATAAATTCCCATTGATGACAATGAGAAAGATTTTGCATCCCATTATTATTTCTGGAGTACAAATCTATGTTTCTGGCATTATTTGTGGGGTTTTATCACCAGTTGTATTTTAAATCAAAAAGCTTCCATATTCCCTGTTCGGAAGAAGTACCTCAGTGTATAAGAACATGAATAGACTATAGTAATACGTTGATTATTATTTCTTCAGTTGTAGGTAGGGGTACTAAAGCTGTATACAGGGCTCTGTAATCAAAAAGGAATAGTATTAGATATGTAAATGCCAGATCATACACTCTGATATTGAAGGTAAAGAGGCATAAAATAAAATAACAAAGTTGATACTATATGTATTGTCTATTTATTTGTTTGTGATTGATGGGTATAGAACAAAGAATTTCCTAGTAAAAAATGCTCATGTACCTCCACGTAGTGACTCTGAAATCTGTACCTTGAGGACAAAGAAAGGTCGCCAATCTCTCCAACTCCTAGTTCTTTGTCAAAAATGGACACAGTTAATGAGGTTTGTTTGGTACAGCACAAATTCCCAGACACAGATAGAGATCCTTTCAATGGAAACAAATTTGTTTGGCTTTACCAGGTTACTTAGCGATTAATAATAGCCTTGAGATGCAGGTCAGAAAGGTCATTGTCCCCGCTTGCCAACACAATCTAAAATGTGCTGCTACTCCGGCTCTGCAGGCTTTGAGGCCCCAGAATGCTATGCATAAAGTAAAACAGGCTATTTTCCAACTTCTTTTTTCATATTAATAAGCAATTTTCAAGAGAAGGGTGGCAAAATGGGGGCCATGCCACTCTAAGTAATTCATTTATTTTGCAATTTAATCTTATGTTGGAAAAAAATTACACTGCTGCAAAAGCATAGCATGGTGATTTTTAAACGTCAGTGTGCTTCATAAGTAACCTTGTATGAAATATCGTATTAGCAGCCTTAAAGAGTAAACTGCAACAAAAACTATTTTCAGAGGTTCAAAAATACCTGTGCATTTTTTCTGATCTGTATTTCCATTTAATTCTATTTTTCTTTTGCAGTTAAAATAAAAGTGTTAATTACTTAATACTTTAGTTATTTTAATTAATAAAATCTTGAAAGATAGCATGAAACAAATAGAAGTTCTACACTGCAACTTGTATTTAAGAATGTGATTTCATAGTGTTCATATTTATAAAGCAATTATTGCTCTTTCACATATTTTGATGAACTAATTTAATGATAATTAAAATATTAAGAGTAAGTCTGATTCACAATTTTAAAAAACACTTTTGGGAGCAATATGACTTTTCCATGGGATTATTCACATCAGCAAACTTACCCATGTGCATATTTTGACACAATTTGACTCATGTCCTCACAGTGTCTTATTTGGTACTCATTGAAACAATTGAGACTACTAATGTGGACCTCTCTAAATAATCTGTTTTGCAGGAATATTTGAATCATCCATTTATGTGAATAAAATTTTTTTCATTTTATTTTATCGTATATACACATACAAAAAATTGTAAAGACTAGAATTTACTCACCTAATTAACTTTTTAGCAATCTAAATGCTTGACTGAATATGCTTTGGTGTCTTTGGCACAGAGGTTAATTTGAACTAGCCATTTTTAATAACAAAAATAACAAATGTTAATCAAACTAACCTTTTTTAACTGGGTCAAAAATTCTATACACGTGCACTGTGCACAATAGCACAGAATTTTGTTTCTCATAGAACGTTAATTCACTCTATGGTTTGCATAATTTCTGGCAAGCCTGGCTCTGTGAAAATAAAAAAAAAAAGAAGGAGGAGATCTTGCAAATTTTCTGTTCAAGTTTGCCTCTAAATATTCAGTTGAAATCATGAGTTTTGTCCATTCTTTGAAACCTGGTATTTAGGTATAGTTCCATATTTCTTTTATGATGAAAGGGTTTTCTGCACAGACTCACACGTTTAGGTGACTCTGTGTGTTTGCACACCTCTGCCATGCGGTGCAGTGCTTCATGAAGCAGTCCAGTTCCTGGTTCTTGTGGGGCCTCTGCAGCTCTCATCAAACCAGAGCAGAAGAGACCTGTGCAAGAAGCCCAATGCCATGGACACTCCTCCTAAGGACAATGTGCGCATGAAAGGTTCCCATCCAGTTTTCCTCTATGCCTACTTTCTCAACCTTACAAAGAGCTCAAGGATCCAGGAGTGAATAACATCTCTTATCCCATGTCTGCTATCCTCTCTCATTCCATAAAATATCCTCTGTCTGCAGATCAGGAGGTGTTGCAAGGCACTAGCTGAAACATAAGTGAACAATCTTTTTTATGTTATAATAGCCTCCCCTTAGAGAAATTCAAAGTCAAATGGCACTTAAAGGCAAATGAAAGATTATCAAGCTGTATCAATGTGAACCTATATACTGCTCCTACTTTTGATCACTTTAATCCTGTTTCTTCATATTTATAACCATGTAGTATCCTACAGCTGGAGAACCGAAAGAACAGTAATTTCACATTCCAGCAGTGTCAGTATACTGCTAATATACAACAACAAAACACTGTGAAGCTATGAAAAGTTTAAAGTAAAATAGAAGACTAGCACATCTTTTGTTGTTATAATATAGTTAGCAGACTTATTTTATTACAGGAGTGAACTTCAAGAGTATGCAGAAATGAAGGAAAATGAAGAGGAAATGAAGGACCTAGAAAAGAAAGAAAAGAAACAGAAATACCAAGCTCGAAAGACGCATTACCTCCTTAGCACTAAGCAGGTTGGTAGACCTGTCCCTGACAGCTCATGCAAACCACTTGGGCCCCCAGCCTGACAGAGATAAACTAGCAGGCTGAATGGGACATGACTTGTTGAAAAGATATCACAAAGACACTACTTCGAGTTCAATTTAGTGCTTTTCTATAGGCAAGAGCAGGTACCATGACTATTCTGTGACAGTAGCTCATAGAGGCAGCATCAGCACTGCTGGCAGAAAGAGTCCAAGTCAGCAGTTTGATCTGCCACTGTGATAACACAACATGAAGGGCATAACCTCGCTTTAAAAACTCATTTTGACTGGCTTATTGTTGTGTTGCTGCACTTGTCAAGAACTAACAAGTTATTAAGCTGAGAAGGGATTTCATTTTTTCCCCCTTTTTAATTGAGCTAATGCTTGGGTTGGTGCAGTGTTCTGCTTGTTTTTAGGACAGATTGTAAATGTGGGTTTTCAGCTAAAGCTTTTCTTAGAACTTCCTGAATCAGCATATTTAGCATGATTGTTTTCACTCAAAAATGCCTCATAAATTTTACATATTTATTATTAATTTGTTTTGTATCAATATTACTGGTATATTATTCCAAGCTTTCTTATGAAAAATGCTTTAAACAGACAAGTAAATATTCCTGTAGATATATCTTAAAGAAATTTGATATAATTGGTAAAGCTTGTAGATTTGCATTTTTTCAGTCCCGCCTCGTAAACTTTCATAAAAAAATAAGAGGTTTTTGTCTCCATAAGTGTTTGGTGTCTGATTGTTCTTCATACAGATATGGAATTAATGTGAAATATTAGTATGAACTAAATGCTTGCTTTTTGTAAGTTGTCAATTATAATCTGTGTTTAAGAACTGCTAATTCTAAAGAATGCAGGAAAAATACCATTGCAGTTAATGACAAAATATTTAATCTTCCCTTCTTCTGTTTGGGAATTATTTGTGATATATCCCATAGATAGAAATGTGATTTGATTAAGTGAATGTCAATTATGAAAACTGAATGTGTGAATTGAGTGTAAGTAATTTTTTAAAAGCATAGTATAATATAAGTAAAAGATAGCATTAAAAACTTTTCTCAGTGGCTATTAGACAAGGAAGCTAGTTAATGACAGAAATTAGCTCACTATAATTTATTTTTCCACATACAGATCTAGAATATTAAGAATAAACTGCACAGTATTTTACATTCTCTTAATCTGTAGAAAATTGGGAATTCTTGTTTTCAACAGTGTGTTTTATACAAACACATGCATAAACATTAATATGCTTACCTGGAGTGCAAAAAATTTCAGGTTGGAGACATGGAGTGTCTTGTGATCTAGTAAGATTTTAGTAAGCTTAGTTCACCTGCAATGATACAGGCTTAGCAGGCTGTAACGCTTTTTAAGGAATGACAAGTAGTTCCTCATTTCAGCCATGGAGGACTGCTGGTAGAGGGCAGCAGTAACTGTTATGTTCTGCTGAATTTGGATTACTAATTTTACAGAACTAGAATTTAGCTAGCAGTGGTTGTAGCTAGCAGAACTAAAAAAGTGCTTGGTTTTGCTTGCTGAGGTGGTTTGTGAATACTGAGACTCAGAGCCCACAGAAGTTTTTCTTTGTCAGAGAATTGAGCTTCAAGGGCTGTCCTCTTTTGCAGGTACTATTTGAAAACATAAGTAAATGTAAATCAGTGCAATACCTACAGACAGCTTGAAAACCAGCAAAGATCTATTTGAAGTTAACTACTTACTGTGAAGTCTGTATTTCACAACTCCACATAGTTGTAGGATTTGATATCTTGCTAAGATACAGGACAAATTATTTCCACACAGAATTTACTGGTTTGATGCTCTGTGCCTGACATTTTACTCTCTAAATTTCTGGTCTTCTGATCTGACTACAGCTACATCTTGCTGTTTTCAAAGAACAGTTAATTGGATTACTGAACAAGGACCATTTATCTCTCAGTAGAAACAGGCAGCAAAAATCAACACTTTTGAATGAGTTAAGAAAACATATCATTTGTAAACGAGGTACGTAGCAAATGAACAGAGGACATTGATGAGCTGGATTTATTGTAGAGTCATGCATTACCTAAAGTCCAGTAAGTTATAGAGATGACATAATAAAAATTATATATTTAACAAGTCTTTCTTAAGAATATTTCTTACTGTTTCCTATCTGTAACACTATTTGTATTCACCATTTTTACCTGTTTTATCATCAACTGAATTGTGATTTCTTATTAAGAAGAGAAACTTAAAATAATTAAGTTTTTCTTCTTAGTCCAGAATCACAGTATGCTATTTCCACTACAGTGGTAATGATCCCTTTTTTTTCCCCTCCCAAATTGTCATTAATAAATGAACTACTGATTGAATGTGGTTTTCCACATTTTCCATTTTTTCCGATTATAAACATGTTTACCTATGCAGATTATTATTCTGTATCCCTGTAGTTCCTCTTTCTGCATTAACAACCTTCACTGTAATCGAATAGGTTCTTACTTCTGCTCTTTGTCATATTTTCAAGGCCAACATTTGTAGTAAGGGTCATCCCCTGCCAAGTGCTGACAAATGACCTTTAAAGTCAACGGCAGAGAAAAGCGCTGAATACATTCATGGCCATGCAGTTTCTGAAGAGCCAACTTGTGTTGAAATATGTGGTTGCATGATTCCTGTCATTGGTACTTCCAGGCTTTCAAGAAATTTCGTAGTTGGTCTTTGTCTTACAATGGTGATGAGAGTCAGGAGTATGACAGTCTAAATCCAGAGATCCAGTATTGAGCTAGAATGCAGACCTGTGTTGTTTTAAGTATCTGCTGACAGAGCAAGCAGCAGTGCTGAGGTGATTCTGTGAGGGGGAACAGGTGCATCAGCACCTGCAAGTCCACGGTGGGATGGGGAGCAGGAGCCAGTGGTAGCAAATACAGAGCAGAAATGGTGGCCTGTAAAATACTGAGTTCAGGAGAAGAGCCCTATGGAAACTGTTCTAAGTGTCACAGCTGAAAAGGCCTTCCACTATTACAGTTTCTTCTGGTACTGAGGAGAGGATTAGAGAGTCAGCAGAGCAACTGATTTTTCCCTTTTATAGTTTTTTATTGTAGAGCAAACAGTACTGGATGAGGTAAAAAGAGAATTTTAATTCTCTTTTCTCCATTTCTTCTGTTTCTAAACAGATAAACACAATTACTTTTTGTCAGACAAAATGTGCAACTAGTCCAGGGAGTCAAATTTCTTTTGATCTGCAAAATCTTGAGAGCTTTGTCACACAACTGCAGAACATACTTGTATATTGTTGCTAGTGGGATGTTATAAATGCATCACTAAATGATAAAATAAAAATAATAATGATAAAATAAGAATGTATTTTGTAATGGAACTAGTCTTGACTGAGATGATCCTTTCCAGGGAGGCATAAACATGAGAGAAAGTAACCCTTTAATAGATCAGCACTATAGAAAACATTTTAAAAAAGGCCAAAACCCCCACCTTAAGAATAATGCTCTGTGAGGAGGAAGGAAATGTTTGCTAGGAGTTACTCTCAAGTGAGTAACAGTGAAAAGTTCTGTCAGCAACAAACCCCAAGTTTTTCCATTTTTACTCTCTTCGTGTATCTCCCTAAGCAATTTCATTTTAGGTTAATGGGAGCCATTTAGCAAACTTCTGTGGATTCTGTATTAGGGCTTTTGAATATAAAGGAAGTAAAAGCCTCTTTTGTTTCTAAGAATAGTTTCATTTTGATTTTCTGTATTTATTGTAAATCTCAAAATATCACTTCTATAATTTCCATATCTATTTAGCATTTTTCATATTTTGAATTTGTCAGTTCCTAGACTAAAATATTTTAAATTCAAATTCTATTCAGTGCTAAAGTATTCTTTTATTGAATTTTTCCTGTCAATAGAAATGGCAGTTCATAAACTTTACACTGACTGCCTTTGTCCTCTTTTTACATTACTGGAAATCAGGAGTTAATTCTGTTGACGTTACTGCACTTATTCAGGTCTAAATGTCTAATGTTCTAAGTGAGAAAGAAAAAAGGCCACAAAATCCTTCCTGGAGCAAGTTAATGAATATTCAGGAGACACAACTGATTAATATGCTTCTAACCTAATGTGCTGTCCTGTAAGAACTTGAAAAACAATTGGTCTAAAATGACACTGTTTGACATCCACTCTGTCTCTGGACAGCTGGCAGTTTTATTCTTATAAAGGTGAAGACTCAGTGGATAAAGCCCTAGCCTTTGATCTTCAGATCCACAGTTTAAGAGACAAGGCTGCAAGTTTGGTCATTTGAGCTTAGTCCCGAGTGAACAGTCCACATCACAAAATGATTATACATAATTTGTTGCTATTGGCAGTGTCTGTTCAGGAAAGGCCAAGGACTGAGCTAGCATGAAGAATGAATTAGCTCTTACCTTTTACATTTTATTTCCTCCCTCTTTACTGTTGTAATTTTATTATCCTGTCTCTAAAACATTCAGGGGATGAAATTATCATTCATTGCAAGTACTAATACTTCCTGAAGATGAACTAAAATAGTCAATTTTTTTTTTTTTAATTCTAGGTGCCCCATCAATGAACATCCCCACCTATCCATGGGTGTTTAATATCCACTCATCATTTCTCTGCCAAGTAGTCAGATGTTTCTGAGTACTTTCCAAAGCTTGTACCGTAAAAAATCCTGTTTAAATTAAAGAGACGAGAGTGAGCTTTCTCAGTTCTCAGGCAGGCTTGCAGCTACATTTAAATTGCACTTGTATGTCAAGCACTTCATGCTGCAGCATTCTGTTTTTATAAAATATTATTTCCAAAGGGTTCACAATTTACATTACATCCTTCTGACAGTACTTGTGACAGGTACATTTGATCAGCAAGCTTTCCTCGTGTATTCCCTTCCCATTGGAAGCCAGATGTATCAGTCTATTCACAGGTATTCACTCTAAGAAAATCATTCCAATGTTGTGCCTCATGGGGCACTGTCCACACCATGTCAGCTCACTTGGAAGGGATCTCAATTCGTGTTGCTTAATGTTCCTGTCAGAAAGAAGGACAAAGTAAGGTAAACTGAAAGAAGCCAGTAACTGAGTTATTTGTGATTCTAAAAGACACTGTACCTGAATACCAGCACTAAATTCCAAAAATGACCTTTAAGTGATCTGCACACACAATCAAAAACCTCTAGTTCTCTTAGGATCTGAGTCCAGCTCTTGCCCTTTGGGATAACTAATCTTGAGGACACAGAACTATAATTCTGCTACTCAACACAATATCATGGTGATGTAAAAAAGAGGGAAAGAACTGAAAACCAAAATATATCTCCAGAATCTATCCAGTGCACATACTGCCAAAATAATTTAGTGACAAAATACACAGTTTCCATAGGTTTTTCAGTTTTGCTCATATTCTTTTCAATCAGATGTTTTTCTTCTCTAGGAAATAATGGTTATCTTCCTGGGGAGGACAAGTACAGTTAAAGCCAAAACTAAGGTTTGTAAGAATGGTGATGTTCATGGCCAGAAATGGGTAACAGTGGTTAGAGGATGGAGGAAGTGCTATCTGCTGGCACCATGATCTATTTTCTATTCAAAATGCATGGATGTGAACCATTTCAGATGTGTTTCTTCCCAGTGTCAGTGAACAGTGCTTCCCTCCCATTCACTCTTAAGTCTCAGCCTAGCACAAGTGGTAAGTGAAAGTATTTCCAACAGAAATCAATAATTTCTCCTTTTGTCCCACGTGCCAGAAAACAAGATACTCACTTCCTATTCCTTAAAGATAGTCAGTGAACTTTTAAGCATTATCTGTGACAGTATTGTATACTCTATTTTTTCCTAAAGGCTGCATGCTATAAAATAATTTCCATTTTTTTTGATAACTGATTAACTGTTCAAAGAAATGATAGTTTACACAAAAAATTAAACTCTCATTACAAAGATCTTAACACACAATAAAATGTAAAGTTTGAGTGCTATTTTCTGATTGATCTTATGCTAGCTTAGTTTTTTAAAGTGTGTCCTTGTAGGCATGGCAATATTCCTCAGACTTTCTTCTAAATAGCTTGTTACAATCACACAAAGCTTGATATTATAGCATAGTGACATCTCTCTATCTACCATGTATTATAGCATTGAGCATTTCAGCCTTAGTTATTTAAAAATCCACTATTTAGAAAGTCCTTGCACTTAAACTGCCTTTTTCAGCATCTGAATTGCATAATCCCTATTTGTGTGGATTTTTTCTAGGCAACAAACTCCGTTCTCAATTCCTGTGGGTAGGATTAATGGCAGAGTTTAAAGGACAAGCTGTGTGATCTATCAAAAGGTGTACATGCTGAGATCTTAGAAAAACATGACCACATTTTGTGTATTACTGTCAGTTGGGGTGGCAAAAGGGTTGGATTGCTGCAGGGTCAGAAAACAAGTAAGAGTGAGTTCTATATTGAATGCTGGCTGTGTGTATGATACCATAAAAACATTTAAGAGAGAATCTATACTGCAAGGAACTCACAAGGCAGCACAACATCAGCTAAATAGTTCACAAAGCCACATTCAGAAACAGTGGAACTCCACTGACATTCTTAAAATAGTCACTGGTATAAATTCGGTTGATGCATAGTAGTCCATCTGGTATTTAACCAAGTTGGTGTGAGCTATGGTCTTGCTCAGGTAATTTTTTTCTTCTGTTATATTAGGAGAAGCACATGCTAAGTAAGAGATAATTGCATAGGAGAGAGGTTGGGAATGGCGTGGGAGAAGTCATGAAGATAAAATACCATGCATGTCTCAACAGCAAACCTTTCTGTTGATTAAGAAGTGGCACTGATGGTATCCTTGCTTTAATGAGACTTTGCACACCAGTTCTTTTGGTTTTCAGCTCTTAGGTAGCAGATTAGCATAATGGTAAAGTTCTTCCATTACTTTCACTGTTTCAATATTCAGTGGTTTTGTTTACTATCTAATATGTACTGTTAATTTGGGAGTTGTGTCTGTCCTGCAAGGGACATGATGAACACTGTACATCTCCCTCTATTGTTTGCTTTGCTTTCAGTTTTTCCACTTCAACAATCTTTTAGTAAAGTAAAACACCCCTTTACATCTGGGTTTTTTTTCTGATTATCTCACTCTTTTCTACTAATTTCTGACTATCTTTACTAATCTGACTAACGTGGTTCTGTTCCCTCATTATTCTTCCCCTATACAATACTATGACTGTTCTTTAAACCTTCCTCTCATTGTTTATTGGTCTGATTGCAGACTGCTTTGTTAAACATTCTGCCACATTCTGAGTTTTTACTGATTGCCTAATCCTAAAGGTTTACTACAGCAAATTGTTTAATAAATCTGTCAGCATATGTCTGTGAGGGAATACTCACATGTAAGCACAAAGCAACAGACATAAGGCACAAGGAAAAGCAATGAAATTGCACCTATGCATTTTTGACGAGTAAAACAATTCACTATTTAGCAATTATGTCCTTGACAAAGGAAACCTCCATATGATTTCCACCTCTACCTGTTATGAAGAGCTTCTCCTCTCTTCTGATATGTTGTTGCAGGTAACTTTTGGTGTCACAAATTCGAAGATTCTAAGTGGTATAATTATAGGGATTTTTCTCAATCCAGTTAGAAAAGGAGCGAATCTCAAGTAGATTTTTTGTACAAAGCTATTCTTTTCCATTATGACAATGACAATGGATGGAATTTTAATTTTAAAGATATAAATAATATCACATATGTAGGTAGTGTTTTAAGGCTCTGAAAACTTTTCACAAGATAATTTTAGTCTCAAGATAGATGTGTAAAGGAAGAAAACAATGTGTATGTGTTTACAGGCAGCTATTGAGACAGAGAAGAATAAATTCACCTTCAGAGATTACTTTTCAGACTAAGGTCTTCAATTCCCATTTACTCAAGGTGATTATAAAACAGTTTTGTTTTCAGAGATTCTTATAATTTGTATATTATCCCATATTCAGTCTAGCACTTCCTTAAGAGAAAATTATAACAGTAATGAAATTTCCTGTTCATACCTTTAAAGGCATTCAGCAATTAAGTTGTATTTTTCAGCTTATTTTGAAATCAGAAGTCAGCAAGAGAACTTTGAATGTGCTGTCCCTGCATTGTTTCTTCATCATAAGAATGTTGTTTCCCATGCCATCACTCACTCATTCAAGTTATTATCCCTGATCCAGTCAAGTCATCAAGAGCCTCCGTTAGAATTAGATTTGGCAGAGTAAGCCTCAGTCAGAGAGACAATCAATGAAAGGTGGATGCATTTTTGGGATGCCTCTGCATCTGCAGGGCTGCTGTGTTTTGGATATTGTGCCACAACGTTTCATGCAGTAAACTAATTTTATGTTTCTCTTTTGTCTTGGTGCCTAAATGCCCAAGCAGATGGTAGCTTTTTGGACACTCAATTACAGTGCTGTTTCCTGCAATTGAACTTAGTGCCTTGCATGTTTAGAGGTTGGTTTTATGGTCTGTGGCCAAGATACTGGACTTGAATATTTCCTTAATACCTCATTGTATAGTCCATAAAATCGCTGCTTGGTTTACTTATATAAGTGCATTTAATCTGTGATTGCACTATTATTTTCATTTCACAGATGAAAAGGACTGAACCAAGCTTTACTGTCTGAAGGCAGAATAACAATAATTAATGTTTCTATTACTCTGTTTAAACAGAATATATATTAAGCAGAAGACAGGTAATTAATCCCACTTGAAAGAAAATACACTACTCATCACTCACTTATGAGTTCTTCAGTCTCTCCATAAAAGCAACATCTCAAAGAAAGGTAAAATATCTTAGGTGCAATAACAGGCTAGATCCTCCTGTTCTTATTTAGATTAAATTCTTGAGAGTGTATTTTTCAGGGATTAGAGGACGAGGCCTGAGGAGCAACATTAGCTCAGTGAGAACTGAACTTACGTTTATAAAGCTGGGTGACATTTTTTCTATTGTCAGGCATGGTGAAGAAGTTTTATCTCAAACCAGAATGTTAAACCATATTATGGTATTTTTCCAACATATGCATAAAATTTTCAGTGTATTTCTTAATTGTTAATACAAAACTCTGTTCACATTAGGGAAAATATTGCAGATTGTTGCTACTAGAATACATTCTATTGTAGCTGAAATACTTTGATATTTGATATTTGAGTTCATGGACATAGTCTTATTATACTTGTTGCTAGAACAATATTTACAGATTTTTTTATGGGTGTACTTTCTAAAATAAATCGCGTATTAAATCTTGTCCTTTTATTTTCACTAAACATGAAATATTCTGAAAGTCTGTAAAAAGCTAGTTATTTAGAAGTTTAAAATTCCTTCTCTTTTACAGACATGTTTGCAGCATTATATAAACACTTATTTCCTTGTGAATCATTAATGTTTAAAGG
Organism: Brachypodius melanocephalos; assembly: GCA_013398615.1. Classification (NCBI taxonomy): domain Eukaryota; kingdom Metazoa; phylum Chordata; class Aves; order Passeriformes; family Pycnonotidae; genus Brachypodius; species Brachypodius melanocephalos. Next base: position 7,181,472 of record VZSR01001479.1, on the reverse strand, counting down.
TGTTTCTTTTCCCTCCTAGTGAAACTATATCTGGGGATTAACAGGATTGTTCACTGGAATTCATGTGGAAGCATAACTGCAGTAGCTGAGAAATGATCATGTTTCCTTTTAGTTCTCAGCAAGAGTAATTGAATGTTGAATATCTTACTAAACGCTGGACTGTGACAGTGTGTTAACACTCCGACTATCTCCTAACAGCAGGGCAATTATTTGCTGAGTGGGATTTTTATAAATCCCCTGGCAGTAGTATGTCCTGATAATTATGATGAAGTGCACTGGTCAGTGTTGATTCAGCAATCCCATCTCTAGCAAATATTTCATTCACAGCTCTCCTTCATGCTTTTACTTTTATGGCTTTTAAAGATCTCTTACCTCTCTTCTCAGCTTGCTTAGGTTTTTTTACAAATTACAATGGAGCAAGAAAGGATTTTCAAGTTAAGTCTCTATTTTGTTGAAGTCTTTTCTTTTTCATTTAACTCCTCATTAAAAGACCAGAGTGAGAAAGTAGCACTATATTTAGGTTCTTACTGTGACAACCACTTGCACAAGCTTCCTCCCTCAAAGATGTTTTTATCAAGATTAAATGACTGTTAAATAAAGCATTTATGTTCCTGATATATGTTGATTATTTCAGTCTTCCAGAGTTCATATGAAAAAGTGATTAAAATAGCGTGTATCTTTATTATTGCTTAGTTAAGTTACAGTCAAAATATGTAAATATATTAGAATACACTTTCTATTGGTTTAATGCTTACAATTTATCTTCAGCTCAGTCACTGTTTAATTTTGCACGTATGTTATTATGTGCAGCACCACAGCTATGCTGTATCTTAGAACATATTTGGTTTGCAAGTTTTTACATAGACTTTAAAAGCTCAGCCAAGAAGTAGGAAAGAAGGCTAAGAAATAATTAATTAGTAAATAAAAATTGCAGAATCTAAACTACTCAGGATTTATTATACCACTTGGGGTCACTTATCTTTTCCGAGGAACTGTCCAGTTTAGTCAGCATAGCCTTGTCTTTCCCTTTCTACCTGCACCTTTTTCTTTCCTTTCTTCCTTCCTTTCTATTTCTTTTGCTGCTGCCTTACTTCATAGTTTAGCTTTCAAGGCCAATCCTTAATAATTTTCTTCTTTATTCTGGAAAAAATTAATTTAGACAGAAAGTTAACTCTTTCTCTCTGTATTGAAATTGTAAACAGGAAAAGACAAAAATGGATGTTCTTTAGCATTGAGTAAATACAGCATTAGTGGTGGAAGCAACTCAGACTATAAAATCCCCAAATCATTTCCTTGCTAATGTTTATTAAATAAATATTTGTTTCTTTATGATTTTTTCTTCCTATATATTTGACCATTAATTATAAAGATAAGAAAATGATTGGGAGGAAACGAAATGATAGAGTGTTAGAAATGCAAAATGATTCAAAATATTAATGTATTGCTAAGGATGACTGGGTAACAAATGGTACATTTGCCAGTATGCTTGACCTGACACAATTAATATTCCAGGTCATGCTTGGGTTTCCATGATGGAAGGTCTGAGGCAGAGATTTCTAGAGGAAAATATATCTATTGTATAACTCATTTCTCTCTCACACTTTTTTTTTTCTCTTTTTTTTTTCTTTTCCCTGACGAGTCAGAACCATAGTCTTAAAAAAATATATCTCTGCTTTCACACCTCATTTGCCATACTCACCACTGGGCCACTGTTCACCAGAAGGGCCTGATGTAAGGAGGTCAGTAAGAAGCTATTAGCAGAGTCCCCTCCTGAGATTTCTTTGGTCTTATTGAGGTGGAAGTTAGCATGACAGTACTGCAAATAACTCAGTTGTAAGTTTTTTAACAGTTAGCACAGATTTCCCCATAGTGTTTGTCACTTTAGAAAATTGTTCCTGGAAATGAGGTCCTGAAAGCTGGCTTTGACAGAGGCCCTTCTTAGTGTTGAAGAGCACGGGTATAGAAAAATGTGTCATTCTCCCTGCAGACCGCAGGTACATTTTTGTAATCTATGGTAATATTTTGGAGTGTTACATATTTTCTTATGGACTAAAGGTGGAGGAAATATTGAAATCATAGTATGGGGTAATATCCAAGACACATACTTTTCTACCACTGAAAAAGCAGTATTAAGTACAATGGTTTTGTAGTTGAAGATTTTATTAAAGTAGGGGAAAATTGAAATAATGCTTTTAATACATTGTATTTGTCTCAAGAAGATATGCAAATGTATTAAGTACCAAAGGCTTTTATCCCCCAAATTCTTAGATTTCTGTAGACTGCCAGCTCCCTGAAGAGCACAGAATGTATAAGGTATTCATCACCACATTGCATAGTGCAAGAAATTCCAAAACCAAGAAAACTTGCAGAGATTTTTGTAAAAAGGATGGAAGCAATTTTTCTAGTGATTGATCTAAACTGTAAAGCAGAATCAAATTCATCCTCTTGTCTCCCCTACCAAACTTTACCAGTTTTAAATCTAGAACTAACCTTGCCACAAAACTTGGGAAATTTAGAGTAAATTAGTATTAATTTTATCTCCCTAGATATTAACTCTGTTGGTTGCTCTGTTATGTGTCTTGTTGAATACTTGAACATATATAATTAAAATGTAAAGTAATTAACAAGGATTGCTTGAAAAGTCTTATTTAAATATGTACTTTGTAATCAATTTTGACCCAGATCTTACAGAGTTTCATGTGTAGAAGAAACAAAAACTTTTGAAGTGTCCAGCTAGCCTCTCTAAACTACAAATCCATTTTCATAATTGATATAATATCTGTATGCATTTAACCTGAGAGTATATAAAAAAGGAGCAACAAAAGATGGCTCTTTGTTAAGACACCTTTTCAGCAATAATAATTCCAAAGACACTGAATCAATGGATTTCCACATTTATTATGGCTAATTTTGGTTTCATTAAATGTGCTAAAAGCCAATTTTATTAGTGCTCCTGGAGATATTCTGTAGCATTTCACGGTGTTTGAACCCTTTATGAACTATAGTTTTTTATTACTGCCAAACATTTAATCAAAGAAGCACAAAATAGAATATACACTGTATTTTAATAGAGATTGCAAAATGCTGTTTCAGACAGCCATTTCTGTCATGGAGACACTAACACTATTTCTCAGTGTGACTAAAAAAAGCGCCTAGACAGAATAAGCCATTTTACTCATGGATACACTTACACTATTTCTCAGTGTGACTAAAAGAAGTGCCTAGACAGAACATCAATTTAAAGTTATTCTTGCATTTAATTCTTCAGAGGAAGAACATTTAAATTATTTCAGATATTGTGTTTTTGCACTTTGAAGCAACAAAGCCCAAACCTCAAACCTGTGTTATGTAGATTGAAATAATCTAATACTTTGATTTTTTTTTTCAGTAAAAAAATATTAAAATATTTCCTCCTCGATTTGCTCTTCATATTTTTTTTTTTAAAAGAAAACTTAAAGAGAGGTGTGACTTTTGGGAAGACACAGCCCTGATCAGAATTTTCTACTGATCAGAAAATCCATGCCTGCCAAATTGAGAGAGTTGTTATTATGCTGTAATGTTTTCTTCCAGATCACCTTGATTATCAGTGATGACCATGGAGATGTTTCTCTTCTGGATAATATTTAAATTTTCAGGGCCACTGTCACTTTCTATAAAATACGTGTTTCACATGAGAGCAGTATCTCTCCCCTAGCTGGGAACCTCTGCAGGCTCATAGCATGGCTAGAACACAATGTCCACAGCTGAGTATGGATGGTGTTGGGAAGGGGTGGAAAAATGAAGCAACAACACAATGAGCAGTTCAGTGAAATATGTAAAAAAAGATAGCTGCAGGCTATTATTTTTCTATTTACTGTCATCAACATAGTGAAGGCAAAAAATGAATTGATCTTAATGGAGGCAGATCCAAAGGCTGTGGTAGGACTAATGAGTGAAGAGATATAATGACCGTGGCATGGAGATGATTTGTATCTCTCCAGCAAGGGATCTAATTTATGTGAATCTAATGCATTCCATTTGTAAGGAATTTGTGTTGACTGTAGCATTTTATATTTGAGAGAATTTGCGTAAAAAGTATATGGTGTAACTGCATTCAATAATTGTGGGAGAATGCAATAAATTCCAGCATAACACATGGAACTTGTCTTTATTTAGCACTTACGGGTCACCAAGTGTTCACAGGCAAAACTCTACTGGGTTGATAAGAAAATTGCAATATAACAATGATGAAGTGCTATGAAAATAATAACAACATGAGGAGAATCTCTAAATTTATGAGATATTTATACGAGTAAGAGCCAGACCTGCAGAACAAAAGATTAAGTTGCAGCTGGACATTACAGATCATAGAGATGTACCTGGAATTTCATATTCACTCCAGTGATTCTGCTTGCCTGCTGTTTGAAGCATGGATCCCTGCCATTCTAATTTGGTATCCTGAAGAGCCGAAGGAACAACCAGTGGTTGTTTGGCATACATATGTTTCTGCCACTTATCTCTATTCATGTCCTCTTTCCCACTGTACATTTCGCCCATTTGTGAAATAGTTTGTAGGGTTTGCACTAAGAAGGGAACAAATAACAGGGGACCAAAACAAATTGTCATTAGAGCCAAATAACTTAGAGCTGAAAAATGTAGCCTTTAAAATTTTGAATAGCCCAGCACCATTGTGAATTAACTAGGATCTCTGAATACTTTTGTCTATTAGAAACTATGTTTTACATATGTCTTATTTAATTGTTTTGACACAAGAAACTGGAACTTCCCAGTAGGAAATGTTAATAAAAAATGCATTAGAGCTCACTGGGGAGAGTTCTGTCCTCTTAGCCCCAAGAGTTTAACACTTTATAAGGAGGCTGACACCCTACACAATTTTCTCATGGGTCCTCAGTAGTGTTCCAAAGGAGCAATACAAGATTTTAAACATTTACTCTGTTCTTTAACTTTCCCTGCATCTTGAAACCAATTTCTTTTCCTGCTACTTTTATTCAAGGCTTATTAGTAATTAGAATTATGATAAAAGCAAAGGACAATATATTTTAACTGTGCAAGTCTACTTAAAAAGTTTTAGTATACCTTTGTGGAAAATATAATTATCTTTAAAGGAACTCAGTATCTTTAAATTTATTTTTGTGTATTTTAATCATATGTTATCTATTTTATAGGAAATTTAGTGGCCTTGTGCAGTATGGAAAAGGAATTCTTATATTTAGCAGTTCATAATTAACTCAGTAAACTCACATATGTCTATTTGGGAATTGTTTACATACAACTGATAAAATCCCTACATATATAGGTATGATTTGAGAACAGTCTGTCACATAATTTTGACTTGCCAGATATTCACAGATTGTTAATGACGTAGATTAAATGTAGTACTAAAACAGAATTTGAAATGTGTGTTTTATATTGTGATTGTTACATTATACCACACTAGTCATACAATTAATGATGTTAAAAAAAAAGAAATATCAAGTGCAGTGATGAATGAACGTTTCTATTTTAGTCACAATTTAGAAATCATTGTGATAAATTATTGTTTTTCACATGTTTTATGCTATTAAATCTTGAACACATTGTAATAGTATTCAGGAATTTATTGTGGACATTTTGTTGGGAAAAAAGCAATTATTGGGGTTTGGTATTCCATAAATTCTTTTCCATTTCTCCTTAACTAATGACTGTTTTACTTTTTAAAGTGCAGCAGGTGCCACTGTTTGATTTTGTTCCTAGTGTATGTAGAAATTTAAATGAGTTGAAGTCAAAGTAATCCCATTTTCTGCTCAGATTCCAGGCATCTACAATTCACCATTCAGAAAATCCCCAGATCCAATGGAACTGCTGCTACGGAAGTCAAAGCCACTAACCCACAGAAAGCAGCAAGTGAAAAGTCCTTTTGCTGATGAGCTCTATAGCTGGCCAACTTGTAAAAAGCCTCCAGCTTTTGTCACAGCACTGCCTCTGCTACCTGCTGACAGACCGAAACCTCAGGTAACATTTTCCAGTGACTCTGAGGCAGCTTTTGGTCACATCTTCTATCACAGATTATCACAGAATATCTTGAGTTCTGTCACCAGGTCTGAAAATTCCTTTAGTGATTTTTTTTTTCAAAATATAAATCTAGTGCTGGCATTGAAGATACAAGGTCTTTGACACAGATTTGACTTAAAGAAAAATAAATCTAAGTCTTACATAAGAACAGGGAAATATGATTCTTTATATGTTGTTTTTGTCCTTTGGGAAGAAAAGTGTAACTTATATTGTGATGTTTCAAAGGTATGACCTGATATAATTGAGTATAAATATTATATATTCATTAGAGCTAGAATTCTTAAATTCCAATCTTAAATCATTAAAAAAAATAGGAGAAATGAAAGGTGATAGGAAAACTTAAGCAGTTGTGAAAACGTTGTCCTCAATTTGCAATTGTTTGCCATCTGAATACTGAGGCATCCTCTCAGTTCAGAGTAGTTCCTGCTCTCTTGTGTCCACTAGGTGTGTGTTAGCTTTAATGACAGATTTCTTCTACATGTTGTGCTCCATCACAGCCAAGTTGCCCAGCTTCCATTCTTAACTGTCATGGTCTCAGTTTTAACTTCAGTTGATGTTACTATATCTTGCAGGTAGATTTTTTTTTTTTCTTTTCTGTAAAGTAATGATCATCTGTGAGATAAATGCATCAAAGTGAATGTCTCACATGATGGCAAGACAGTTTTAGCCACCTTATTATCAAAACCTGCTGGGAATGTGACCAATATATACAGCAGAAAAACTTTTGAGACCTTTGTGCTCCTCACTTGATGACAGTATGATGACATGTGGCTTTTGCCAGTAGGTGCCTGATACAATTTCTTGCAGGATAGAAATATTCTGTCTTTCCCTCTGTTCTGAAGGATTTTTCAGTTTGCCCAATGTACTGAATCTTCTGTTTAGCTCAGACATTCCATACTGGTTTCAGTTTGAGTGACATAACATCTTCAGAACATCTGGCACTTTTCCTTTTTGTACTCCATTCTATATTTAATATTCCTTATCTGTTTCTTGCTTAGAAAGAAAATGTTTCTAAATGAGTCTTTCTTAGCAACTTTCAGAGGAACTATCACCAATCTGCAGAAATGTAACAACTTGAGCAATAAGCAATGTATATATGTATTTTCAATGGTGTTTTACTCCTCTGAATCCATATTGTTCTCTACAACTCTCTGAAAGCAGGCTGTAAGCCAGGTGGGTGTTGGTCTCTTTTCCAGGCAACCAGTCACAGGACAAGAGGACATAACATCAAACTGTTCCAGGGAAGGTTCAGGCTGGACATCAGGAAGAATTTTTTTGCTGGAAGGGTGGTTAGGCATTAGAACAGGCTGACCAAATCTGGTGGAATCACCATCCCCAGAAATGTTCAAGAAATGAGTGCACATGGCACTTAGTACTGTGGTTTAGTTGACAAGGTGGTGTTTGGTCAAAGATTGGACTCAGTGATCTTGAAGGTCTTTTCCAACCTTTATGATTCTATGATTCTAAGGTGTAGGCCTGTGAGAACACCTCTGGAGAAGCAGAGGTGAGCCCACTGCTTATAACAATAAGAATCAGCTTCAGGGCCATTCTCTACCTTTGTCCTTCCTTCCCTTCTTGTGTTCTCCCTACCTTGACTGATCTTCCTCATAGAATGACCTCATTGACTCACAGTAGAATTGAGACAAAGTGTGAGCCGACAAGCAGTTTGGGTGATCAGGGAGTTTGGAGTTGACATAAACATGACATTATAGCTTTACCTTCTGGGACCAAGGGGGCTATGACAGTCCTTGAGCAGGATGTGACTGGTTGCATTGTCTCTCAGGAAAGAGGAAAGATTTTGCCTTGTGGATATGGTACAGGAATCAGGCTTTTAAATAAATAGGGAATGCACAGTTCTACCATTGTTAAGCTGCTCTTGCAAAACTGCTTTACTGTAGACAAAGCATCTTACAAGCTTCTGCTTGAATTTGGAATATTTTGTAGACCTTTCTAAGTTCAGACACACGCACAGCAGTCATGCACAGATAGCCTTTTAGAACAAACCAGAAGAGTTCTGTTTATTTTCTGCACCTCAAAGGGGGAATTTACTATATAATACTTTAATCCTTTCAGCACCCTGGGATCTACACTGTGGGGTAAATTTTCAAAGCACAGCGCGTGGATTTAGCTGCCCGACTCTTATTGATGTTAATGGGAGTCACACGGCTAAATCCCTGCACAACACTTTGACAATTTAGGGTTGTATGTCTAAGAAAAGGACACTGGTTTGAGCTGATGAAACAGCTGGAAATGAAAACCCATCAGAGCACATCATCCTGAAAGTTGTCTGGTGTGACAATAAGAAATTTAATTACTAGATATACTTGTGTCCTAGTTTTTTGTGGTAACATTTTTGGCACCAAGCGTCTTTTTCCAATATGTCTGGCTCACTGTGAGCCACTTGTTACTTTCTTTCAGGTATCTAAATTTTTTATTGCCCATAAGTTTGGATATTTTATATGAGGATGTCAATTATATATGTTTAAAAGAAAAAAAACAAACTATTTTTCAATTTTCTCTTAGGGAAATGGGTTTTTGGTGTTTAATAGGTAAGCTCCGTGTGTATAAAATAGAATATTTAAAAGAAAGGTTTTAATGATGCTTCTACATCAATTAGATCTCTCATTTTTATTATTGAGTTAACTAGAATTATGGTTTGATAGACACACGGATAATGCATGGATAGACACACCACTAAATTGGTCATTTATTCATTAAAAGGCATTCATAACAAAATGCACATAATCATTTAGATTTTTTGCATGCTGTTATCTGTTGTGGAGTGGGGACAGTGAGGAATGCTTAATTTCACGCAGATCATATTTTTTATCATGAGTTTCTGATTTTATGATGAAGTAGTAAAAATGCTGATCTGCTAACCTTTATTTGGCAAACCAATTGGTATCAAGACTTATGCTACTCAGCACAAATTCCAAACATAGCGCTTAGAGCTCTGTGAGTTTTCTTCAGGGTAAAAATTGTTGTTTGACTCCTTTCCTTCCCTTCCTAGCCTGACCTCCCCAGAAAGATTTCCATTTTGAAGCAGGATGCCTGAAATTCTTGCAAGAATTGTCTATTTGAAAACATTTTTAAGCACCGTTCTACCACAGTTTCCATAAGTCTTAGTCTTGTAAAATGGAAATAGACACATGAATTTTTAGAGGTCTTCATTTAAGATACATTCCTGAGGTCCCTATTACTAAGTAAATTTCTTCAAATACATTATTCAGAGGGATGGAAAAATATTCAGGGAATGTTTAGGATTATTTTTGGTTTTTATCATTATATATACCCTGCTTTCATTAATGATGACACAGACTTGTTTTGAGGGACCTTTGCTTAATTACATCATTTTCCCCTTTCCTTCTGTTAGAACTTGTAATTTTATTTGAACTACAGACTCGGGGCTTTTTATGTATCTAACTTCTAGTTAAGTCTCAGAAATAAAGGTTGAGAAAATGCTTGCTTGGCTATCAGATTTGGCCCTTATCCTGGAGGAATATGAGTCAATATTTTTCAGTGAAGAAATAATACACTATTCTGAGGGAGTACTTTTAAGAGCAAACATATTTATCTTGGTATTATTTGGTAATAGTACTTTTCTTTATTCCTTCCTCCATATATCCACTTAATGCAAACATCTTGTAACAGAAGATTCATTTTTATTATAAATTTTAAACTTTTTAATAACTTATAAACTTTTATAATAACTTTATCATCAGGTTATGTATCACTAGAACCTTGTTGACTAGTTTTAATGACCTGTTCTAATATTGATTATTCTCTCACTTTTCATTCTGGTCTTTAAAGACTTTTGTGTTCTTTTTAAATGAATATATTTTTTACACAGACTTAGAAAACAGAAGCAAGAAAATACCTGCAAGAAGTGTAAATACTATGCTCATTAGCTTACTGGGACCTTTAAAAAGATCTCCAAATCTTGGTGCTGTGCCTTTAAAAAGTAAAGTTCCAATAAAAATCCATTAACTACTTTCAAATATAGCAATCCTCCTGTCCAGCTGTGAAAAGTACTAGATGATACTTATTTGCCATTTGTGTTATTTACGGTCCATGACTTTTATGGTAACTGGTTCCTATTATTGGTTTCTATTAATGTAAAACATAAGTGAACATAAATGAGGCGTGAATCATTTCTTTTTATTAGCCCCACAGTCTTCACTCAGTGCTTGCAGTAACTCCAGCTGTGACTTGTTAGTGATAACCTATTTAAAGAAGGATATCTTTAAGAATAAAGGCTGTGATTAGGATTCTTTGTCTGTTCATAGTTTCAAAAGGTTTCACTAGTTCATGGCAAGATCAACAATGATAAAAATAAAGATTAATTGGTAATACTTCTAGGTCTGGGGTTGCCATTAAGCTTTTCTGAGTGGCACAGGGCACTAATTATAATCCAGGTAAGTTCTTAAGGGTTAATACTAGAAGTGAGACATATAGGATATGTCACTTCAGCAGCGTGGGAGAGGACTTCCTGCTGCTATTTATCCATGTTGTTAAATTGTAGATACTGATACAATCTGTTATTAAACAACATACACGCTCGGGAAAAAAGATATATATGTGTTTTTTTAAGAATTACAAAGTTAACATAAAATTAGACTTTTCAGAAATGGACTATATGCCTATAGTACTGAAGTCATGCATTTGAATTCTATTAGAAGAATTGTATCTTAAGCCATGCATTAAGTTCCCTTCCAGGTAGGTTTATAGTTACATTGAAAAGAGCATGTTCTTTAAAGTTTGCTCTATGCAAAGAAAAATACTTAAGTTTTCAGCTTAAGCAGAATTTAGATGTAGTTAATGGGTATTTTTTTTTCTCCAGTATTTTTTTCTGTGTAAAACCAAAGTTTTCCTAACCAGTTCTAACAATATATTTGTTTAAAATACTAAGTATTTATTAGTAGTTAAATAAATTTGGAATGCACATTTCTCACCCTCTTTGAAGCTTTAGAATATGTTATCAACCTTTATGTAAGTCTCTACCAAAATGAACTGCTTTAATTATTTTAGAAGAAAAGTCTTGCTAGACTTCCCAAGCATTCTGTGTCATGTTTCATCAGTGATATGCCATGAATAAAAGAGGGACAGGAAAGAATTGTAAACCCCCAAAACCCCTTTGTATTATCCTGCACCTTTCAGGGGCCTTTCCGTGATCCCACTGAAGTGCTGCGGCAGCGCTACAAGCCTTTGGAACCCACCCTGCGAGTGAGAGAATCAATGTATTCACCACAAGCCAAGGCCAGAGAGGCAGCAGCAAGGGAGGAATGGAGAAGTCCCTTACATGACAATGAGTGAGTTCTTTGGCTTCTCGTATATTGTTGTGAAAATGTTTTCTTTAGTCTGTTGCTTTCAGAAACCTTTCATGCCTGACAAAATGGAATGTCAAACCTGACAGCTTACTAGAAAACATTTTATGTATATACTTCTAAATTCTGTGTCCTCAGATTATAAACTGCTCAGGGCAGAGATCCTATCTTGTAATCATGTGACATGTGCCATCTATATCCATGAATCTGTAGAAGTACTTGTGATAATAATAATAATATCTGATGCAACAGATGGCTTTAATGGGAAATAAGAAAACAAATGCAAATTCCGTCTTGCCACGTGCACCTTGCCAAGGAAAAAAATACTGTTTCAGTCTTCATATTCTGGGAGCTTACTGGTTATGGGAGGAAAAAATGGTGCTGCGTGCCAATGAGACTTGTTTTCTCTCCCAGAAGAGTACCACAGCTCACTTGGAAGGGGAGGGAGGGAGCATATGTTGCATGTTAGAACATGATACAAAAACTGGAATCATCTTTGAAGCAGTCTGATTTCCTAAGCCATAGCAGCTGTAATAGTGTCAGACAGGCCAGTTCTCTTCCATAAAATTTCAAATACAGGCATAATCCATGCCAAAAGATTAAAGCTTTTGTCCCAAAAGATTTAAGGCTGTTGCTGAAATATTTCCTTTATTTTTTATATTTTTTTAGCATGATGGACTGTTAAACACTGTTTTGTCCAATCATAATAAAAGCCTGTTAAGTCACCTTCTCTGGCTTTGTAGTTAACTGGAAAAAGAATTATGTTTTGCCAACCTTTTCCCTGAATTCACTTCTTTTGGCAATCCTTTGGCCCTTCAATACCAGAATTCAGGGCAGAAGGGAATCACTTTTCCTCATGGGCAGCCTGTGGTCACTGGCACATGATGTTTTGCTATCTTTGATCTGTTTTGTGCTTTTTTGTCAGCTCCACATTGCTATGTGTCAGCTTCAGGACTAGGACCTAAGAGTGCCAGAATCAATTGTGTTTACACGGTTTAGTTTCTGTGTTTTTATTGTCAGACCATTTCTCCAAATTTAATATTAATAGTATCTTTGAATTAAAATTCTATTCAAAAACAGTTTTGAAATTTAAAAAATACTTTATTTAGACTACTTCTTCACTTTTGGACAATGGTTTTGTTGGTTTTGGGTTTTTTAGTGAGAGACATCACTTTTTATTCCTTTCATACCAAAATCATAACTGAGTTCAGTTACAACTACAAAAACACTCCCCTTTTCTATTTCTCTCTGTAGAAATGTATTTGTGTGAGGAGGAAAAAATTAATTTTCCACACCTCAGCTTAAATTTGTGTTTTTTTCTTTTTCTTTTTATATTTACTTTCTGCTGGTGAAATTTAAAATGACCCCTGTCACTGGGTAGTAATTAATATTCTACCTCTTATTTAAAGTGTTTTCTTCACTGAATTAGTTGTGATTGATGCATTCCAACGGAGATTAGATGATGTTCTTCATTTATAGGCATGACTACATCGCCCAGTCTTTATTTGATGAAGTTTACCCCAGACATTACTGTGTCAACACTTTCAGAAGGTCAGACCTTGCAATAAATGTTTCACTGACTCTTCAGTGAGGGAATTGTGAACATTTGGTCTTGAATAGTTTAAATTTGGAGCCTCCAACTTTGGTAGATATTCTCTGATGTGGGGTCTTTATTTACCTTGTGGGTAAGGAAGCATTTAATGCCATCCTTAATGCACAGAAGCAATGTCCCAACAATCAATGATTCTCAGCTTCATGCACACTAAATGCAAAGTGTATTATACATTTTCGGGCTGTGATCATTCCATTTGTGCTTCTTATTCAACCAACCATGCAAGGGTCACATCTGTAACCTTGAAAAGGTGATGACAGAGCTGCAGGTCATCACCAGGACTAATGCTCACTAGTAATGCTGCAGCTGCTGTGTGGGATGTTGGTCTCCAGGGAGGAGCCAGCAAAGGGTTACTCAGATTCTACAGTAGTTTTTTTCTCAGCAGTGTCTATTATGAATTGACAAATTTCTGTTTCTTGCTATGTAATTGTGTACTTTGGGACTTTATTTCTTCCTGGTAGTGCTTCCTATGCTGATTATTCTTATGTTTTAGAAAATAAGGAGAGAATGAGCAGCAGAAGTATGTGGCATTTGTTGAGAAAGCTTGTGTTTGCCTGAAATGACAGACTGAATCCTTGATATGTATATTTCCAGACTGAGTATTGTGTGAGGTCTCTTAAGACAGAAGGATTATTGGCATGTACCTCAAATTTTCAGCAACATTTGTAACTCTGACACACCTCTAAATATCAGGGTTCTTTAAAGCGGTTGTTTACAGGATGATAGGATGAGTGTTGCAAGCTCTGAGAAAGTTCTTGCTTTTGATAAAATACAGAAAAAATTTGGAAAAGCTGCGAGAGAATTTGAGGCAGGCAGAAGCAGTACAAATTAAACCAAAGGAGAATATACTGTGCTTACTTAAAGCAACTGCTGGAATTTCCTATTCTGTAATGGAGAAGCAACTGGGTAATCCAGCCTAATAAGAACGATTCCTTTTTCTCATGTAATTGAAGCTGTTACTACCTTATTGTGCTATTTTTCTTACAAATGAAGTGATTTCCCCCTCCACCTGGATAGGAATGACAATTGCATTCCCTTGGGATGGCTACTTAATATAGTGTCTAGTTTGAGACACCAAACGCTGGATCCAGCAGATTTAGATGAAGCACAAGAAGTTCTTTCTTCAGTTGTGTGCAGCTGCATGCTGGCCTAATTTTCCAGAGAACAAAAATGTAAATTATTTTCATTAACTTTGATGAAGTCTGTCTCGTATAATATGCCTCATACTTCAAAGTGTACTATTAAACATCTTTACGAAGTCAACAAACATCAGAATGAGATGCAGTGTGGTGATAGCAATAGTATAAGGCTTAGGTTTCCTAATTTATTGTAGTCTTCTGGTGTGATGTCAGAAACATCATCTCAGCTTCTGGCTGTGTCTGTGCCCAGTGCTGTGCTGGAGATGCACATCCTGGTCCTGGCCACACTGGTTCACTCGTGTGCAGCCATGTTTGCACATCCTGCCTCTCCTGTGCTGTGTGAATGAACACAGGAGCATTCTGCTCCTCACGGGCTTATTTGCAGCAAGATTGTGCTTTTCTTTACAAGAGCTGTGCTGCCCTGGGCTGGGCAGGACACACACACTTGCAGAGAAATTAGTGACCTAAATAAGCTCTGTACTTGGAGAGCATCGGTGTTATGAGCTGCCTGGTATTAATGGTAAGAAAACTTAAAATGCAAGTAATTAAGATTTAGAATTTTAAGAAAATCTTTCAATTTCTGGAGTTATAAAATCTTTTACTGTATTTCTGACTTAGCTGCAGTGAAAATGGCTGCTACATTTTATGTCACACAAACACAACACATCTGAAAACTTTTTCCAAATTATACTTAGTTTGTCATATGCTTTGCAACTTCAGCAATTTGCATATTTTCCGGACTGTTATTGTATTATGATAAACAGGGATTATCATATATTTTCAGATAATGTTTCCTTAACAATTCAACTTCTATTTGTAACTCTTCCATTTATTTTAATTACTAGCACAGTGTGCAACATTTATTAATCAGCTGAGTCTTTTTAAGTTAAAATACTAAATTAGCTAACCCCATTAACACAGAATACTCCAAACAAGCAGTAATAGGAGAGGTAGTTACTGTGCAAATCGTATTATACATGCGGGTGCTCTAGGGCACAGTTAAGCATGATTACCCTCTTTTGATCCAGTATTCCTCTGCTTCTTCCAGCTAATTTCCACTGGAAATTTACAAAGTAGCGCCTTCATTTTTCCATCTTAATTTTTCTAATGAAGTTCTGGTACTTTATAACACTGGGGATGCAGATAATAAGTCTGTGTATAATTAAGAAGTTCCGGAATTTGCTGCAGAAGAGATCTCTTGTACTTCCTACAGGAACTAGGCTGTGCTTTTATTTGCCACTTTACACAGACAGGGGTTAAATAAAAATGGCCAGAGGATTTTTAGATTTACTGATGTTACAATCAAAGTGACTGATAGTTTTTCAATAAACTGTATTTAGTATATTACTAGAAACAATATTTATACTAATGCACCCAAGTAGGCTTCTCATGGCAAAAAACACTGCACTAAAGATTATGTCACTAGATATGTTAAATAAAACATTCCATCTTTATTCTTGTATCTAACACTTTGATTTTAATATACATGCATTAATGTCTGCCCTGCTGCAGTTGTTTTGCTATGGAAAACCATTATCCTTTCTTCTTTGTTCCCCAAGTGAAAAGATTGGATTTGATGGAAAAAATTACTTCAGGTGTAATCCAAATTTGAAAGCTTGAAATTAATGTCATGTTTTATTAAAGAAAAAAAAAAGATAAAATATTCACAGATTCCTGATAGAGAAGCATGGCTTGTTTGGAGCTAATTGTTCATGGAGTTCTTCAAAGTGAGATAAAATTGTCTTATTTGAATTAAATCAAGCAACAAGGAATTGAATTGCTATTCTATGAAAACACTTCAGATAAAAATTTAACAATGTCATAGAGTTAATATTTTGCTGGCATTTTTCCTACTATATTACAAAAATGAACAGTACATACAAATATGAAAGTTTGAAAAACTACATAAGCACTATTTGGGGTTTTATATTGCTTACTGTGCCCTGGCAGTGCAGCAGTTGTGGCAGTCCAGCAGTAGATCTGGCAGTCCTTTCTCAGAAGCCTGGGTATGTTTTGAACCATTTCTGGGATCAGGATTACCTGCTTGCTCCAGGTAATGGGATTGGGGATTTTGCTTCTTGGGCAGATTTAGAGAACATGCTGAAGGACCACTCTGATTTTTTGTTGTCATTTAAATGTCAATAAAAAGTCACTGCCTCTGTGCTGTGTCCTGTTGGTAAGTCCCATGTAGCACTGAGATGCTGCTGCCCAGCAGTCAGTGATGGACCTGGGAAATTCTCCTTCCTGCTTGTGCTGCTGTGCTCCTCTCACACTGCCACAAACACCAGAAACCAGTTCCTGCTGCTGCTTCTGTCATCTCTGTCAACCCAGTTGGAAAACCTTCAGCATCTAAAAGGCCTCTTCCAACTCCTGTCAAAATACTGAGAGAGATTGCAATAAAAGGGACAGATTAAAGGGAAGAAATGGTAGGCGAGGAATGCAGGAACAAAAATCATGGAGGGGGGGGTGTAAACATGTGAGGGGGAAAAAGGATTAGAAAGATGAAGTTAATAGTAGAGGGAAGGTCCAGGACAGGATGAGAGATAAAACAATTTGTATTTTTGTTAGCAACAATTATCTGTGATGTCTTTGAAATTTAAATACCTCTAGCAGCTGTTAGGTCCTGGTTTGGCTACTAAGCAAAGGCTTCTAGGTCCTTTTAAGCTAATGAGGTTCAATATAGTGGGGTCCTGGCAGCACTGCAGCTGGCCTTCATCGCCAGTGACGGTGACAGCCAGCCTTGGTTCTGGTCTTTCTCAGGTTATGTATGAGTAATAATGCTATTTGTAGTTTCCCATTTTTGCTTCCAACCCTTACCCCATTTAGAATGCATTCTTTGGCATATCTCTCATTCAGGCTGATATTAAATAATTTTTCATTTTTCAATATATATATTTAGGGAAAGTTCACCTTCAATTAAATCATCTTTTGGGAAGTCTCAGCTTATACTGACTTTGTCTTACAGCACAATAAAACATAATACAGAATTTGAATATTTGTTGATTGATACTTCTACCTCTGTCATGTTTACTGAAAACCTTTAGGAATTTCTGAATTTACACTTAAATCACAAAGAAAAGCTGGAACCTAGATGTAGGAATAATGAGCGGAAGTTTTGAAATCTAAACTTGTACAGTTGATAATGATATCCTACCATTGTCTGAATTTAATTTTCTTCTTGGTATTTTAATGGTATTTTAATACCATAACTGAAGTGTTTTGCAGTGCAATTACTTCTTGCTTTTATTATTGGTTGGGGGGGTATAATGACTTTTGTATTACTCCCATGAATTTGGTTGCCCTACTTAACACGCAAAGTTGTTGTAATTCTTTTAATTACATATTCACATAATGAAAATTCTCACTTACTTTGAGTAGACACTGAATTTACAAGCATGTGATCCTTTCTTGTAGCTAGAGAATCATCAGTTTATGGTTCTGCCCCCTGACTCTGAGAGCAGAACTGTAAAGAGAAGAAAAAGCTTCTACTTGATACCTTTATACCCTATTGTATTTTTCTTCTTTCATTTAAAAGAACATATTTCTAGTTTTGTCTCATATTGTTAATTTTGGTTGGGTTTTTTTTTTTTTTAATCATAGTAGAACCTGCATTACTCTGAGAATTTGTTTGGCAAAAAGACAAAGATTAACTGATCCACAGTAAAATCAAAACCTCTATGTAGAAAATTTTTTAAGGAAAACTATAATAATTTGCTTCTACTTTCCTCATGATTTAAAAAATAATCTTGTGTATAAATTTTACAGACATGGTATTCATATTAAATTATGAATGCTATGGCTCAACTAAATTCTGTGCATACATGGGCAAATCCCAAAACTGCAAGCCTTGTCTTCTCAGCTATCCAATCCCCTGAGAAAGCCAATTTTCTTTCATGTCTGAACAAAAGAAAAATGTACTATTAAAATGCAATTCAGAAGTGATAAAAACTGCAAGTGGAGCAGCCGGCTCACAGCACCTTCAATGTATTCTCTGGGACACTGGGGCCACATTAATTTTTGTGTGTGTGTGATGTCCATCCCATGTGCAAATTAGCATTACAAGTACCCTAATCTGTCTTGTGTGAGGGTGTCCTTTCCCATGGGTATACACATGCTACTATAGCTTTTTATTATTTAAAAGTCTGCTAACTCAGGGTTTTCCTTTCACTAACTTTGCATGACATTTGTTTGTGGTACATGATAGAAGAAGCTGATATATCTGGAAAGATTCTAAAACCATCTCTTTTTATGAGGTGCAAAGAAAGAAAAATAATTAAAAAAAACACTTAAACAGTTTTTTATAAATCAGTCAGTATAAATAAATAATTTTCTGCATCTGTATCAGCTGAGAGACAAAGAAGGGTATTTTAATCCTGATTTTTATCAACATTTTGTTTGCCTAACTCATATAGGGACTCTGTATTCTGCAAAGCTTTCAGCTAAGGAAGGGTTGTAATTAATCTTGTCATGGCATTTAAAAGTAATGTTTTAGACTTCTGAAGCATATTGTTCTAATTTTACTGAGTAATATTTTTTCCTGCACTTCTAGAATTAGGAACACATGTTGATTTTTTCAGAATACCAGCAATGATAAACTTAATTCCCAGTATTTTTGTTTATAGTAAAATCTACTTGTTTGGTCTCATGACTCTCCTGCAAACTGAAATAGATGGAACTAAGATGTATTTGTAGGGTGTCTTGCAGATCTATGTAGAAGATGTTTTTCCCCTCCCTTCATACAGCTTGCTGCGGAACCTACCCAAAAAACCCTGTGGTTGTCCATGCCAGTTAGGGACATCCATCTGAAAACCCCTTCCAGCAGGTAACTGGAGCTTCGCTGCTCACTGGCGCTGTGCAAGCAGCAAGCCCATCATCATTATGACCAAAAATGAAGGAACCTGGCTTAAAAAGATTGCTTATTAGGAGATAATTATACTTTAAGAGTAAAGTACACAGTCCGTGTATTCTAAAGAAACAATTTCTCTGTTTTGTGGTTAACCAATATGCGCAAGTTTCTGTTCTGTTAAATGAGAATACAGTTTCTTTAGCTTTGGTTATGGCATACTAAAGGATGCCTCTCTCCAGAGGTGATCTCTGTTCTTGTCCATGGGGAGTGCCTGCCCCTGCCACAGCCTGCACTGCCAGCTGGGGCCTGAGGTACCAGCATGCACCTCCCAGCAAAGGGAACTCTGATCCTCCTGCACATCCCACCAGCTGTTAGTGCAGATACACACAAGGTGATAATCTACTCATGCAAGTGAACCAACTTAGATCCTTATGCACAAAGTCCTCATTTTATCCTGTTGAAACTCAATATCTCTTTGCTCCAAATTTAATGTGAAAGAAGCTGCAGGAGAAGTTGCAGTAGTCTTCTCACAATACTGAGGGGGAACATTAAGAAGGTGGTGAAAAATATCAGGAACACGTGTCCATGTCATCTCCCGCAGCATTGATTTACATCAATCCTGTGGCATCTAGAGAAGAGTGCAACTGATTTTAAAATATTCTTGAATTTCAGGTTTCTGCCCTTTTCTTCATATCATAAAAATTATGAGAAGTATGAGCCATCACTTTGTAAGTCAGGCAAATATGGCCAAGAAGCATATGGAACTAAATATTTCAGAGAAGTATATCCTAAGAAGTGGATAGCAGACAAGGTAAGTCACTGCAAAAATCAAGGATTTATTTACTTTTTTAGATGGCTATTTTATTAGAACTAAGTGAATTTCACTATAATCCAGATAGCATGCAATCCAGTGGGATTCTTTCTAGCATGTTATAAATCACATAGTTAGAGCTGTGATAAGATGTGAGATTTCCTTGACTCTCTGGTAAATACAATTTGAGGAAATTCAACACCTGTTGGTCCTACAAGATCAGGATTAAGACCCTGATTAAGTAAAGCTTCAGTTATATGCATTTTGCTAAGTTTCATTCTGTTTGTATTGCCTTTTCTGATTTAGGAGAGGTTGCATATTTACCCTTACACGTTAAGGAAACCTTCAGAAAATTATAGCAAAACCTGACTAAAACCACACAATATTTTACTGCTTACATTCTTTGGAAAAAATCTTAGAACTAGTGAATAGCTGGGTTTTTTTTTTTAATTTTAAGAAGACCTCATGAAATTGCCTGCTTTGTCCGGAGCGTCTCATATATGTCTGGTTTGGTAGTGCTGCAAGAGGTAATTTTTCTCAGAACATGATTTTGTGTAGTGTTTGCATTACTTCTATTTGTATTAAGTATCTTAATCACTTTAACATTTCTGAGTACAAAAAGGAAAATGGACTTTGGCTCTGTGCTGCACTCTCTACCAATATAGTTAGGGGACTGGAGCATCTCTTGTAGGAGGAGAGGCTGAGACAGCTGGAACACTTCAGTCTGGAGAAGAGAAGACACAGGGGAGGTCTTATTAAAATGCATAAGTATCTGATAAGAATGAAAGAAGAAAAGGACCCCAAACCTCTCTCAGACTCCACAGTGTCCAGTGACAGGACAAGAGTCAATGAACACAAGTGAAGTGCATGAAACTCCATCTGAACACAAGAAAACACTTTTTTCTTTTTCTGTGAGGGTGACAGAGCACTGGCACAGGTTGCCCAAAGAAGTTGTAGAATCTTTATGCTTAGATCTATCCATGGTCTAGGCAACCTGCTCTTAGCTGAGTAGGGGGGTTATAAGGAGTGATCTCAAGAGGTCTCTTCCTACTTAAACAATTCTGGGATTTTGTAAGATATGATAAATTATTTCCTTGAAAGCAGTTTAACCTTTGTAAATATACAGCAAGTTCCAAGGAATCTTAGTTTGAGAAGGAACATTTTTTAAAGTATTTTCCTCAAAATTTTAAGGTTTAAAAATGAGCTCAGAGAAAAATTTTGGTATTTCAACATGCATTAATTATATCTCCTTGCAAATAAAACATCAACAATCAAGCAAAAGGGTATGAATTTGTCTTTCAAAAACAAGGAATGGAAGATATGACTGGCTAAAGTCTCACAGCATTAGTATGATACATAAGAAGGACCTAAATATCTTGTTTCTGGTATTCACCTTGTCCTGTAAAGACTTGCTTTTCCAGTTCTTAGCAGTTCTTGCTCAGGCTCAGATGATGATATCAAGAATCTAAAGATATTTATACTGTACATCATATCACACATATATAAATTATGGGCTTAGCTAACAAAACTCACTTGTGATCTTGGAGAGATATAAACCTAAATCTCTGGAGGTGAATAGCTGTATACATTAACCCAACATGACACAGAGTCTTCCCACCCCAATTTTAAATCAATATGAAGCTTCCATTAGGAGCAGCTTACCCCAGCAGAGAGATAAGAGGAGAAAAGGGCTATTTATGACATACCTACTGCTTTAATGGGTCATTATTACCAGGAAAAACCCAATAAAAACCACAAAACCACAAGTTCCTCATGGCAATTTAATGGAAAAAGGCCTATAGGCAGGTGTGAGTGAGGTCATACTTTCCTAGCTGTTAAATTTGATAGAACTCTGTGTTACTCTCTTATTTCTAAACTCTATGAAAACTTTGAATATATCAGTGCTATGAACAAAATTTTCTGTTCTAATGAATCACAAGACTACAGGGCATGTAAAAAAATACTAGAAACAAAATGGATTTTTTGCTTAATAGTTTGTCTGCTGAACATAACCCTCCTTTGAGTTTACCACAAGGTTATATTTTTGTGGCTGCAACCTCTATTACAACCTGAATAGCTGATAACACTGCCATGATCTCTATTCAGTTTCTGACAGTCTTATGCTAAACAAGTTTGTTGTATTGGTGCTGGTATGACTGTGTAAGCTCTTCCAAGGAGTCAAGTCAGTGGTCAGTGGTCTGAGCTGCTGAGGTGTTATTTGATGTTAGCTGATACTAGCTGGCTTTTTCTAATATTAAATAGAAAAAGTTTCCTTGTGTGTGTGTGCATGAGCATATCCTAGTTATATTTTCCTGAGGTTTTCATGTGTTTATTACTATGCAATTTAATTCAAGTCACAAAAAGATTAGTATGTAAATTATATAATTACTTTCGAAAGCAAAATGAACAACAATGAAAAATATTACCTTACTACATTTCTTCTGGAAAATGAAAGGGTATTAGCATAGACTTCCTCTAAACATAATAATTACCATATCTATGTGAGGAAAAGTTAGTAGTTCTCTTTTTTCATCTAGTTATAATCTGAAAATTTTTATCTCACTCCATTTGCATTTCAAAGAAGTTTGAATTTAAGGGAAAAAGTGTTCTGTTCTAATTCTTCATGATAAATAAACAAGGAATGGAAATATTGTACCTTTAGTGAAACTGAATCTAGTTACTTTACTCAGTGTATCAGTATAAAACATAAAAATGCTTTCATATTTTAAGTTGTACATTATCTATTTAAATACATTGGAATACCTTTGATAGAATTAATGTGAGAAGTTTCAATATAGAAAATTTACTAGTCACTGGGAAATTAATCTATAATGATAGGTTCCAATGTAGATGGACAGTCAAGGGATCAAATACACTAACTATAGTCTTTCAGCTGTCAGAGCACTCACATATGTTCATATTTGCTGAGGCAGAAATGATAGCTTACAATCTTTAACTGGTATTGGAATTAGTTTGCATATGCATTTTAGAAAACTGACTTTAATGACAGCATTTAATGTTTTCTTATTTGTAAAATTCAGGAAGTGATAGTTTAAGATGTTCCATTCTGATAGATTCTTCCCTCTGATACCTTATTATAGGTGAATTACAGTACAACTGAATCACAGTTTCATTATTTGCACAGGCATTTTGGCCCTAAACAGGATTTTATTATCTACAAAGCATAAAAATACCCAGTACTGCAAAGAATTAATTTAGAGAACCTAAGCATATTGCACAGAACATAAAGTTGACCTTTACCGTCTACAGCTTTTGGAATGGAGTGGGATGTGGAACACATCGTAGGTTTAATGTGGCACAACGCTCTCTGCAGAAACTTGGGTGGGACTGTGACTGCCTGCCCATTGCACCTGGTGATTGAATCTGCTGTCACCAGCATCCTGATAATAATGAACATTCAGCTTAACGACCGTGATTATGATTATCATAATTGATGTGCAAGTGCACTGTGTGGGGATCATTACAGCTGAACTGTACAGCAGAGAAACATGCCTTAGTTAGAGATAATTTTACTTTTATGCGTTGATTGGAATAAAATATGCCTTTCAAGTTCAACAGGCCAGCTTGATATAATTTTAGTAAGATTCCTACATGTATGAATTGATGTTTATGAGCTTCCTGCAAAACATTCTAGCTGTTTGTTTTGAATTGTTTCATTTCATTAATAATGGAAATAATTAAATAATTAGATGTTGTCTAGTGAAAATCACTTATAGAGTAATGCCAGCATTAATCAAGTATCAACTTCAAATAATTCTGATTATGATGGCCTTGCCTGGGCTGGGAAAAATAGTCCTTGTAATTCACCATCAACAGAATTCTACTTTTGGTGGAGCAGTGGAAGCAGGGCTGTGGTCAACACTGCTGGCATTTTCACACAGTACTGTGTAGCCATTAGAGAAGACAATAGTTGTTCCATATATAAATTATATCACTTCCATCTTTGTCACTAGAGGCAGAGAATTACAGGCTCAGATTCAGCCAGTGTAGATAAAGGCACAATCAACAGCTTCAGTCGATTCTGCTGAACAGTGATTGCCCTCAACTGTGATTGCATGAAGTTGCAGAAGTATTTAATTAAATCGTGACATATATAACAGATAAAAACAAGTATGAGTATATATTCCATGCCAGAATTTATCCAAAACATGTTAACAACATAGTGTAATGAAAAGTGTAGTTTCATTGTTTTACACTAAGCATAAATTTGGCTCTTTGTCCAAGAACTGACAGATTTTCAATCTGGGGTAATAGAGAAAACAGAAATAAATTCTTGTAGAGGGGGAAAGAGATTTCTTCTGTTTGAAAATTAGTTTTATTTCTTGTAGGGCCAACACATAAAACACTCATGTCTAGTGGATGATGTCATTATGAAGCAGAATTTTTGATACACTATTTGTGCTTTCCCATCTCTGACTATACTGAAATTTACTTAAATTTCACCTTAACTCCATTTTTCAAACCTTCCAGTGATTTGATTATGATCATAGGTATGACCTGTGTGAAGTTTTAAATTCTTTCTTGCTCAGACTGTGACTTCATTCTTATCAAAGGAGTTTACTTGTTTTCATTTTAATTAGGAAAAATGATTATCCAATAACATTTTCTAGTGTGGTGTGATATTGGCTAATGGATGTGCATCTGAACTGTCAGTTTTATTACCTTTTAAAACTTTAAAGGCCTTATTTACCAGTGTATTTTCTGACAGAAGTTACTAATGTACATGAGAAGTGCTAGCACATATTTGGATTCTCAGATTCCTAGTTCCCCAATCCCACCTCAGTGTGTTTTCCTAAGCAATGCAGATCTTACATAATATGGCAGCCAGAAGGGAATTATTAGATGGGCTGTAAGAGTTTGCTTGTTCCAATCCTGGTTTCCTCATGAGCCATGTCAGGGATAATAAGTGTTGTTGCCAAAGTGGGGTGCAATCCAGAGATCCCTGACCTAACACATGGCTCCTGTATGGTTATTACTGCTGGCATGACTTGATGTATCTGTTCAGATGCTCCATGTGGACCCTTAGTCTGAGTTATCAACTGTCTGCTTCCAACAAAACACTGCTTTCTCTCACTTTTTTTGCTATCCTGAGTCTTGCACCAAACCAAATCATTTAAATCCAAGGATCTGGTCTGCAAACAATATATACTGTTCTATCCATGTAAAGTCTTTCTGTTCTGCTCTGTAACATATATTTTCTACTCTCAGAAGAACCACTTGGAGTCCAAATGCTGATGTATCTTCGCATGAAAATCAACCTGAGTGATTCCCTGCCTCCACATAGGTTGATTCCCTCAACAGCATTACTCTTCAGAGCTGTGAGCTCCTTGCAGCTCAGGTGTTTGGCTACCTGATGAGATAGTACAGAAAAAAAGCAGCATTGCCAATTTAATATCACAGAACAACTTAAAAAGCAGGTGGTCTCTGAAAATGGGTAACTAAAAGTATCTTAATTCACTTCTGCAACTTCTACTTATGATCTCTTTCTCTTTTTTTTCTTTATTTGGGGTGAATGTCATAATGTACTGTTGAGAAAGAAAAGTATTAAGGAAAGCAGGATTGTGCCATGTTCAAAAATGGGAACACCAGACATTACCTCTCATTCACAGGCCTAGAATGAAATATGTCTTATTATAAGATGCACCCATTTAATTTCCCAGGAAAGCAAACGATAATTCCAATTTCTGACAGTTTACATAATGATCTTTCCAGGTTCCTTACGAGTGTGTCTTGTTTACAGAATTATATTTTGTTATGAAGATCATTTTCAGTGCTTCCACTGGAAATGTTCTTGAGCTGTAGATTGTTTCTTTTGAGAAAATTCTTAAGGTCACCACTGTTGGGTTGCTTTTGAAAAATGCTACATGTGATATACCATTTTTGATATATAATTATTATTAACTAACATTGAGCTTTCAAATTATTTCCTTGGTCGTAGAAAATTAAAGAAGAAAATTAAAACATGCAAAATGTACCCTTGGCCAATGTTCAACTAAATGCAGAAAAGAATCTGTGGATATCTGGAAAGCTGAAAAAACTTTCTAGTTATTACTGATGAGGCACAGGATCTGATTTTGAAGTAATGCTACAAAGCAGTGTCTGAGAAGAGTCAAACCATTCAATTATTTGCATAAGAAGAGATACTGTCACCACTAGTCTAATCAAATCCATTCTAGTGGTTATTTGTAAAGGTTTGTGGGCAACTAGTTGAATATTTTATAAAACCTGATTTTCAGTTCTGTAATTTCTCAGTGGGAAAATGCAGTCCCTTGATGATGATCCAAGGCTTTGAAGAATAAATTGATTCGAAAGAGAAAATTAGATGGCACTTATTATACTGTCTAACTAGAAATCCTCTGTCATTTGTCTGTTGGATGATAAATGTCTTGCTTCGCCTACCTTCCTCATTTAATAATGTAACTTGCTTCTTGGTGGTATAAAAGAAAACCTCGCTTTTTTAGCAGAAGTTAACTTTAACCAGTATTTCTGTGAGTGAGATGTATGTATGTTTAAGCCTTCTAAATAATTCCCATTGTACACGTTGCTTAAACATTTTAAAGCCTCTTAGTTAATCAGAAACACTTTAGAAATAGAGTATCTTGCCCAATTCCTTCAATATGTGCTTAGTGTACATTACAGTAACTTGTGGCACAGCTTTAAATTGCAAAAAAAAAAATCAGTTAATCTAGAAATAGTAGGTACTGAAGTTACACCTAATTTGTTTATCTTGGTTTTAGGCCTTGACTGTTTGGATATGATTTTGTTTGTTGGAATTCAAAATCCATACACTAAACCGGGAAATCCATGGCCTTGCCTTTTCATAGCAGTTATGGATAGACTGTTCAGTATTCTTAGAATTAAGTAGATTTTTTTATATGTATGTCAAACATAATGTATTTCAACTCAATTCAATTTGCCTCAATATTGAATTAAAAAGGCTATATTTTGAAGTCACTTAAAATTTTTTATGGAACTTATCTGCAAAAGCATGCTACTTATTATTTGATAATAGTCACTGAAACCTTGTTTGTGCTTGTTAAATAGAGTTTAAATTAAAGTAACCAAAAGCTTTTCACAGTCCTCTGAGAATTACATGGGCCATACAACTGTTGAAAATTGCAGGTTTGAGAGCTGGTCCTCAGCCCTAGCATAATTGAGATATATGCATGGAGCTGGGCTAATTGGCATCAGGTAAGGATTTGGCCCATAATGAATATAATCAATATGTAAATACATGCCATTCAGACAGAATGTTCTTGGAAAAATGGTGTTAGCTATTTTCTCAGAAAAATAGACTTTTTTAATCTCATCTTTAAATGTACATTGCTGGTGAGTTTGCAAAATTGAGGTCTAAGATCAGAGATACATATTTTGATGACTCTCTTGCAACAGGTTCACATAGGACTACAGACTGTGGCATCTTGAAATCGTGTTTGAATTACAGATTTTGCTACACTGACTCATTACGACTGTATAGTTTTATAATTTAAATGCTAATAACACCTGTAGATGTTCTAAGATATGCCAGGTATGAGCCCAAGTTGAAAGAAAGGCTGTGAGTTTGTGGGTTTTTTGTTTGTTTTGATGCTCTCTCTAGAGAGGAAAAGTACATTAATCTCAGAGCAGTAGGACTTCAGTGCAGAAACATGGATTTTAGAATAACTCACATTCCTTGAATAGGAAAAACCACAGTAAAAGCTTCGTGGAGTTATGTTGGAAGGAATGAATGCAACATGGAAAGTAGTACAGACTGCTTGCTGTCTTAATTGTTCGATGTAAGTTTCTACTACTTCTTTCTTCAAAATGTATATTATTAATCAATTCTGGACTCATTTGCCCCATTTTAAATCATGGTATGATATTCACTTTGGAATACACTTCAGTGTTTATTTATTTAATGCAATGAAGAGCTGGTTTCAACATGCTCTTTAAAAGGGTTAAAAGGATGTTCCACCATGATAAACTATATTATTTCTTCTCTTACAATTTTTGTTGATCTCAGCATAATACTTGTAGGGAAAGTGAAAGGCATGTCCACAAAAGGAGTGCTTTTATGAGCAGATGATTTGCCATGTGTCAATGTTCTAGAATGAAAGTCATGGAGTTATTCAGGACTAACATTTGCATTCCAAATTCAAACTTCACTTCCATATAAACAACCTTACAAGCTTTGGTAAGTTAATATATAGAGCATTAACTCACCAAACAGGCACTACCACACCTGATGTAGAGGACTACACTATGAAGACTGAAGCACAGAGTACCAGTTTCACAACTGTATTGGTTTTGTTTCTCATAATGAGAATATTTGAGAAGGAATTTACATTTTGACTGCAATAATAGGAACTAGTAATATTCCCAGCTTGTAGCTTTGAAACATGTCAGGATTTCTCACCTGTACTCATGTGAAGGAATGGCAGCATATATGGTAAGTGCTTACCAACCAAACACCCTGCTCCTTTAAAGAATAACTTGTTAGGGATGGGAGCCTCAAACTTAGGGGGGAAAAAGAAAAAAGAGAAACAATAAAAGCATTGCATATTAACAGACTTTGTGCACTAATGCAAAGCTGCTTGATTGAGCAGTGTAGTGTCAACCATGTCTTTCTTCTAATGCTAAAAGTAATGCACATAGACAGAGTGACAATCAGAGTACAGCCTCCTATCAGCTGTAATTAATCTTTTAGTTAACAGAGACTAGAAAAGCTTCTCATCAGCCTCTTCTGAAGTCTGAGGCACCCTGTTTTTTGATGTTTGCATTCTGAGTAAAATTGTCTCCACCAGTTCTAACAAATTGAAACACCAGGCTAATTATGGCAGCTAATGAAGTGTGTGGAATGGTCACAGCTTGTCGTGAAACTGTTCCTTCAGCTCAGATTAGAGTTTCATCAATCACTTTTTTAAACTGATCCAGAATTGCTTCTGCCCAGTGCTTGGCATTTTTAATGCTGTTTCTGTAATTGGTTTTTTCCCCAAAGCTTAGGCTATTTTTTGAAATATTACATTCTCAGGACAGGACTTAAAAACTCCAGTTTATAAAAAAACATTTCATTATTGCCTCTATCAGCTGATCAAGTGCTAGAAAGCTAATAAAAGAAGCAGAAATATAAAATTTGATATATTGCTTTTAATCCAGCTAAAGGTAGCAATAAAGCATATACACATATATGTATATGAATCATTATTACTGTGGGCTGGATGTACACTGCAATCTCATGAGACATGGTTTGTGGGCTGGATGGTTCAAATCCCACTGAAAGACTTAAATGAAATGAATGACTTCGTCTTAGCTTATTTCCTAGTGGATTGTGGTCCTCCATATATCACTCAAAGAGTTTGGCATGATTTGTAGTTTTTGCAGGTGCCCAAGCCTTTGGCAAAAGGAAGACCAAAATGTGTTACTATTTAAAGAATTTCCACACTGCTGTTCAAATCTGAAGTCCTCAGAGAAGTATGGGAAACTTTATAGTATAACCTATACTGCTACGACACTGTCAATGAATAAATTAGCATATAAAACATTGTAAAAATTTCCAGTTCCTCTTCATTTAAAAGATATAATCACACTCAGCTATACATTGAAAGTTCTGTA
This sequence comes from Brachypodius melanocephalos, assembly GCA_013398615.1. Lineage (NCBI taxonomy): Eukaryota > Metazoa > Chordata > Aves > Passeriformes > Pycnonotidae > Brachypodius > Brachypodius melanocephalos. The sequence goes on along the minus strand of VZSR01001479.1, from coordinate 7,152,077 downwards.
TAGACATTAAAGGCATAGAGATGTTAAAATCTCAGGCTAAATTCTTTCCTCAATGTGGCCAGCAGAGTGTTGAATTTAGTTCAGAAGTTACCCAGCTGAAAAATGAAACAAACTTTTGTTTATGCACTAATATAGACTATTGCTGCACAAGTTGTTGCATTAAGTATCTACATAACATATATTCGTATCAGAACCAATGCAGCATGGTTTTAGTTTTTGAATCGCACAGCAATCTATTTTTAAAATTTGTGCTAATAAGTGTAATCCATATATTTTTTCTGAACAGTGTTGAATCTGTAACAATGTTTGGCTATAAATACTAGCTCTTTTTCTCTCCAAAGCCTCTAATCAGCAAGTTTGTCAGAACTAACTTTGTGCCAATGCCAAAACAAATCTGTGGCATCTGAGTGAGTGAGTGATCACTGTAGCTGAGGGCTGTTCCTGAACTGTGTCAAAGAACTGGTGGATTTACACAGAAGAAAAAGTACCACTGAAAACATGACACATAAAGAAGATATGTTACCATATATGAGTAGACAGACAGAAAAGATAACAATAGGTATTAGTCTAAAAGCTTTTGTTCCCATTTTATTGATCAATGAGAGCATTTGTGAGTACTGGATGGGAGATGAGTAGTTTCTCTAATGTTAGCCCACCTGCAAAGTAAGCTGCCTGCAAAATGAGAAAACATTCCTATTCAATCATTTCTGTCTCTTCTGAAAATAGCTAGTATTTCTGGAAGAGGAAAGCTGGTTTTCTCTTTAGCTTTCATCCCTGCTAGGACACATTGCTGACTCATGTTTAGCCAGCTGCCCACAAGGATCACCAGGTCCTCTTCTGCAGAGCTGCTGCCCAGTCTGTCAGCCTCCAGCCTGCCTTGCTCTGGGCTGAGTCTGTGCCAGGTGCCTTTGTCCATCCTTTGTTTTGTAAGGTTCTGTCAGGCCATTCCTCCAGCCTGCATCACTCTGAGCAACAGCTTTCAAGTGTTTCCGTGGTACACATTACTTTGGTGTAATCTAGGAACCTGAGGGGAGTGCATTCCATCTCCACCTCCAGGTCACTGAGGAAGATATTGAGATAGGCCCCAAGACAGCACCTGAGGAAATGTGTTGGTACCCAGGTTCCAGTTGAGGAGAAGCCATTCATTGCTACCCTTTGAACCTCAGAGTCCAGGCAGCTATTACATCTATTAGTCTGCACATCTAGACTATAATTTACCAGCTAGGTTAAAAGGGTTCTCTGGGAGATTGTGTTGAAAGCCTTGTTAAAGCTCAGCCAGACAGCATCATCCACTGTTCTCCTTTGATCTGCATATCTGGTAATTTCATCAGAGGAAACAATCAAGTTAGAAAGTGTCATCCAGAACCATGTGAAACCAGATGAAATCTAAATGGAGTACTGGTTTTGCTGCATATCAGAAGCCAAAAAAGATAAAAAATATTTTCACTTGAGGATTTCAACTCAGAATTTCTTTCTCCTTAATTCCTAGTGGGATGATTTTGGCAAGTTAGAGAGTTGCAACTTGATCTTGGCAGGTTAAACACTTTCTGGCTCTAGTCTAGCAGGTTAAAAGTGGTTCTGAGTTTGTCTTGGCAGTGAGCACTTGGTGCTGGCTTATTTTCAGCTGGAAAGAGAATGTGGTAGTTGAACAGATTAGACAATGAAGGGGCAGCTTACAAATGGCCTAAGTCAAGATGTTTATCCCTAAGTGCAGTACTTTCTCATGCAGTAGTTGCTAGCAGAGTGTGTGTGATGGACAGGACAGGAAGCTGGCTTAAAAATACAAGCACTGTTGAAAAAATATGTCCTTTATTTTTTTCATCAGATGTTTTTTAAGTCTGTGGTATTTTTGTACACACGAATGTAGTGTTAGGCTCCACCTCAGATTTAATAATGTCTTTAAAGGATTATATATTTCTCATTAGAGTGTTTTAATTCTTGACAATGTTATTTATACATCTTAAATAGATTAAGATGAACTTGTGCTCCCCTCTTCAAAAATACGTTGTTAAAATACACTGTAAGGGGTAGATATTTGCATGACATAGCAAATAAATACCTCTTGGGATTCTGAATACTTACTGAACTATTTCAACTGCACATTTGTTTTTTAGCCCGGATTCAGTAAAGTTCAAGGGTATCCAAGTATGAAATAGCTTGTGGAGAAATTCACATTGGTTTCTTAATTTAATTTACTTGTAAAAAAAGGCTACATCGTTGAAAAAATAGAGTATTATCTTTGGCAATTTTGGTTCATATACAGACATTCAGAATAGAATTTGGGTGATGTTTCATAACATTGCCTAAAGTAGGGTACAGCGTGCACTGTAACTTTGTGCAGCAGACTATACTTATAATACTGATTCTAAACAGGTCTAAAAGTACCTGAAAAGAGTCCACATCCTTATTCTTCTTCCGTAGATTAACTTTACACACATAAAGAAATTCATTAACTGAACAGTTCTTTATAAGGGAGAATGTATTTCTAAAGCATTTTAAAGCTAGTCCATGTGTGAGAGGAAGGACCACACAGCGCCTAGGCTTGCAGATCATTAATGAATGGAGTAAATAAATGTGGAGGGTACAGCTGGGAATTCCACCCTTCCTTCCCCTTGGGCAACCACAATGACTGCAGGGTACTAAGTAAAGGTATTAAATACCAATTTGGACCACAAATCTTCATTGCTGGTTATATTACACATGACAAAAAGGATGACCTAGTTTCAGATCCCAGGTTAATTTTGCAGAGGCAATACTTACAGGAAAAAGTAATTTACTGGACCAAATCCTTCCCTTATTTCCTTTGTCCTTCCTTGCAAAACTTTCATCAAAGCCCAGACATAATTTGCCTTTACTTGTGAGGAAGGACAGTAAAGGTTGGCATATTTGTAATCCTAAATGAACAAGGCTATCCCAGAATATCTTACTGGTTTAGGAACAGTTGTGCTTTCCTTGTACAGTGGCTCAAACTGTTGCATTCTGAAGAGCATCATTATTTTCTGTCATGTCATAGCGTAATTTGTGCAGCTATGAAAGGGGATACACTTTTGTTCCTTTGTCCAAACTGCTTCTAACCATGCAGGAACTAAAGCAGGCTCTTTTCAAGCCTAGAACACATCCTCTCCTACCTTGCACAGATGAGGTCAAGAAGTTTTAGAGCTTGATTTTTGCCAGTTTGCTCCAAATATCTCCAAAACACAAATTAGCACAATTTAGCTGCTGAGCTATGAAAGGAAACTTCAGTGAGCACAGATGAGTAGCAGAACACTTCCTTCTTCAAATGCTCTAGAAAGTGAAAAATGGTGTTATAATTTCCATGTTAGGCTGTTCCGGGGGGCACATTTGGCTGTGCTGCTCATATTTGACACATCACATAGAAAGTATCTAAATCTATGTGATTATCAAGTCATTGGTTTTTCAAACTCATGAACCATCATTAGAAATGTTTCATAATTTCTAGCAAGCACTGTTTGAGTTTGGCTTCCTTGTTTTGAATTCATAAAAGATAAAACATGTAAGAGTCAGTGAGTTATAAATATCCATGAAAAATTAAGTGTAAAATTAATGAAATATTTGTTACATAAATTAAGTAGCAATTAATGTTTTCTCTTTCTGTTTGGAAGATAGGATATTAAAATAGTGTTGTTAAATTTCCTACTGTGAACATAATTTCCTGATTCTTTTTTACAACACATTATCATAATGTCAATAAAAGACTAAAACTAACAAATAGAAAAAACTTGCCTGGTGTAAGCGTAACACAGAAGGTTATAAAGTTGTCTTTTATGATGGCTATACAATATCATTTTATTTTAAGATCTAATAGCAAGTTGATTCGAAGGGTAAGACTTACAAAGTCATTAAAGGAAGTAGAAAATTGCCTTCTACCATAGTCACCCAGTCTTTTTAAATCAAAGAGTTTTATTGTTGGTGGTGATGTTTGCATTTGCAGGAGGTAATTAGGGAATGAGTTAGACATCACACTCAGAGCCCTCAAGCTTGTCAACAGGAACCATAAACTTCACTTGAAAAAAAGAAAAGTCAGTTTAGAAGGCAAATTGCAGAGAATAGAGGGAAACGGGATCATAACATTTTGAGTCAGTTTGACCTCTGCTGTGTCTATCCACAATATGGAGAAGCTCATAAAATTTCCTGTGCTTCCATGAAAACTTTATTGCTTCTACCAGAAAGAACAAAATGTAGAGGTTTTCAGATTGGTAGCAGTAGTAGACAGTGGAAGGAGGAGGTAGATGTTGGTTCCTCCTTCTCCTCCTCTGCATCGTGTTGGTAAGTTGAATAGGGAAAGGTGCAATTCTACCCCATTCATCACAGCAGTGGGCACTTGGCAGCTGTGGGGCAGGGAACTCTCATAAGGCTTTTTCCTAGGAGTCAATGCCTCTGTGCTGACACAATGAGATCCACTCCCTAAGGCATGATCCAGGCTTTTGTTATTATCTCTTATTTGAAGGGGCTGGTTGACCCAATTGGTTAACACATTAGCTTTTCAATTTTATAGCCTTAAGTCATGGAAGACCTCTTCCGAGATTTTGGTTTTTTTCTTCACGGCAGAAAGTAAAATTGGCAGTCTGTGCCCACCAGCCACAAAAACAGAGTTATGCCAAACAACTGTGTCCTGAACTTTATGGCTAATTAGCTGTTGAAGCTGTGCCCAAGAAATAGCTTCTCTTGCCCATGGGAAGAAGTGTGAAGCTGTTATTAATGTCCCAGCTCATATCTCTTAGTAAGTCTTATGAGCAGTGCTGCTTAAAGAGGCTAAATGTACAACAGGGAATTAAAAATTATAGTACCCCTTTCACTGACTGAAATATTGTAAACTTGTTACACTGGGGCCAGGATTGGTGTCAATGTACTTTGTGTGAAAAGTGCAATAGAAGCATTAGTATTTGACAGCCCTGGTTGAAATAAGTGAAATTAATGGAGCTCTTTTCATATACGACAAGGCCATGGCACCCCTTTCATGCTGCTTACAGACAGAGAAAAGTCAATACTTTTTTATTACTTGATGCTGACCTACATTTTGCACTACAAGTGCCAGGCCCACTAATTGGTTTCAGTTGTGAGAAAAGTTTGCCCCAAAGAAACACTGGAGCAGATAAATCAATCTTTTTTAGGGTAGCTTAGTGGGTTTTGAGCACTTGAAATGACATTTGTGTTGTATTGACAGAATGGGTTGTTACACTCATTTTGTCATGTCAGAAGGCCCTGTACTAGTTGGAAGTATTGTTAACCAGTATTGATAAATCTGCTGAGAATAAAAGTTAGCTGGATCAACATTTTACTTGTCTAACAGCTTGCTCCTGGTTTGTTTCCTTGTTAGAGACCTCTGTGGCTATTAACAGGTCAGGAGGCTTACTATGACTGCTCAATTTAAAACTTTAATTTTACTATTACAAGCATTAGGATCATAGGAAACACTTAAATATGATCACCTAGTGTTAAACAGGTGGGGTTGTGGCCCAGAGCTGTGCCGTGACACTTGGCAGTACTGCCTGGTTTCCAAAGGAGCTGTGCAAATGGGATGTCTCTGGGCTTTGTGGGAAAGCAAGATTGCTCAGTGGCTTACCCTACACCAGGAACATACCTGCTGCAGGGACATTTGTACAAAATTTCCCACTGCATCCTCTAACTGTATCTGTGTATCTGTGGATATCGGTTTCAAAGAATTGTTTCCTGCTTTTACTACTCAGTAACATGAAGATAGAATTATGATTCCAGCAGCTGTGCTCATTTTTCATTTATTCCTTCTGCCATTAATTCCTAACAGAATTTACATTCAGAATAGGTGTTCTATTAAGAGAAGAACAGAAGAGGGCTAATATCTCTATAGGTGCAACAGATACCATCCCAGAACTACAAAAGAGTTTTTTCTGAGATGCAAACTTTTCATGGACTGGTTCACCTTCTACACAGCACATGGTGCCATGGTTGATGTAATGCATTTATGCACTGCTCTAGTATTTTTGATTTACTCAGAAGAGCACTCACTGCTCTGAAAGGAATGCTATTGATGGAATGCCTTTTCAGAGAATTATTTTTATTATACAATTTCTTTTCCAAATTTCTGCACATGTTGCTTCTACTAACTCATGAAGGAAATCTATATTGGTGAAACCTGACACAAATTTATTCTCAATTCATACAACCAAATCTCTACTTATTCAAAAAACTCAAGTTTTGTCATTACAGAGAAAGGAAAGACTATTCTATCCTGCAAATCAGATAATGTGAGTTTATTGTACGCTTATTTTTCCAAGTTTATCACAGACTTAACAGTTTCATAATTATTATGGACTTGAGAGATTTGATACATGAAATTATCCTGAAGAGTGTATGCAGGAGCTGATAATAAATGTTAATAATAGTGCTCTCTGGCCTTAAAATCTGAGAGTAGATATGCTACTGCTGTTTGTCTGTTCTTGCTTTGGTCTGAGGCAGCTGCCTTTCTACTTCATTAAATTTCCAAGAAGGTGTTCAATTGTAATTCCTATCTGATTTTGAACTGCATTTTTATATTACGGGATATTGTACAGTACTCTCAAAATTGCTTGGAAAGAAACACTGTTAGTACAGATTTGTTTCTAGAATATCACAAAAGTCATTTTCAAAGGCCTCCAAACCAGTATGAAGGTCTACAAGGTCTTGTTCATTTGCCAGCGTTTGTACGTGATCTGTATTTATGTAAGTCTGCATAGTCAGATGAAAAATGTCTTTGGAATTTGCTTTAATAACATTCCAAATATAGACTATGTAACCATTTGGCAAGTCCAATCTGTGACATCAGAGTGCTGATTGAGACAAATCTTTGGTGGCTTTATGCCACCTTTTCTGACTCCATTGTTTTGAACTGATGAGCTCACAAGCTCAAGTAGTCAAATATACTGAAAGGGTCCAAAGGTCTTCTTAAGCTGTGTCAGTTGAACTTGAGCCACCTACAATTTACCAGAGTGAAAGGAGTCAAAGTTGGACAAGTTTGAAAAGGAAGTGTTATATTAACTTAGTTTGGGAATTTCAAAGTATGTCTCCATGCTGAGAATTACAGGTCTCTGATGCTGAGAATTATATGGCATGATTTAAAAATGCATTGTGGAAAAATCCCATAAAGCTCAGCTCCATGCTCCTGTGGTCCTGAGAGTGCAAAACTATAGGGTCAACTTCACCAATATGTGTGAATTCATATTTGTAAGTCTATTCATTCTAGCTACCAGCAGAGAGGAACTATGGTGGAAATCATTTTGAAGAAGCCTGTTTTTCTCCACTCACAACCTATGTTCTTCTAAAGGATTTTTACATAACTTTGTAACTTCTGTGCTTATGTAACAAGCAGCTTAAATTAATCCCTACCAGGATCAATGAGCAAAGTGCATCACTGTGCTTCCCTGCACGCTTTGAGTGGTCATTTCTTCATCACATTAGATGGATGCGAGAACCTGGCTTCCAGTTCCTTTCGCTTTGTGCTCTGAGGTAGACCTTGCAAGGCCAGGTGATGTTTTCAGGCCTTTATCTCTGTTGAAATCTGATTAAAATCTTTATCTTCAAATACAGAAAAAATAGAAAAAAGATCTGTTTCCCAAAAAGATATTTATATTTTATAGGTATGCTATGCGATTTTTACCTAGTATACATTCTAAACTTCTTTAATTAATGTAACTCTAAAGCCAGCATGCTTTTGTTTATCCACCAGACTCTGTAATGTTTCCTAAACGTGGTCAAACATAACTGCTGTCGTCATAATCAGAGCCAGTTGTTTAAATGCTCAGTTGTGAGTATCTAGTGGAATAGTTTTAAATAACAAGATAAACAGTACAGCTGCCAAACCAAAGTAATCTTACACTAAGGGGGCGTGTGGCACAAAAAATTTCCTCTTTGTCATTTTGATTTGAGTTCGAAGCTGGACCTGGGCTTAGTTCCAGCTCAAAAACACTGTTCACTTCAAAGGCTCCTAAATCGTCCCAAGGAGCTAATTTTGGCAGCCAATTGTTTTTGTTTGGCCAGGAATCCTAATAGCAAAAGCCGTCTGCTCCAGCAAATGAAGATCGCTGCAATGCTCAGCCTTCACATTCCTGATTTTCTCCTGATATGGGGGGTGCACAGGTTTCACTGGTTTCCCTGTCTCACCCAAATTTCACCCCTTGTTAAACTGTTCACATTTGTTAAGCTATATGTAACTGTCCTGGATGTTCATTAATAAGATACTTTCTGTTTAAAAATAATGGATACCATGTTCTGCTCTGAATTACTGCATAATCCTAAATTATTACTGGATTATGTGCTTGCTTTCTCAGCAACTAGAGCTGGTTTGTTGATTTTTCCATTCCCATGAACAGAATTAGTCTGGTTAATTTACTGAATTAAATATAACTAGCTTGACTTTAGAAGGAAACCATTTGCAGTTATGTTGGAGATACTATAATATTTATTATAATAATCATATGGACAACATTTCCTATGGTAAGAAGGTGCTTGTGATGCTGAACAGACACTTAAAATTAGAATATTGTGCCATTCTAAAAGTTTAATATGAAAATATGCAAATAGGCTGCTTGTGTTGAATAAGATATTGGCCAGTACAAGGCATAGAGAAACATTAAAAAGTAAATCTTGTGAATCATTTAGGAATGGGATAGTACTCACTTTCACACCATCCATGGATTATTTAAATTTGAATGTATGTCTGCCTTGCAATTTTAAAATTTATGCACCAGAATTTTAGAGGAATCGTAGTAAACAACTTTAAGTATGAGGTGTAAGAAATGATATGGTCTCAGTTTGGCAATGTGCAATGCAGATGAAATGCAGGTGGGCCCAGTCAGTGTTTGCATGAAGCTTAGTAGAAGTCAGAGGTGCTCTGTTGATAGGGATACAGCTGAATTATGGTCTGTGAAGTAGCTAAATCCAGATTGTCCAGGGAATGATAATTCTGTTTCATGTCATTAAAAAACAAACAAAAAATTTATTCTCTTTTAAAGAGAAAATGAAACTTTTCAAATTGGGAAATGCATTGAAAAGATAAAACTTTTCACTTTCATTCACTCATGGTGTCAGACATTCCATGAAGATGTTTCATTTTCATCTACTTTCACAGAGCTACTTGTTGGCAATAGAAAACTGTACAAAGTACTCAGACCAACTTCTTAAAAATGAATCATCAGATTCTAGAAAGCTGAGAGTTCATCTGTGGCATGGTACTGTCTAAAAGTAAAAAAACCATTTTAATGCAAAACCAAGAATTTTCTATTGTTATACTGTCCTCAGTACTTCAAGTTCAAACAAAATAATTTTATTAAGAGGGGTTTAAAACCTTGATCTTAAATACTGTGGACTTGCTAATCATTTACCATGAGTATTTGTTAGTAAGTAGACAAATCAAAACATGGTTTAGAACACTTTGTTTTACTTTCTTGGCTGAATGTTGGCTGAATTGACACTATACTCTTTAAGCACAGTTTCCCTTATTCAGTTTAGATTTTTAAGCACTTGTATTTAAAACATTGAGTGTAATAAGCAAGATACCTGCTTATTACCTGGGAAAAAAACATGTTCAGGAATCACCCTGCTTCTCCTAATCAATTTTTTGCCAATAGTACTTATTTAATAGGTATTAATTTTTTTTTTGCCATTTCTTATGGAGCTGTTTTTATACCTATATTTCAGTGTTAACCAGGGTAGGACTATTCTGCTTTCTTTAACCTGGCTGGTTTTCAGGGAGGAGAATAAATTTCTGTATACCATGATTTGCCAAAGACTATAAATTGTAGTTTCTAAAGCAGAAAATTTTTGCAGTTCTTATAGTTGTTGAGAGTTTGAAGTACATATTTGCTTTCAATTAAATCCATTCTTTTACTCCTCTTCTAGGTAATATTCATATAATATAAACATGTATATTTAATATTCACTATTTTGTATAATTTGCATTTTATCTTATATAATGAAATGTAACTAGAAGACAATATTTAGAACACTAAAATACCTTGAAAAAACGGCAAACCCATTTAAGCCTAACATCGTTTTTTGTCTCTCTTTTCTTTAGGATTTTGAAACACTCTTTTCATCGATTGCTCTCTTCGAAAAGTTTGGAAAAACTTACTCCAGCACTGGGCAAATAGTATAATTGTTCTGGAAATTACAAACCATAAGACACATAAAAAGTAGTCAATAAATGTATTTCAGCAAATACACAGCAACATGTTGACTGGGTGTATCATAAAATGCTCTTTTTTTGATGTATACTGTGTGTGAAGTAATTTTAATTGATTTTGCTTGAACTTTAGGCAATATGGCTTCCAAGATTTACCAAAAATTATTTTTTTTTAAAAAAGTATTATCTTAAGTTATTTTTGAAAAAGCTGTATTCTATTTAGTATAAATAATTTAGGATACAAAACCAGAGTCATCAAGTAAAATACTTGGAATCACATTTATTACACATTTTTAAGTGAGGTTAACACTAAAAAACGAAAAAAGTGTAAAATTTATATCTCTTTTTTTCCTCACAACTATAAATGTATCTGGTTCATCGCTGTTGTTCATCATCTTCAGTGTTAGGTGTCCTTGACTGACCTGTGGCTTCAGAAGTGCAGGGTAGGCATTTACCTGGAAGATAAGATACTATTTGAAATCCTGTTAGCATTTCTGTGGGTGAAAAAAATAAAGTTCTGAAAACATATATACCTTATTATTAGGTCAGTTTTTCTATTTCAATTTAATTTTCTTTATCAGTACCTGTGCATTTATTCCTATTCCGTATGCCGTGAGTACAAAATTGTATCATCCTTGGTCAGAACACATTTGATGACACAAAACTGATGCTTCTTTCCTCTGTTCATTAGCAAGCAGTCCTGCAAAATATTGAATATCCTCAGAGCCCATCCCCTTCAAAAGGCTCAAAGAATTCAGCATCATGGGAAGATCTCAGCATATCTAAAAATCAAATTATAAGCTGGTTCTTAAAATCATGAGAGAGAATCTTTACAGAAATTTTATGCTGCATTTTCTATGATGCGATATTTGCTTTTCATATCATTTGACTATATTTGAATCACATATATCTGTATATCTGTTACTCAGTGGTAGGCTTTTTTATTACTAGCTTTCTTAATGTGATGTCAGTTTGTATGAATACTTTCTGAACATGGTCTAGTGGAAGCTGTGCCTGCTGATAGCATGGATGTTGGAAGTGGATGATCTTTAAGGTCCGTTGTGACCCTAGCCATTCTCTTATTCTATAAACTAGGAGTCACAAATTTCCCTTCCATAGGTTTTCATCTGACAGGCTATGTGAAAAAGTTTGACTGCTACCACACACTGGAGTAAAAGCCCTTCCAATTCCATTCCAGCAGGTTGCAAAAGCAGGCCCTGGTCTGTACTGGTATTACTTTTTGAAGTTTGTTATTTTTGAGCTTTAAAAAGTTTATTTCTGTTATGAGAAATTAAGTCTGGGAAGCAGGAAGCAGCCACCCCAGTGCCTGAGTTCCCCAGATAAGATTTAATCTGATCCAATGTATCAGAGTGCCTTAGTTGTTCCTGGAAGGGATTGAACATGAGACACTTGTGCAAAACTGTTGATGAATAAAGATGGGACAGTAATTTTTATATGTGAGAGCTATCTATTTGATTGCTTCAGCTTTCAGGTAGTTCATCACAGTAATTCACCCTGTGTTGCCTCTTTAACTTCATACCACAGTTTCCCATCACTCCGATTAGAAATGGCAATGCCTTTATCAGATTAATCTTTCCTTCTCTTTCTTCCTTTCAGTATCTCTGACCCCAGGACAAAGCAAAGCCTCCCCCACAGCCTGTACTGCAGAGAGGGGCCAGAGCACAGAGGGAGGTTAAACCCAGCACTTCCAGTTGGAATTGTCTGATGCACACACACCTTTCCTCCTCTTACCAAAAACCCCCAAACTTTTCTATTTCTAAGCAGATAACCAGAAGCACTCTTATACAAAATCAGGTTTGTTTACTATGTTAGATAAATAAACATCCACAAAACTAATAAAGTAGCAAACATATTACCTGTGAGGTCTGGATTTTGGGCATCTTTTGCAAATTATATTTCACAGGGAATCCAATTTTCTTTATCTGGAGTTCAAACAGAATTTGTGTCATTCATGGGCATATAACATCCAAACTACTTTGTGTGGCCACAGTATTATCCCAGAATCCTTTTATTTCTCATTAAATACATTCAGCACTTACTCATTTACATTTACACAAACCATTTGATAATTATTCTAGAGGGACAATTTTGTCTTACTGTCCTGCTTAAATAGAAATGCTTGCGTGTGGCAAACTTACAGTTTTAACTAAAGCCAGTTAAAGCTAAAATTTTGATATTTCTATTCACTGCAGTAATAAAATGAACAAGACAGGAAGAATTTTGATAATCTTGTGTAACCAACTATCAGTATAAATACTGATTGTGTAAGTGGTCTTACTTTACTCCTGTATAACTTTCTTGATATAGTTTACCCTTATGTTTTAATTATCAAATTTCTTCTTCTAGTATATTTGACTATTGTATTTTTAACATTTTATATACTCTAGGTTTTCCTTATTAATAAAATAATTGTTTTCTACTGTGCCGTGTACTTCAGAAAAAACATTTCTGTCTTATAAGAGATATTAAAATCTGTTCTCACAGTACAGAAATCTTAACACACAGAATGGCACCAGGAAATAAGGCACCAAGAAATGAGCTGAGCACTCTGAAAATTTGTAAGGGGCTCCTGGACCTTGAACAGGTTGAAATGTAGTTGACTATGACATTTAGCAAAACTCTCACAGCAGTACCTGAAAATCAAAAAGAATCACTGTGATGTTAGGAAAATAGAGAAGTATCAGTCTTTGGAAAAAGAAGAATGTACTGAATGTATTTCAGTTAATTGTAGATGAATAAATGTGAACAGTAAAACATCCATGGCCAAACTCTAGCAAAGGACCTGATTGCTGTTCTCTGCAGTAACAAAATATGGCCTTCAGCATGCAGCAAGACAAGAATGTTCCTTGCTCTTCAGCAGCAGAAAAGTAATTTTTGTAATCTGAACAGATTTAGTTCATATGTACAGAGGACAAAAAAGCTACTGTTTGGATTTTTCCTACTGGATGTCTGCAGAGGCTTAAAAAGACCTTTAGAGAACAGCCCATACTGGGAAGAGCCCGTCCCACCAAGTCACTACCAGAGCATCACAGGATGTGTCACTCAGATATTTTTATCTTACATACAAAAAGCCTGGAACGTAATACTTTGATGGCACTTATATCTGAGCAGTTTCTATAGATCATAGACCTTGAGGGAGTCACATAAAAATGCTATTTGGTTTGTATCAGATGCAGTGGCTCACATGCCAGGTGCTAAGCATTCAAAGCCTCTTTGCACCTCCTTGCTAATGACCAATGATCCTTGGGTTCAACCACCTGTGGGGATGGCAGCGCTCGTAGAAAGATGCAGGCAAAGTCATTAAAAGGGAACAGCTCTCTGCAAAAATTGGCTCACAACCTGCCTCATCCTGAGAAGCTTCAGATATGTTAGAAAATGTCTGCTAACATCTATTCTCACCAAAACAATCTGCTATTGCTCAGCGGATTAAAGATTCTTCAGTATTTCTGCCCGACAGTTTTTTTGACTGCTACATAGCTGATATTGTAAATACAGCAAAATCTCTTAATTTAGGTAATTGGAGAACTGCCTTCTGGGCTGATCCAAGATGTTCTCAACTCTTGTCAGGGAAAACATTTAGCTTGCAATGCCCTCTAGAGGCAGATTTGCCATAGTAGTGGTGCCTGCAGACATTCTCTTCACTTTTCTGGTATGGTACTGGGGCTTTCAAGAAACAGGTTTGGAGAGGTTTTATTCTTTTTCTTTTTTAAAAACTTATTTCTAATTTTTTTTTAAATTTAGCCACATGTCACATTTCTGTAGGAGCAGAGATCTAGAACCATTATGGGCTCTGCAACTGATCCTCATGCCTCATACTGGACTTGTACTGCAGGTGCTTCCAACAGAGATGGGGCCATATTTGAACTGCAAAGCAACGTGGTGATGCTTGCAAACAATAATGGATTTTTACACAATGCTTGGCAATGAATAACACTCTAAAAATATCCAAATTCAAAATATTTCTTACAGCTTATTTTCATTGCAGAGGATGTGTTGGCCACATGTCTTCCTTGAATCTGTAGCTCTGAGTTTAATGAATTTAGAAGTTCTGCTTAGTTGAATGAGGTTCTCTGTCTTTTGCTGGCAGCCATGTGCTCCTATACCCAGAATAGCAGAGACTGAAAAGCAAAGGAGGAGAATAATTCCTTAATATCAAAATCAGGGTTGTCCCATACTAAAACAGAAACACTACAACTACAAGGGAGTCACATCCATGTAATCTGAAACAGAGTTTGAGCCTTGAATCTTTTATTTGTGTTCATTCATAAAAGATTTTTTGGGATTAATTTTGCTTTCACTGGTTGACAAAGCTTTTTGGTAGGCCTGGAAAAATGTCAGCAAAAAGGCTCAGGCAATGCTGGCTTGGCTTCATATTCTTCCATCTTTTAATAGTTCAGCTCATTAATGAGAAAATCATCTGGCTGCTGGCACAATCAGATGCAGTCACTTATCAGTACATTGAGTTCAGTTTATAGTACTCCGATTCATATTCATGATCAGAGGATGCACTGGAGCAATTCATTTGTGCACTGCTGCATTAAGCAATCACTGCCAAAATGTGACATATTGAGAGTTTGCATTAAAATGCTTCCTGTGAGCATCTTTGAGTAAAGAAAATCCCAAGTACAGAAATCCATTGAGATAAATCACTCAGCCACTTCAAGAAAAATGTTGAGATTTCATGTATATAACATTTAGTTTAAAAATATCCATTTACTGATGCTATTGTACGTGTGACATGGTCACATCCTCAAATACAAGCTTAGATTATTTTAACAGCTAATAACATGTAGAAACTAGAACAGAATTATCCCAAACTGAACCTTCTTTCTTGCTCTTAATTTATTTTTGCTGTGTAATGAAAGTTATGGTTGTTCTTGTTTTGGCTGGAGATACTCAACAATCTCAAAACCCCAGCCTTTCACATTCTGTATGTCATGGTACAAATAAGGGGCACTTGCGTCTGGGCATGCTCACAATGACACAGTTTTTAGAAGGGACAGTGCTTACAAATTTGAGGGAGATACATCTTGTGTACTATTGTGAGAAGAAGGTGAGGCCAACTTTAGTCACCTTCTCACTTATTCAAAGTTTGTAGCATGGTATAGTGATGATTCTTCATCCACATGCTTCACTTGATGCCATCAGATCATTTTCTACTGTCAACTTCTATCAACTTTTCTTCAGATTTATAAAGTCTGAGCTACTAAGATAAGAAAAGAGAGAGAAAGACAGACAGACAGAAAGAAAGAGAGAAAGAGAAAGAAAGAAAGAAAGAGAGAAAGAGAAAGAAAGAAAGAAAACAAGAAAGAAAGAAAGAAAGAAAGAAAGAAAGAAAGAAAGAGAGAAAGAAAGCAAGCAAGCAAGAAAGAAAGAAAGAAAGAAAGAAAGAAAGAAAGAAAGAAAGAAAGAGAGAGAAAGAAAGAAAATCAAGCTGTGATCACTCATATATAAGCAAAACAGGTGCTAAATTTCCTTGGAATGTGCTCTTAATGTAGTTTCTCTTGCTTGAGTAGAATTGTTCTTGGTTTTTCTCATTGGCATTTTCACCAAAATCTGGGCCAGTGACACACTGTTAAGAGGAGGAAATAGGTATAGCATGTAAAAAAAAATGAAATGGGCTTCTCATACTTTATGTTTTTGCAGCAATAATAATCTCACTCATGCCTAGTAGTCACCTGTGTTTTGGCACTAACCAAACATATGCTGAAGTGGGTCTCTCTTTAGTTCAGAAGGCATTCATTTTTCCTATTTTTCAAATCCATGTCAGATACGTGAGATTCCTGTGTACCTGCTAGGGATCATTCACCCCCATGGTTTTCTTTCTTTGTTTGAGCTTTGCTTTTTTCCTCCTACTGGATCCATTTTCCCTGCATCATAGGCTACTTCTACTATATGCTAATAATGGCATAAAAATATGTTCTATGGAAATTAGTTAAAGATCAGTTGGGAGTAAAAAGCTCAAATCTTTAAAATATTTGTGTTTGCAATATTTCTCTCCCTCTTAAGATCCTGTATCTCCTCCACCACCAAGTGTTGCCATCTGCAGATGAGAGGAGAATTGGTTTGCCATCAATCTTTTGCTCAAGACAGCAGAGCAAATGGAGTATTCTGAAGCAGTCTCTGTGGCTTATAAACAAAACCTGGACATTTATTTGAAACAGAAGGGGCTTTCTGACTTCCCCTTGTCTCCTGAAAAAACCCTTTGACAGTAATCATTATGGAACGCTTAGTCCAGCTAAGTTTATATCTTAATCCCACTCAGAATATATCAACATATGTTATATTTTCTAAAATTTAGAATAATCTTAAATCCTAGTTAGTCCAGATGATTACTTTCATTTTTCAAGTACCTTAGTGATCTAATTAAGTTAGGCCTGTAGTCAGTTAAATTTAAGTTATAAATTAAGTTAAATGCTGTTGTTCCTTTGCTAAACTGTTAAATTTAAGTTGTAAGTCAAGTTTAAGTACTTTTGAGTGCCTTTAAGCCTTTAGACCGTATTCCTTTTTGTCCTTGCCCTCTCTATCCTTTTGTCATACCTAAACACACATCCCCCCCACACACACTCACACATGCACACAGAGTTCTCAGTTTATTTCTGTTTTGACTGACTAGATTTTCTTTGTTGCTTTTTGCCCTCAAGAGTGCCTAAACCATCTCGTAAGTAGCAGAGTGAACCTTTGCCAACAAACTCCATCATGCTGTTGCTTAATATTAAATCAGGTTTTTACTGATCCCCTCACTGGTGATTCTCTAAGTGAACTCAAACTCTCGTTTGTAACAGTAGGACCATACTGGGGGCTACTGGGAGCAACTGGGAATGGCAGGTGTGTGCTGGAAGCAACTGGGATATACTGGGAGCGAAAAAGATCATACTGGGGGCAACTGGAACTATGCTGGGGCAACTGGGATGATTACGAATGAGCATGGTGAGATGTACACCTGGGATATACCAGGAGTTAGGGCTAGGGTTATGGTTTGGTTTAGTGTTACATATATGTGTGTATATATATCTATATCCATACACACTTGTCCAGCTCTCTGCCTATTACATTTTTGCAGGGGTCTCTTATAGGGATAGATAGACATTTCTACAGTTTCACAAACATTCTTGTCTCTTATTCAGAATAGAGACTCTCGTTTGCTGCTCCTGTTTCTAACATTAAAAGGAAAGTAATTCAAAGGGAAAAGAGAGCAGAAATTTGGGAGCTGTTGAAAAGGAGCAAAGAAAGTAGTGACTTGGAAGAGCTGTAGAAACTATCTTGCTCTTGTAGACCAGCTAGTGACATTAATTGTAAATACTGGGAACACTTCATCCAGGCTTTCAACAGGAAAATGGAAGAGAAAGGACTGTTCTGGGCAAAGATATGAGTCACTGAGTGCTTGGTGCAAGGCAGTAATGGTGGCAATAGTTCTTAATCTATGCACAGTGACTCAAAGCCAGATCTCTGTTATAGGGAATTCCCTGTAAAGTCATGCTGCCCGTGAGAAGGCAGGAATTCTGACTGAGACCACTTCCCATTGCCTGGTACCACAGCTCCTGCAACTTGTTAGTTCGTCACTCGCAGTCTAGTGACAGCTGAGGAGGATGACCGTGACAGACAGCTGTGTCTGTTAGCATCGAGAGAGAGCTTATGTCTGACCTACTTCTGGCAATGATTAACACATGATTTAGCTCTCATTCATTTCTATTCATGGTCATATATCTCACAGCTGTTGCTGAACACCAAGAATCGGAAAGGTTTTTGATGACTCTATACAAATGCATCATCAAACGGTGAGGTCTGATCACTTACAATAACAAGTTATGATTCTTGTTAAAAAATGAGAATACTTGCTCCTGTTGCTCTGAAGTTTTGACTTCTGTTTAACCACCAGCACATTGTAGAAGTGTTAAAATGGTGATGGTGTATTTAATTTCTCATAAAAATTATCAATATGCTAATTTAATTTCTCACAGCTCCTATGTGTTGAGACAAAATCCCCTAATAATAATCAGTCTAATAATTATCTTTGAGATGTTTGAAAGATTTCCAATTGTGCATATTCTTGTTCAACATTTTATTTTTACAGTGGAAACGGCATGATTCCTTCTCCAGTATAATTGTAGTAAAAGAGACAAGGTGCTTTTGCTGCATCAAAATTTAAAATATTTACATCTCTGTCATGATAACAAAGAAAAAGTTATAAATCTGTAGCCAAGTGGAAACTAGCAGTGCTGTAATAGTTCCACATACATGGACTTGAAAATTCATAGCTTTGTTAGGGATAGCATGTGGAAGTTCATTTGGTGCTCGGTAGCAGCCTGGCAGTTGACCCCATCTGGACTGGGACAGTATCCCCCTGACTGAAAATCTTTCTGGCAGGTTTACTTACCTACTTATCTATTATCTAAAAATGCAAAGAAGCACATTGTGCAAGATAGCCCTTTTGTGGGAGGTTTTAGAAGCTCTGAGTAAGAGCAGGCATATGTGAGGGTTTGAATATTAACAATTTGCTTAAATTCAGTATTAAATTTTTGAAAATCTCTCCCATTATACCATCTTGAGATCCCCACAAATGACAAACATAAAATCCGGCTCTTTTGAGTATCTTTATTTCTGTCCCCTATAATTTTCTTTCACTTGTTTGGTTCTTCTTCAATAATGATAGCTCCAAATATCAAAAGATTTTGACAATACTTACTCACTCTTCTTTGCTTCTGCTGTGCAGAAACCTGACTGATATAGACAAACTTCTAGAGGGTGTGAGATGCAAAAGATTTTCACAGCCATTCTTGTTGAGGGCATTCAAGCTGGAAAAATATGTTCTTACATTGTAGGTTTTTTTAAGAGCAGATACAGAATTGGCAAACAAAGTCCAAGTATTTATTTACAAAGTTGATTGTATTAATGGGTGAAAAAATTTGTTCTGATAATTTAAGAAATTAGAACAAAGTGAAACTTGTATTTCAGTCTTGTGAATGTTTGATATAGTTTTGTTAGTCCAGCAGCTAGGCAGAAATAATAATTTACCTTTTTTAATATAATTGCAGGTTTATGTTCACTTGGGAAGAAAATAACAATGTCTGTGCCAATGCTTCTTAAGAGTTCTTTCTTCTGGGGAATCTCAGATTCTATTATAAATATGAAGAGCTCATATAAACAGCTGAAATTTGGAAGACTCTGATTTTCTCCTCATTATGTGTACATAAAGATAGATGGAAAGAAGATTCACCTTGAACAAGTCACTACTAACCTTCTGCTGAGCTTGAGAACTAGTAGGCTGCCCCTGTTTTTACACTGATAAAAGGAGTCTGGCCATGCTGTTTTCTCAAAATATGTTGATAAACTGTCTCTTCACAGCAAGAACACATTTAGCTGATACATCTGTTACTCAGATTGTCACATAGAATTAGCAAATCAATTCAAATATTAAGTATTTTATTGCTATCTAGGAGTTAGGAGCAAGGACTAGAGGGATCAGTCTTGGCACTTGATATGCAGAATTTTTAAATGAACATTCTTAGAAACAACTGAGTAATATTATCTAACAAGAGAAAGTAGTTAAAGATGGCAAAAGGATTTTGCTCAAAATTTATTTTTATTCTACTCAAAATTTTATAAGTAGGAAAAAAAAATGGCTTTACAAGAGAGATTTAAAATGCAACTGAGAAGGGATGTCAGAGTGATGGGGCTAACCCTGGTCAGGGTCCTGCCTGTGGGCCCAGTCCAGTGGTTGTCTTGTTTACTGGGCTATTCAGACACTGTTTGCCACCACTTGCTACTTGCTATGAACAACTCCTTGGACCTCAGAGGGAGCGGGTGTGTGGTTTACAGCTCTCCATCATGGGCTGCTGCATTAAGCAAGCTGATAATTAAGCTTGCTTGTATTTGGTAGTCAGTGATGGATTCTAAAACAAGATACCTTCTCTGTTTCTATCCATCAAAGATAACAATCATGCTGATTTTTTCCAAAATATAAAATACCACTATCGATGCTCAAATAATCTGAATCTTTACTTGAGGACTTGAAGTGGAACCAACCAGAAAAGAGTTACAAGCAGAGCAGAGCAAATTTTTGTGTGGATCTCTGTCTGTTCCATTGAAAAACTATAGCAGGGAACCTCAAGAAAAGATCTGGTCTTCCCTTGGCCACAATTTATACCTTTTCTCAAAAAAAACCCAAAAAAACCAAAAAACCCAAACCAGACAGGAAAAGTAGTGATGCATGTCTGATATTGATGGAAAGCAAGTATGTACCTCATCCATTGAAAACATTGATCAAGGCCACTTTGCTCTTTTTTAATGATGGCCCCATAAATCTGCCAGTATCAACGAAAGTCACTGTTATCTACTGAGGTTCTAAATGGCAGTGCTAAGGAAGCTAAGCCATAGCTAATGCTTCTTTGTATCCAGGAGCTAAATTGTCATACTTTCACCTTTCAAAACTCTTCTGCTTCTTGTTTAGTTTTTGCTGGTTTGGCTGTGTTTTTTCATAAACTGCTCACAAAGAAAACCAGAACATGCTAAAAAAGAGGAAGAAATTCCAGATATGCACAGCAATTTTTAATTAAGTAGTTTCATTTTGAAAAGATCTTCTCATAGTGGGTTTCAGTCAAGAAGGGCAAGAATCTAACTGGATGTGGCTTTTTTCTGAAAATACAGGCTACAGAATGTGGCAAATCAATTTGAATGATAAAGACCTAAAAAGTGATATTCTTGTTACATATCAATGAATAGTCTGTGGTTCAATACCAAATCAGATATAGGATTAGTTTAGTAAACCAAGGCATTTGATTTGACTGTTTGAAAACACCAGACACTATATGTAGATGCTAAGGAGATCTGAAGGAGTGGAGAAGGAGGTGGGGTCAGGCTCATCCTAGCTCACAAACTGTGTTTAAATATATGGGCTTGTTCTCTACTGCTGTACTGGTGGCCAGGAGCAGAGTTCCACAGCTCACAGTATGTCAGGGACTCCTCAGTGACACCAGGGTAGGCTGAGGAATCTTTCCTGGGACCCCCAGTGATTACAAAACAGGCTTTATCATTTCAATATTTTGTGCTACATATGTTCAGGATTGAAGTATATCCTCAGTGGAGGACTTCACCTCACACAACGGGGAGCAATAAATAACCCTTCTCTGAAGAGATGTTGAGAACATTTTGAAAAGGAAGTTTGCTTATTTTCTGCATCAAGAATATCAAAGAGATTCTCTAGACAGATCTGACTGTATCTTAGTTATCTTTGCAATGAAATCCCTCCTTAGCCTCGCCCCAACACCCATTCCTGTGTAATATGTACATGAATCTCAGAAACAGATGGAGTATGCCTTACCCAGAATCTAATCCTAGTGAGGTAGAGAGGCCAGATGGTCTCACTTTCCAAATGAAAACTTTCAGAGAATCTTTAAACTAAGCAAAGATTTTATTAACATTGATGGCTGGATATAGTGTAATACACAGAGAAGATTAATTAGAAACCCTAATTAAATGTAACAGTGTAAAAGAACCAGAGCACTATTTGGCTTCAAACAGCCTTTTAAGATTCTTGTTGGAACCTGGATTCCTCAGCATGGCTGAGCTGCAAAGTGAACAACAGAAAAGCAGAAACAATGAGATTTACTAAAAGGTGCCGAACTCAATTCTACATGCAATCGTTTCCTGTATTTTTTTATAGAATCATAAGAGGGCTGAAAGGAACCTTTAGAGGTCGTCTAGTTCATCCCCCTACCCCAAGGCAAGATCAACTATACCTAAATCATTCCTGACAGATGTTTGTCTAACCTGTTCTTATAAAGCTCCAGTCACAGAGATTCCAAAACATCCCTAGGCAATCTATTCTGGTGTTTAACTATTCTTGTTGTTTGAAAGTTTTTCCTAATGTTTAACTCTGAATCAACACTGCTCCAGTCTAATCTTGCTATTTTTTTTGTTCTATAGACCAAGGACATGGAGTAAAGATCATTCCTTTTTTTTTTTTTCCTAAATCGGGTGCCTTTTACAAATGGAAAGATGACTCTTATGTATCCCTACTATTTTAATTTGTTTTTTACAAAAGAACCCCAATTCTTTCATTTTGCTGCTATTTAGACTTCTGACCATTTGGTTTCCCTTTGTTAGGAGCACATCTCTCTCAAACATGGCATTGGAAACTGGACATTGCAGCTGCACTCTTAGCTGTGCCCTGCAGAATGAAAGGCCTGTTATCACATATGTTAAGGACAGCATTTCTTGTTTTATGCTAAATTCACATTCTTTTCCTACACCGCTCTTGCCACTCATTTCCAGCTTGCTCTTAATAAAAGTTGATTGACTGTATATTGAAGAAGGGATTCCTTTGCTGTCTTTTAGTGCAGACAATTACAGAAAAAGAGTATTTATTCGCATGAAGATGTTATCATGTCCCCCAAGCAAATGAGGTGAAAGAGTCAGTTTTCCTCAGCCTGTTAAAGGAACGCACATCTGGAAGGAATATTTTAATTCTTAGACATATGGAGTGGGGAGCTTGAGGATATGAGCGTCACACATCACTTCTCCCTTTAAATTCTGTGCTCATATCTCTGGTGCGCAGCAGGAATTCTTGCGGATCGTGGAGAGTAACCAAGAAAGTGTTGCCATGTTTTTACAACATCCTGACCTCTGGGCTGTTACTGAGTTGATTAGTTGGCAGTACAACCCCACAAGGTTGTACCATCTTACCAAAATCACTTTGGATCTTAGAGGTGAACAGCATACTTAGGAAAAGCAACTGCAGGTGGCCAATGGCATGGAGAAGGACTTCCAGGAGCATCCTCCTGATGCCCCACATCAAGCGTGCTCCCATTCCAGCTCCCTTGGAATGTGCTATAGTGAAGTATTGTAGAGAAGCACAGGAAGAGGCATCTGGATCCCAACTGTTGTGAAGGTTTGCTGAGACAAACACACACACATGCTTATGGCTCACAGAAAGGGGAACAGATGTGCAGATTCAAGGAATTTTATCCCCCCCAAATGCTGCAGTCACAGCTAAAGAAGAAGTAAAAATAGATGCAGTTGTGGGAGCAGCAGCGATGGCAAGGACTAATGCTGAGAGGGTGCAGAGAGGGAGGAAAGGACAACTTATCACAGAAACAAGGATAAGCGAGGAGGGCATTAATTATGGACTGCCCTGAATAGTGACAGCACCCAAACTGCCTCCCTTAACAAGTTTCCTCTTTTGTAGTTTCCCAGCATCAGCTGCATACCACCCTTTCCCACTACCAGCGTGCAGCACATATGGCTGCCTGGCAAGAATCACACAAATCATCCAGTAAGTTCATTTTTATTAGTAGCTTCTGCTTAATTAAGGGATGCATCATGCTTCATCAATCAGCTTCTGTGCTTGTGAGTTGGTCTCAGCCACTCTGCTGATGCAAACTCCAAGCAGACACAGTTCTTGTGCTGTAGGCAAGAGGCTGGTTAGCCTGAGTTTGGGCAGCCAGGGGCAGAGCTGCATCCATGATCAAGAGAGGGAAGTTTCATACTACAGCTAAGGCAATGGGAGACCCACAGTGACTTTCTGCTGATATGCACTGACAGATTGAAGCACAAAGCTAATGGGAAGAAAAATACTAAAATTAAGACAGTGAAAAGCATAATTACAGATTGAAAGTTTGGTTTGTTTACAAATGTGAAGCATTTTTAGCTTTCTGGTCTTTAAAGAAAGCAGGCACATCAGTTTCTGGAGTTACCAGTGATTTATGCTGGTGAATTTCAGTGCTGTAGAAGAAATTCCTGAGGATGAACAAATGAGGGAGGTGTGTCCAACAAAGCACAGTCAGTGCAGTGCCAAACAGAGATAGCGTGGGTAGCTTTGCTTCCCAGACTGGACACATGAACCTACACTAGAGTATATGTACCCGAAAATGCTGGGTCTAACTAGACTGGGGTTGGCTTGGGGCCTCTTCCTGGAGCTGCACAGCGAGATGTGTGTGTGATTACAGATGATCACATTCTCCGGTCTCTCAGTTAATGCTAAAAAAGGGCTGCCTCTTATCACCAGGCCATTAATGGCTCTGGAATAATGCTCATAGCTGCAACTCAGTGAATTATTTTTTATTTGCTTAATAACATTAAAGGCATAATTGGTCAGATTGCAGTTCAGCTTTTCCATTGCCACCTCTTCCATGGCCTCAGGTCTACTTACCCTGGATTCCTCCTGTGCAGGAAAGATTAATTCCGATGAATTATACCAAACTCCATCATACTTTTGCTGCTTGAAAGATTAAGAAGCAGAACCTAACAAAACCCAAATCACTTACAGACAAAATCAAATTTGGCTTCAGTCTTCTGATGTGAAAGCCTGTGCATTAACCCACTATGATATCAAACCCTCAAATGCATCCTGTTCAGTGAATGTAAGTAACACCATAACATACATGTAAGATACTTCATCTCAAAATACACAGGTCATCATTTTCCTCTGCAATTTTCATGGTAGCTTATCCTTTACATATTTTATTATTATTTTTATGATAGCTATTAAAAGCCCTCAGATGCTCTGTGGATTGCTGGTGAAATAGTGTATGTACAGTATATATGTTTTTTAATAGTGCAATTAAGGTAGATCAGATAGTTCTACTATATTATTATATATATCTCTGCAATTAGCATATTGTAAGTGCCTACAAAAGGTTTATATGATTTTTACACCTGCAATGCCTCACTACACACACACCTCTGTAAGTAGATTTCCCAGTGGCAATGAATTTTAGTTTGTTCCTAGCTGCCTGATAAAAGCAAACCTGTGTGAAACTTAGCATTTTATCTTGGACAATTCCAGGCCCTGAAGCTCAAGTGAAAGAGCTTTTAAAACTATATTAAAGAAAATAAAAGAAAAATACCAATAAGCACACGATTGTTTCATCATCTGTAAGTTACAAAACTAGGACCATTCAAAAATCTTTAGGAATAACTTGACACTACACAGACTTGACCTGAACATATTTCCCAAATGTGTGACTGGAAGGGACCCTTCACACAAGCTTCTCACAGTCAAAAGTGAAATACACCTTCCACCTTAGCTCACTTCCTTAAATTTCCTAGCCTGTGAGGTGGAGGAAAAGCAGACAAATGAAGCAACAGACTGGGGAAGGCAGCCCAAAAATACTTCATGTAAGTTCCTTCCATCTGCTTGATTCACTTATCACAGTGGGCCTGGGAAAACAACCAGGGGATTTATAAGCAATCCTGCCCAAGTGCAGTCAGGTTGCTGGGAAGCAGCTGAAGTTTCAATGGCATCAAAAGATTTTTACAAAGAGTATTCTGACCTTGCAGAAATTTTTGGGAGTTTTGGGAGTGGATTGGCACTGTGGCAAACATACAGAACAGAAATTTCAGGAAGCTTTTTTTTTTTCCCCTCCTTAGACCTCCCCTATACATTTCTCCTTGAATCCCCTATCAGTCCCTTCACTGACTGACTTTGTTACAAATGCATGCTCAGAAGAAAACGAAAGCTCTCTGAGGGGCTTCCCCAAAATATGTATGAATTCTGATTTTGATCAAGTTCTGTACCTGAAATGCATCTCCCCCTTATCAACAAACAGATCATTAGGTAAATCCAGCAAAGGAATCATTCACAACTACATGATGTCAGTGCACATTAAGGACTTTGCTTTCAGGTAGTTTTTCATTATTAGGCCTTTCTGCTGAAACATGAGTAATCTAATCCAGGGAAAAGAGGAAACCCCTGGCATCAAATTTATGTTCCCAAATGACTGACTGATGTATTTTGCCAGGGAATCACACTCGACGTGTAGGGATGGAGAACAAGTCCCTGTAATCTATGACTTACTAGCTGTTTCTAAGTGATTCTGGCTGTGTCGATAGATTTGTTCACAGCTCTAATTGTGTTAATGAATTGAACATAATTAAACTTACAGCATGTCACAAGCTTCCTCTGGCAACTCTAGTAGGTTTCTTAAGTACCAGTTCATCAGCAACCATACTGCAACTGAATAGGTAACTACAGAACCAGCCAGAATGGCTTAGTAACAAAACAGGAAATAAATACCCGACCAGACCTTAATATTACCATTCATCCAAATTATCGCATGAGAGGCAAGGAACTTGGATTATAAAGGTAGAATTGCCCAGGGCTTCATTTTTTCGGGGCATCTCTGGAGAAACACCCGGCTCAAGTTGTACCACTTTTAATTAAAAAAACCACTCAAGTTGTACCACTTTTAATTCCTTTCATAAAGGAATCTATTTTTTGGCTTAGGCAGAAACCTCGAGTTGAATTCAGTAATGGTGACCGGCATACATCATTTTTGTAACATTCCACAAAGCAAAACTCATCTGAATTCTGAAATTTGTCTTAAAATCCAACTTTACCATGGTTTGCAACATTGATATGAAGACTATGTGAAATATACTTCCTTCAAAATAGAACAAAGTGCAATGTTTAATCCATTTTTCACCAACAATTTAATTGGGATGATAAATAACTTATTGCTCACATACACTCAGTTAGGAGTAAAACCCTGTTGTCTACCTCCACTGAGATTTTGGGAGTCATCCTCTGTTTGGCTACTGTACTTTTAAGTATTTAAAGAATTGTAATAATTCATGCATTTTTCAAGCTATTTCATTTTGATCTGTCTTGGCTATTTATCCCTTTAGTCAAACCTCAGACTATAAAAATCTTTTATATTTTTCATTCTAGAACTTGGATTTCCTCCTTGCCGCACATAAAAACATTTACAATCAATAATCGGGCAATGTTAACAAATAGCGAGATACTATTTATCCTTTTCTAGGTTATGTCATCACTAAAAATCTGTATTTAAACTTGTATCTTATTCTCATGTCCTTCTTCATGTGAACATTGTTGTTTTAACATGTATAGAATTTATTTTTCATTTAAAATGTAAACAAGAAGCAGTCACTATTCACAATTTACTGGTAATATTCTCATTGTTTAAGGAGCTATCTGGGATCTATAGTCCCAGTAGAAAAAACCCTCATATATATGTTATTTTTTTAAAACAATTGGCTCTTTCTATGAAGGAATTGATTTTGGTTCAGTGTTTTCATAATAGGACAAAGTGTTGTAGGAATTACTGATGGTGCAGAACATTATCAGGTGCACACAGCATGATGCCTGAACTGTTTTCACGATGTAATTTTTGAAGAAACTCCAGCAAACTAAACCCTTTTGATGCAGCACTAGATAACAATATGGAACAAATAAAATGATCTAGGAGAAATGTTGCCTCTAGCACAAATGACTGAATCTCATTAATATCCATGCAGTTATCTGCAGACCACGAAAAATACATCTCTATGCATTAGCTAGCACAGACACCTCTATACAGTGCTGCCTTTAGGTTGTGTAGACATACACAAAGTATTTTCTGATTAAATTAACCTGTGTCAGGTTCTTAAGGTTATATTTTTCTTTCTCGTGCCTTTGTATCTAACCTGAGGGTGAGCCTCATTTTCAGCATCTGTCTTAAGATAAATTTTGTGGTGATCCTCAGCACAAAGAATTTCTGCTTTAAATATTTTCCTTATTACACTGTGCTTTTTAGACCAAACAGTAGCAAACTTCCAGTGCAACTTAGCCTTTTTTCCAGGACTGGGAGGAGGCTGGCTAACATCTTCAGTAAGTAAATAAGTGCAGTGCAATCAAACTCGCAGGATGCACACGTACCATGCATGTGTCAGAGACGTTTGTGTGATAAATTACACAGACCATGTGGTAAATTGCAGTTTGTGCTTTTGACTGCCTCATCTACTCTCTGCTTACTAATCCATCTCCGCCGGGACCACTTCTATCATTTAAAAGATCTGATCAACATCAAATGGCTCCCTTAAAAAAACACAAAACAACTTGCCACTACACATAAAGCAGGTTTATCTAACCATAGTAAATGCTGGATATGTCAGCAACCTTCAGCTAACCTATTTCATGTCATTTTAAAGGGCCATAAATGGCAAAAAAGAGTGGAAATACACATGAAAAGGCCTTCCCATAGCTCTTAACAGGGTCTCATTGTCCCTGGAAAAATCTGTATGATGGGACTGAAAGGAGAGGTAAGGCTTGCAGCATGATCCAAAAATAGCACTCTGTACTAAACAAGAAAATCCAAAGCCTAAACAAAAAATAATGACAACAAAAACAGAAAAAAGGGAAAGAATCCCTTCGCTACTCCCCAGAACAGTTCTATGAACTCTCCAAGCCCTAAACCAGAAAAATAATCTGACATCGGATGCAGTATTGAGACTAATACGCTAATTCCATATGGTTAGATTAATCCATTAATCACTGCTGAAAATAATTGTGTAGGTACCTAAATTAGCTGAATCTTTTTTTATGGGAAGCAAAGAAGAATAAAAGGCTTTATAACACTAAAAGTAATTCCTGTGGCTGATAACTAGCATTGCGTTCAAACACTCATCCTTACGCTGCTCCTTTCTCTTGAAAAAAGCAGAGCAATGCCCTCATCTTCACTGAACATGGTATTAGCACCTCAGAATTGCACCGCTCCAGAGCTCAGACTTAATTAAATAACAAGGTTAGGATCAGACAATATATCAAGGTTATAAACTGGAGCACTAACCTTCTGGAGGGGAGACATTCTCAGCTTTTCAAAGGAAACAGGGGTTGGTGTCTATATTTGGAAGGTCCTGAGAGAACAAACTTTAGCATCAGCATAAATTAGGTATAGAGAAGGTAATTTAGGTACAATTGGTCTCTTTCTGCCTATGCCTTGGTCCAGCACTGGAGTTCCTGTGCTGCCACAGATAATAACAGCATCAAAAAGGAAAGCAGGTTAATTTCCAGAAGCTTTGGGTCAGGCCTTGAACACCATAGGTTCTTTAGGAAGGAACTTCACCTGAGCTTCTGCTTCAGCTCAGAGTAATTTCTGCCTTCTTTCTGCTCAGCACTAGATTTCATAGAGTTCAGTGGAGCTGACAGCATCTGGCTCCAGAGCTCACCCTGACACCAAGGACTTCTCCAAAAATGTGCACCTCCACAAGAAAGAAGTTGAACATAGGCCAACACCAAACAGGACGGGAGAACTGTCTTTTCTGAAAAATGTCTATGCCAGCAGCACCTTCTCTGTTAGGGCAGTGAGGGCTGTTCATGGGGGAAAATGCTGCATAGAGCAGGCAGAGGCTTCCTGTGCATGGAGAGACAGACTCAAAGGATTAGACTGTAAGTGCTTAACTGTAAGAGGGGAGATTGTCTGGAGTACTAACCCTGTTTGTCTGAGAAGAACCAGAAAATACTACAAATTAGACAAGTAATCAATAGCATTCAGATTTCCAAGAGAACAACATAGAATAAAACCCTCAAACTCATTTAATTGTATTCCTGGAAAGTTCTGCTCTGTTCCAAATTATAAAATAGCTTGTTATAGTTTGGTAAAAAATATTCTTTGACTGTGACTGTTTTTCTAAATAGAAGATAAAGCATCATTATTAAATTTTCATGCAAACTGCTATGCATGGAGTAACTCATTATGAAAGAACTATTATATTTGCAAAGTCAATATTTGAAAAGTTAGCAGCACTTCACTGAAACAAAGGTTGAAAGGTCTGAAGATACGAAATGAAAGCTTGGCTAAACAGCAAGCAAGGCAGAATGAGCTAACAACAATGGTCTGTAGGGTGGATAAATCAGAAGGAATAAAGATTCACAGAAAAGTAGAGTAAAGTGCAGCAGGGACTACTGGAATGAAAAGAAAAAATGGAGAATTTAGACTGGGCACATCAGGAAAAAAGTCTTATTGGAAAAATCTGTTTACATGGCAAGACAGCCTCCCAAGAGATATGCTGGAATTGCTGAAATTCTCTGAAATAGCTAAAATGAACCTTCATACAATAGAATAGACCATGGTGGCAAGAGCAATGTCAGAACTGGTGCTGAGGAAAGGGTGTCAAGCTACGTTCACCCGCTCATATCACTTCATTGCACTGTCCTGACACTGCAGTGAGAGCCCCAAAATCCAGGCAGGAGGAACAGAACAAGAAGATGAAAGAAAAAAATTTCTGAATTTATATAATTTTTGTGCCCGTATACATATCAACAAACCACCCCAAATTGAAATACCTTCATAGATCTCTGAACAATATGTGAATTATACAAATTTGGTACCTGATCAACCCATGGGGGCAGAAATTCCACAAATAACTGCTTTTAGTTCCACATCAGTGAGTTTCCAGGCTGAAACTGGGTCTCTGTCTGGCAAGCCAAATGTCATGACATCAGGTCCATTTTTCCTTTCCTGAAAGGCCTCATTTTCTCTATGTGCACCCAGGCTGAGGTAACTGCCTCATGTCATACTTGCTGGGAAAAAGGTCTTGTCAATGTATGATTCCTTTATAACCAAACTTTAGAAAAGACCTTTTCGTTCTGTACATTTAGTAAGTTTACTTTATGACCAAAGTTTTTTTCCCTTCTGCTAGCAACATTTGCTCATTCCAATTTACTCATTCGAGTTCTGCCACCGAAAACCATATGCCAATAAATAGGATACCTGTGAATACCCCAGCTAATAGTGCTGCTAGCCATGCATAGCAGTGTAACCTTTTAAAAACAGACATTTGGGCTCAGGCACATGGAGTAGCTGCTAAGAAAGAACTCAGCTGGATGCTGAGGTTGCAGTTATTGGGGAGCTGATTGAAAGAAATGAAACTGTTTTGGGGCTGGCATGGTGGTAAGAGCTGAAGATATGAAGGAGGATGAGTGATGATACCATAAGGGATGATTTTTCAACTCTGTGGTGGCTTCATGTGTGATCATGTGCAGGAGCCATTTATTCCTTTGGCAAATAGGGAAATGCTTTCTTTGGGTTAAGAGTTGTTGGCTCCATCAGGAGAATCTAGTACTAAGCTCATATTCCCAAGGCATATCCTCATGTATCTATACACACAGCTGTGGAAGCTGCTGAGGAAAATTTGTCACTCCCCAATTCAAGAAGGAGCTTTACAGGCAAAATGCAGAAGAGGTAGAAGAGCCACCAGCATTTTTCTTCAGTCAGCAGGACAACCCCATTCGAACAACAGCCTGGAACCGGAAAAAAAAAAAAAAACAACACCAAAAAAAGAGGTCAAAAGGGAGTAACAGTGCTGCCATCCAAGGTGGTTCTTTGATTTCTGCTTCCCTGTGGAGACAGACAAATGTGACTTTGAACTGATACGGAGCTGGAAAACATAGACATCTGATGACTGGCCATTTTCATATCTGCCAGCAGGATTTTCATGCTAAATTTTTTATTTACGACCCCTATTTTAGTAACTGGATCCCTAATATCACTACTATTTTGATTTTAGGATACCTTATGATCTCACATAATGATTGAATCAGTCTGAAGTTAACTATAATTTCTGGTTCTAGCTCCTTATGTGCTCTAATGATCTGTGGACAGCTGTATAGTTATATTTCTTGTCTAAGGTTTGTAAAAGTATTGTATGGTCTTTCTTTGGTTGAAAAAATCAAACACCAATATATCAGTTAAGCAAGTTACCATATTTAAAAACCTTAGTAATTATTATTATTAAAAAAATTGTATTTCATTAGTTTGCAAATGTACACATTCATGGCACAACCACCCTGCCTATTTTCAAACACTAATATTTGATCTAATATTGACTAACATTTTTATTATTATTAGACTGGAACTAATAGTGTCTCATCACTTTTGGGGAATTGTAATGACTGGTGTTATGTATTCTGTTGCACTTTGAGAACCGAAACACTCTCAAATTGTTTGCACCGAAGTGTATTTATCCTTTATACTGCTGTTCAGGAAGGATCTCTTCATAGAGACTGGTGATTATCCTCCAACTTAAAAATTATTATCCCTTACTTTTATGGAACCTAACGCACATCCGAAATGAACCTGACACCTCTCTGCTCTTGAATGATCTTTCTCAATTATTTTAAGAATGAAGTCTACCATTAGAAAAAATATAAATTATAGAATTCTCCCACTCCCAGGTTTACTTTGATTCTGTGCAAATTTGCCAGAATGAAAAGATTACATCTATAGCAATCAGGTGAAAAAAAAGTACATTGAGGTTTTTTAAATTAAAATATTTCTTTTGACGAAGGGATTAGCCTAAGTTTGCACACTCAGTGTAATTAGTGCATATGGTCCAGCTGTGAAGAAATAGCTGAGGACTTCTAACTTATTATTAATTAGGCTCATTAAAATGCAAGTAAGAGAACGATGCCTAGATAAACAATACCTTATGTCATAAAGTCATTACTTGACAAGAGCTAGTCTTGCTAACAGAAGTCATTACTGATATTTTAAAGGAGCTTTTTTTTTAGACTCCATGGGTGCCAGTTAACTACTTTTGACTGACATCAAGGACAGACATGCAAAGCTGTAAGGAGCCAGCCGTACAGCACAGCAATTCTTTTCACATCATTTCAAAATATGTCTGGCTGAGGTCAAAGGTTGACAACCAAATGACAGGCCTTCTTCAATTGCTGTGGTGTCACAGCAGGAGTGTGTCAGGGAAATTTTCCTGGGCCCCTCTGTGAATTTTTACATGTTCACATTTCTTTCCTTGTCTTGTAAGTGGGACAGGATTGGCAGATTTGTGATTAACACCTCAGAAGGAGAAGCGTAGACACCATCCCAGGTTGGGAGCTCATGGTAACTGCAGCTAATAATCAAAAGGTTCTCTTTCCACATTAGCAGAGTACAAGAGACCAGCCTTTTATTTGTGTTCATTTGTATTAGAAAAGAGATGTGAGATTAGCAAGGGCTTTAGCTGTGTACATTTGGTAGGACTTGCTGCATTTCTTACTATCAGCACATCTCCCAGTGATATTGGTGTAATGAGAATTGTCCTCCAGACAAAGACAAAAAGAAGATCCATGCATTAAATACCAACAAACCAGACAACAAACTGCTTTCAGAGTTTTATCAGTGTTTCCCTTTCTTTAAAGTCCATGCTAACTAAAATGCATGCTAACTTACAAATAGCTCCACTGAAACAGCCTGGGCTGAAAATGCGTCAAAAGCTGCTATTGACGGGTGCTGAAATGAGGGCCTGCCTTTAACACAGGGTCAATTGATAAGTGACTGACCCAGATTTTGACTGACATGAAGAGCTGTCAGGCAAGGTACAACGTTCTAAGTGGTGAGTAAGCACTGAAGAGATCTGACCCACTGCTGTGTTTGGTAAAATAACTGGTGATAGAAGGAAGAAGTGAGAACCAGACTGCAATAAAGTAAGAAATCAAGGAAGGTAATTTTACTTGGATTTGGTCAAGACTGACACAACAGAGACTTCCCACTGTCTGTTTACCAGCCCCTTAAAACATATGAACATTTTACATATGAACAAAGTGAAAAATGCACCTTCATCCTCAAGAACCTAGAAAAATGCCTCAGACCTGCCAGTCCCTGAAATGTACCCCGTTTTTCAAGCTGGTCCATTGTATGACCAGACCTTCCCACTGTCTCTTGGACAATGTGAGCTTGCAACCTGACAGCACATAACACGTGGCTGCTATAAAATCTGTGATCTTACAGGTGTCTCTAGGTCACAAAGCACAGGCAGTTGCTCGTAAAACTGTTACCTAATGTGTGCACCCCCACACACATTAGACCACATGGAGAACACTCTGCCTTGTCTTGGTGGCTCTCAGCTGAAGATCCCATGACCTGTAAACCAGCCTTGAGTAGGAAACCTAGACTATTGCTATGTACATGAAACAGAACACAAAAAACCTGAAGGAAACTCTTGATCTTTCCATGGGGTCAAGAGGAAGTGCAGCTTCACAAGCTGCTCACCAACCACCTAGCCTAGTGATGTCATGAGTAACCAAATTTGTTCTGGCAGCTGGGACTTTTTTTTTTTTTTTTGGCATAGCTAATCCTTTGTTTTCATGAAGAGTTTAATGTGAGCAATTGATAGCAAAATCAGAGTGTATTGATTAGTTTTGATGTAAGAGTCCAGTTATGACAACACTACATTTTTAGAAAAAAAAAATCTACTTTCCAAAAATATTCCACAATATTCATTCAAAAGAAGTTGTTTACATACATAAGTTAATCCCTAATATTACCGGAGAAAATATGTGCATGAATAAAGTAAATCTCTTCTAAATATTTTTTTCAAAATACTTTTTTTTTCTAAATATTTTTACTCTTCATCTAGGTAGTGGTAGTCTAGAGTTGTCTTAAAGAGCTATCTTAAAGATCCAAAGACCCTTTATTACTGGAGAATAAGAAGACAAAGAAACAGTAGAGTGTGAAAAGCCAGCTTCTACTGTATGCTTTAGAAATAATTGTACTCTATATAAACATATCTGCAGTAAATAATTGTTTACCTTAATGAACAACAGTAAAAACAGAAGAAGCAGTGACTGGCCTCAGAAGAACAAGAGCTTGCGAGGCCGGAGCTCCAGCCCGTTCAGATGTCTTCTCTGTACTGTGGGAAACACTTCAGCAAATACTCTGAAACGCAATCAGGAATGCGAAGCAGAGATGAGGAGGATTGCTGAGCAGCACCTGCGAGCAGCCCTGACTGAGCAAACACTGAAATAATGAGGAACATTCGCGCTGTGGCGAAGGCGCGATGGGCAACCGGGCCAGCCGCGGCCATGGCGCGGCTCCTGCCCGCCGCAGCAGCGCCCGGCTGCACCCCGAGCTGGCTGCTGGCCCCGGGGAGCTGAACCGCACTCGTGTCCTCCCCGGGTGGCTGCAGGAACACGGGCAGCACGGCTGGGCCTGGAGAGGCGGTGCCGGTGTGGGCTGAGGGGCCCAGGAGAGGCAGGAGCCCGTCAGGCCTCTGGCCGGGTCGCGGGGCCCTGGCAGGCGGCAGGAGGTGCCTTGCCCTCCATTTCAATGCTGCCAGCATCCTCCGTGACCTTCCCTCTCCCTTCCCAGCACACGCTGACACATCCAGCCTAAATTTGTGTCTCGCATCACCTCAGGATACTCATGGCTAATTTCATTATTTTGGAGAGAAAATGCAAATGAAGCCAGACAGCTGGTGCTCTCCTCGTGGTGAGGAGTGATGGAGGGGCCTGAGGCCTACCTCATCAGAGGCTCTGATACCCGTCTGCTCAGACAGGCCCTGGCGGGAGGAGAGCGGGGAGGCTGCGGGAGCAGCGGGAACAGATGGCAGGGAAGAGAGGAAGATGGAGAAGCGAGAGGGGCCAGAGCCGTGCGGAGGAAGAGGCAATGTCAGTAACCTGTGGGCTCAGGCGGCCTCACAGGACAGTTCGGCTCCTCGCAACCTCCCCTGCCTGGCAGAGGTGTTCGTGATTCCCTGGGGATATGGAAGGTGAGCGTTGCTCAGGGGTTGCATGGCAGCCTTGGATTCAGGATATTTTAGGGTCTGCTTTAAACCAGCAAGGACCTCAGCCTGCTCCTAACCCTGGCTAACTCCTCCTGAAAACACAGTAACTCTAAACCCAGCAGGTTCAGAGGTTGTTTTTTAAATCCCTTTTCAAGAGCAGGCAAAAACTTAGAGAAAAAAACATACTCCCCAATACACAAGAAGGAGAGATTTTAAATCAATTCCTCCAATTATTCATGAAAGAAGGAAGGGAAAACAAAATCATCCCTGTAAAAAGTCTGTCAGAACATTGTCTGATGAAACACCTATACAAGAGGCCTGCAAAAGTAATGCAGCTCAGCACAGACTGCCCAGCATTTCTCAGCAGTTCAGCCCAGTTTGTACCAACACATTCCACAGAAATATTCCCTGACACCTAAAAAGGTAACCAAGGGCATCCTAGTTGGTAGGAGTTTTACACTGATATTTTATTATTATTATTCTAATTTTTAGTGAAGTTGTTTCTGGAGTGGTCTGAAATCTTCTTTCATTTGACATACCTGCAGGCAAAAAGGAAGTGTAGAATTTTTTAATACATTAATTGAAAGTGTAAGTGATTTCCAGGGAGCAGATCTCTCCCTCTCTCTTTCTCTCTCTGGGTGGTACCGGTAGATCTTTTCAACAAAAGAATAAAAGAAAAAAAATAGATTTGAAGAGGTTAAGTTGAATGAGCAGCACTTTCAAACATTACAAAGGAGCTAGAAAAGGCAAGAAAACTAATTTCTTAAACATATATAGCTCTTTCTTCTGAAACATTTTAACAAACTAATTCCCAAGACTTGACATGTATCCTACATCATAAACCTCCCCAACTACAAACCCTCTTTACTTCTGTAACAGAATTCTCTCACATTCCTCTGTTTAATAATTACTCAGATCTGGCTAGAAATTATAATAAAATACCAATTGATTATAAAAGCGAGTCACTGATTCATTAGGTGAGTAAAGGAGAGGATCAGTATTATCACTGTAGCAGATTCACAGACTTCAGAGAAGATGACTGATGCTCTCCTCACAGACCTAATAACTGGTGTCTGCCAACACAGCTAATAACACAGGATTCAAGAGACCTGGTTCTCAGTATTTTTAAGATATAGATCTGAAGTTAAACTGCTACTGTAAATCTTGTGGCCATCAGTTCAGAGATA
Source organism: Brachypodius melanocephalos (assembly GCA_013398615.1). NCBI lineage: Eukaryota > Metazoa > Chordata > Aves > Passeriformes > Pycnonotidae > Brachypodius > Brachypodius melanocephalos. The sequence continues at coordinate 7,115,432 of VZSR01001479.1, read as the reverse complement.
TCTAGGCAAACACAAATTTTAGGTCCCATTCTGTACAGGGTGCAAGGGGATGTTGAGGGCTGTTGCTGTGGAACAGCCCCTTTCTTCCCTCCCTGTTCCCCGCCCCTCACTGACATCCATATGAAGCCAGCCAGCTTTCCACCCACCTTGTCCATCTCTCCCATGTGAATATTCTCGTGGGTTATGTTCCTTCTCCACTCCTCCAAGTTTCCTCCTCTGTTTCTTTCTACACAATCTTATCCAATACCTTTACAACTTTCCTTCCTTTTGGTTAACAGTGCTGACAGGCACAAGGGCTCCTCTCCAGAATTCCGCCTACAGTTTTCCTCTTAGATGCTGTGTCCCATGAATGTAAAAGGCTTTTCCTGTTCCTTCCCAACCTTTCCACTGTGTCCTTTCTTTTTCCATAAAAGGCTGTGGTAAACCCATCTCTGCTTCTCAGTCCCCATCTAAGTCTGCTGCCACCAGTTGTTCCATTCAGTTCCTCCCCTTAGTTCTCTCTGATCCTCACTGACAGCCCCTTCTCTCTTCTCCTGCCGTCTTTCTTCCTTTCACACTGCAGCATCCATGATGAGGGATCAGCTGAACAGCAGCTGTGTTTCTCTGTCTTAACAACTCCCATTTGCACATATATTCTCCTCTCACCTTCCCTAGAGCAGAGCTTGGGAGTTCTCTCTATCTTTGCCTAACTTTTGCAGAAATTTAGGTTGATTCTTAGTCACCTCATAAATTTTCTATATGCCTTTCATATTTGTCAGTGGTTTGTCGCACGGGCCCTTAGCCCAGTACAACAGAATAAAACAAACTCTGTTATATTTTCTGACATATAACTTCCTGCTCAGACTTCCTTGCTTTCTCCCAGTTGCTGTTATCAGTTGTTGTAGTGCATATCTTTGGCATTATCTTCTACACAGCATAGTGGAAGACTGCATCTAAGCCTTGGAGATATTTATTGCATAACATCTCCATGATATAGATTTTAATATCAATCTGTATAAAGATACCATCTTGGATGGTATCTGCTCACTTCTTATCCCGATCATTGCAACATTATTCTCTTTGTTGTGTCAGATTCATCACTTATGCTCACTTCCAGAATCTCTCCACAAGTTATCCATCATCTCCTGATGAGTGGAAAGCTGATTCCTGTGTCTGATCACTCTGAACTCCTATCTTTCCTTACGTACACATATTTCACTGTCTTTATATTTCTCATTTGCAGCAAGAACAGAAACACAATGCATAGATTTTGGATGTATACCATAAGCTTTCCTATGGGTTAAAAATGCTTCGTTTCTCAGGCTGTATTTCCATTTTGCTTTGTCTGTATCCATATTTTGTCTCTGCTTCCTATGTTGAGACTGAAATGCAAGAATTGAGAGAACATTGTTTTAATCCATGAAAGCATGGATTAATGCATTCACAGGTCCTAAGTAAAACCATCTCATACGAGCTACGCTAATGTAAAAATCAACATCAAAAGGTGAACTCAGAGAAATAAGCAATTTTGCTCATGCATCTGCTTGTTGATAGAAGGAAAGTGTGTAAAATGTCAGAATCAGCCATGTCTTCTGGGTGGGTCACCCCCCACCGTCCTACTGACAAATCCTTAACATGAAAAGACTAAAAGTCTGCCTGAGAAACGGAGTGGGATTTTCCATCTCAAAGATAAAGAGCATCTTTGAGTCCCCTTTCCAGGAGCAATTATGAATTTCAATTCCACAGTCACTAAAAAAACAGGAAGACTGATCAGCAATCAGTCTAAGGAATACATCTGGCAGGACTTGGTTATTTCATAGTTACTGATGTATTTAAATCTTGCCAAACTGTAAGTAGTTTTGGGCAGGAGCATCAACAGAGTGGTAAATACTGCAGGAACTCTACTTGTAGACACAGGGGCATGTCAGCTCAAAGCAGAAAGGAGCTGCATTAGCAATCTCTCTGCCAGCTCCTAGTGAGGTTGGGGCATAGTACAGCGAAACCCTGTGCAAGAGACATTAGCTGAGGACTAAAAGTTTTTTAATCTGATGTGCTCTAAACTTCCAGCTGTGCAAATAACACGCACACAGGACCATGCTGACAGATTTCCACTGCTTCTTGTCCTGGAGATAGCTTAACAGACTCGCTGTGACTCTGCACAGCCCTGCCTTGCAAGATGTAGCATAATATTGGACACTGAAGATTACAGCTCCCTAAGGAGTTGTGAATTTTTATTTTTTTTTTCCAACAAAAGAATCCATAGCTACAAAATATTTTCTCTTTAAATGCCCTTGTTCAGGAATAGGGTCAAAGTCACACTTGATAATCAACCAGGATTTTATTGATTGAGCAAAAATATTATCTGTTAACATTCCTGAGATACATAGAAGCTTCTTTTGTTTTTTATTTTAGTCACAGAGACACTCTGTTTAGCCATCAGCATTTACAAAAACACCAGTGCAGACATGTCAAGTTCAACATGTTTTCATTCTGTGCTCCCGAGCTCAGCAGTTAGACCGTTCATTAATTTCCCCTTTTCCTCCACACACCGTCTGTGCACCTTATTTATATTCACCTGCTGCCAGTTTAACACCCTGAAGAGGCACACCTGCAGGGGCAGCAGCTTCACATCACTGCTGCTGGAGCCCATGCTTTAGTCCCTTCCAGGAGAACTCTCTGCCTGAGCCCTGACTCACTTGAATCCCACACTGGCAGCACAGTCAGCTTGTTTGGCTCGCTTGAAATCTTCACCCAGCCCTGAGCTGGCTCCTCCAGTTTCTTCAGCGCTGCACATCATTTTACCTTCTCGTTTCACAGACCTGTGTTTATGTCAGGAAACAAACTATGCTGGCAGAGTCTTTGATAAAGGGTGCCACCTGTGAAATAGAAAACGGCCCTTCTCTTGAATCACAGAGCTGTTGACAACTGGTTGCAAATCAGGTTTCTTGCAGTCCCTCCCCTCCATGTCATCTCTAAGCAACCTACAACATATGACAAAGGCAGTGCTAAACATGCTGTTTACCATACAAAGAGCCTTTTGACTTGAAGAGAGAGAGGAAAAGAGGAACTGATACACAGATCAGCTCTTGTTCCATCTCCTTGGAGCTTCAGTAGAAACTACAGGCTCTGGAAAGGTAGTTCTCCACCTTCAAGCAAATTCAAGGTTCAGTTTCTTTGACACTATATGTAGCCAAAGCCCCAAAAGCCCCAAAGGTAGAAGTCCAGCAACCTTCCTGTTTTGGAGCAGGAGCACGTACCATAAAATTAGAAAAGGGAATGGGCTGATTGTATATCTGCTGGTGTTTTTAGCAGCAGCAGCCACTCCTGCTTGAGCCTGGGCTCAACTTCAGTTGGCAAGAATTCTTGTTAGCAAATTCATGGACTTGGATATCACCTGAACCTTTGAAGATCAGGATAGCACAAAGATTTTTAAACATAATATATTTTGTCAATAAGCCCCACCTTCAGAGAAGAGTCTGCAAACCCTGTATGCAGCAGAAATGCACAAATGGCAGTGTTTATTCATGTCAGCACTTTGGGATGCATGAGAAAGGAAATACACCATACATGCATGGCCACAGACCCTTGGGCAGAAACTGAAAGGAATGGATTTAATGCATCATGTACGACTCCTTTCTTTGTTAGACTGTTGGGTATTCAAAGGTGGGTAAGGCTGTTATTAGCCTTCCCAGTTACCACTGGGAAGAGTGGTGAAAGCACACTGAGAGAGTAAACTCTGTGTTGTTGTAGCCACATGTGAGCTATTAGGTCTAGGTCAAAATTTGGGCCTTTATACACGAGAAAACTCTGCAGATGAAGTCTCCTAGTCAGTGCAGTAGAAATAAAAAGCCCATTTTCTTAAATGAAATTAACTCCAGGCTCTGATATAGTAGTGTGCAATCAAAAGACTTCTTGAAATTGATGAAGTCCACAGATTAAATTGTATAGGTTGCAGAAAAAAGATTTCTAGTTAAAGTGCTCACAGTTACGAACATGACCAGAGTGTTATGTTCTATATAATAGTTTAAATTTTGAAATTGAATGATGAAAGTGTAAAGCAGCACCACACAGTGTTATCTCTCACAGGATATTTATGAAAAACAGAGAAAAAGGTCTTCAAGTACTTAGCTATTAAATAGCATCTAGAAGAATAGATTCTGGTATTGCTTCCAGCTAAAGAGAAGAAAATCTTCTCAATTTAGGCAAGAGTGTATATACTGCACGCACATGAGAGAAACCTAAAAAGTAACCATTGCTGTGTTTGTTCTGAGTTCCATAACATCTATATTTTTATTTAAGGCAGAGATGACATATTGATTTCTATTTTAATTATTTCTTTTGGGCTGGTTTGTGAGGAGGGTGTGATACAGAGCAATGGCTTATGCAGTGTGGTATTGACTTACCTACACGAGACTCCTGTGTACTCCACATCTGCCTGTACAAGTAACCAATGAAGGCAGCAGAGAATTCAGACTATTTGAACAGTTTCCTTCTTCTCTAAGTGTGCAATGCACATACCACCTAGCAAGGAGTGGACTAACTTTAGCTATATGAGAAACTCCACAGAATTCGATTGAACCACTTGTATGCTAATCATTAAGCCATGTTTTAATAGCTGGTTGTAATGAGAGATCAATTATCACCCTTCCTCATACACGGGGCTCAAGGAAAGGAAAATACAGTGAAAGACAAGCATCTTAATTTACAAGTTAAATTAGTCGGTTGTCACGTAAACCAACTAAGAATTCCCAGTGTTAGATGCAAACTTTGTGTATCAAGGCATACACACTGAATTCATCCACCTGTTCAGAGTCATAGTACATCAAGAGTCAAGAGAGAGATGGTTTCCTACAGAGGAAAGAGGTTACTGACTCTGGACATGATTTTGTCTCCCCCATCAGAGATCATTTTCACAAGGAAGCCCGTGGTCTGCAGAGGGGAAAGAACTTTGAGAACCTGGTGCTGTTTGAACTGATGATGGCACTGAAATGCTGAAAAAGAGAGAATGGATGGGTGACATCAGTCACAGGAGGTGAAACGGTGAGGTCACTTGAGTTAGATGGATCATGGAGAGTAGATCTGCACTTTGTCCTTTGTTCTCTCCAAGGTATTATTCAAATATAATTCCTCTGTACATTGTGTGGCATTTGCTAAGATTTTAGGAGTGGTGCTTTTGAGTGTGAGCCTAGGAGAAATTATCCTGACCAATATGGACAGGTATTTCCACAAGGAATATTGTTATTTTAATCTCATGTAAATAGTGGCAATTGTGAATTATCCACTAGAGTGACTTTTTATTGTATTTTACACTTTATGCCAAATATACAGATGATTTAGGTAACATTTTTTTCTAACTGGACTAAGACTGTATCTTCAAAATATTAATTTTAGAATATTAAACCTGCTCCTTTAAGCAAGATTGTGCTTTCCCATTTTTGACAGAAAAAACAGCCAGAAGCAGACTCCTTAATGTCCATAGAGCTTAGTAAATGCTCAGAGACATTACAGGGGTTTCAGTTTAATTTCCACTAAAATACTTTGTCTCAAGTTAAAATTTTGCCAGAACATACTATAAGAGACTATTTAGACACTGTAAGAATTAGGCGTTACTTCCGTACAAATAAATAACAAGACCATTCTTCTGCTGAAAGCAGCAGACCACTAATTAATTTCCCAAATGTACAGCATATGCTGAAATAACAGCAAATGCTGAAAAATAAAGTAACAGAGAAAAATAAAGAATAGGAGATAAGGTGTATCTTACCATATGTATCAAATCTTTCTTTAGAGATAAAGGATGACTCAGTTGAAGGATTCTATAGAAGACTAAAATTAGTATGAATTTTAAAAACAATTTAAAATACATCTAGGAATATAAGATTTCATCCAGAACCCCTTCAAGCATTGCTCTGTGTTCAGCAGATACAGCAACAAAACAATATGGATATCTATTTGAAATTAAATTTCTCTGAATACCTTTCACCACAACTCTGGTCTCTAAAAATCTTCATTCTGTTTTGACCGCTGAACAGAAACTGTGATTTGATATCTCATTCATAGCCCAGCTGTGCAGGAACTCTGTTTAGTGCAAAGCTTTGCAAAAAAGAAAAAAAAAATCTTATTTGACCATGAACTTTAGATGATCTAGTTAGCGTTACTGTCAAGCATCCCGCGGTCTTTTTGAAAAGCAGGACTTGTCCATGTTGCCCTCTGGCCAACTTCAGTGGGATTGAAGCACTAGCGAGAGCCATCAAACTGCCTGACAGCTTGTCACCAGTGAGACTCCATTAATTTACACACATTTTCCACTGTTTGGCATTTACCATGATAACTCTTTTCTTTCCAAGCAGCTCCTGTTTGCATTTAACACTCGGGTTAATTTTCATCAGAGTTTAAATTTAGCCATCAGTTATTTCAGGGGAGCTGTCAGCCAACATATGGAGGAAAAAAATCCTTCTGAATTTATAATAAAGTGGAATCTGTTGAATGTGAAACGAAAAGCAACTGCAATATACTGCAAGGCCCCGATGGGGGGACCAGGGTCAGCAAAGAATAGCAGAGTGGATTAGTTGTTCTATTCACCAGAGTGGCACCTGAGCACCTCAGGAGCTTCTTGATATATCAAAAAATGATGGAAAGACACAGTTCAATTTGTCCCCCTTTTATAAAGGATAATTAACCTGTCAGTCTTGCTACTTTAACAACTTCATTAAATTGGAGCAGAAATGGGTGCAGGGAGCCCCTGTCTTTTTCCAAAATGAGCACAGGGCACTTGTTTAAATTGTTGAACAGCCACCTCCTTCCATCTTCCTCTCCCTTAGAATAACATGATGCTATTTTAGGGCTTTTTAGGTGAAATTGAGCACGTTTCCTTAAAATATAGCACTAGATTTGCTCTCATGTGGCCAACACTAGGAATCATTTTAACTCCAAAGGATGAAAATAATCAGGCATGTAAACAAGGAAAACTGCATCAATTAAAGATGGAGCTTACAGGGTTGCTGTAACACTTCCAGCATACCATGATCTTTCTCAAATGTGAGATGGCTTTCCCAGGTAAGAAGGAAAGAAATAAACAAAGTCTCCCATTTCTTCTGGAAAATTGTAAACTTTACCGTTTGTGTTCTGAACTGGACAAAAATGCCGTCTGTAAACTAAAAAGTCTGCAGGCAAGTTTATACTGAATAAATGAAAAAATCGAATTAATGTGTGCATCTCTGGAAGACACATTTAGGATTTCATAAGTAGTAGTCCTTATAAATAATTAACTGGATATGAGCTAAGTTACTGGTCAATTCAAAATCTTCATCTGGGATTTATGTGTACTACATTGTTCTGCAAGGTGCATTTTTTGCACATTATAATATTTTCCTCTCCAAAGCCAGTTAATATGCACAAGAGTTTTAAAGATATCAGAGAGAGGGAAACTATTTCCCAGAATATCAGCTTTTGTAACAACAGGAAGAGTGAATACTATCATATTCTACACCGTAATCTTGCATTTTAGAAGTCACGCATTTTCTTGATGATTATTCAGAAAAGCCTGCTGATATTACCAAAAAAAAAAAAAAAAAAAGGAAAAAAGGAAAAAAGAATAAAACCCCAAACTCCCACTCCTTGTGCCTAGTTCTATGCAAAAATCTCATCAGTTTTATCCAGAAAATAAACTTTATGTAACACGGCCAAATCTTCAGATGAAAACAATTATATAGATTCAGTTATTGCAAGGGTGACGTGAATAAATAAGTCTGCCATAATTTTATTATAAATTGAAATTATAAATTAATCAAGTTAAAATAATTATCTGTTGTTGGCTTTAGGTTTTGCTTGCTTGTTCGTTTGGTTTTAAATGTTGCTATACATTCCACCACATAAATAAAACTCCATGGTCAACAAGAACAGAATTTCAGCATCTGAACAAACCAAAAGGAACATAATTGGAAGTTATTCCCACCACAAATTTCCTGTAAGAATAATAAAACTTACTGTATTTGTATGAATTATTTTTATGGACTATTTTGGTAGCTTTTAATCATTAGTGACCTACTAATGAAATAATGGGATTACCCTCTAATTCTGTATCTACAGACCCATAAATGCACCTTCATTTCAACATCAATATTCTATTTTTAGAATTGTATACAGATTTGTAACTACATTTAGAAGTCACTTTAGATTTAGTATTTTAATTTTAATTTTATAATTCAAGAACAGAGACTGAAGATATTAATGTGCCAGAGCAGATTAATGTGCCACAATGGACTTGCACTTTAGCTAGATAAATATGTACAACTGGTTTGCCCCCTACATGAATAAAAGCATAAAGATAAATTAGTTTAAAACATGATATTATCATTCCCAGTCTTATGAAACAAACTAAATACCTACCAATCTGAAGTTGTGGAGAGTGTTTATCCAAACAACAATATAAGAAAAATCTTTGTACTTCAAGTAATGGAGAAGCTTAGTTTTTCATTATTCACTTATTATTTACTACTCCTTAGTAAAAAAGCAGTAGATAAACTGAAGAGTAAATTTATGCATATTGATAAACTGAAGAGTAAATTTAAATACTGCATCATCAAGAATCTATTTCACAAAACACATGCCTGATGTACACTTTTAATTAAATACTTGTAATACAAAACTTTACAAACTGATAAAAGGCTAAATTTTTCCTCCAGTCATTTCCTATCTTTTCTGGTTTTATTTACAACATTTTTAAAAGAAGATATCTGGTGAGCTTGTATCCTTCATTATGTAGATGAAAGATGTGCAACCCCAGTCTTAACATAGTAATTGATTTGGCATACTTTGTATCATTCCAACACAGACCACTGTCTACCTGCATTTGTAAACAGAAATTAAAAGCTCGATAGTCTCTTCCACAGCGTTACGGGGAGAGTCAGAGTGAAATTCAAAATGGCAACTGCTCTTGCCACTGGTGGTTTTCCAACTTGTACACTGCCTCAAAAATTGGGGTTGCAGACATAGAATGTCATTATTTCACCAGAGCACTGACATCCCACTTTTTTATACAACTTGGCATGTTTGTTAGCTTTTTCATTTAAAGAAAAGCCCAGGGGCCAGAAGAGAGGAAGAATCCTGTGCTCTGTTAGATGCACAAGCAGGGATAGTAGGATAGGCATAGCAGTGAGGAAAGGAAATGGCTCAAATTCCTTGTGAAATAATGTTAGAACTGTTACAAAGGCAACAGAAGGGAAAAGCTATCAGTCAAGGCTTATTGGACATCCACTAAAAGGAAATGAGTACAGCAGGTGTAAAGTTTGAGAAGTGATTACACAGATCTTGCTCTGTATTTGAAGCATAGGGGAGAGCCTGATGGTAAGGTTTCTGTAATGAAGAGGTGTCAATTTGGTGCCTAATTATTCAAAAAAGTATGGATATGTATGAATATATGAAGGTATGTATGTGCATGTGCATATAAGTCACTGTTTATATAAATAACTGTGTTTCCCTTCCATTCTCCAGCACTCTTTTACTTGCACAGATTTGATGATTTCAGTTACTTTATACTATTTTTTTATGTCATACTCTTACCCAATTATATTGCTGGTTTAAATTTTAGTGATATATCTAAAAGATCTCCTGTAAGAAAATACACTTATCAAAGTAATTTAGTAATGTGAGCTATTTTAGTGTTCGCTAAAGAAACCCTTTATGAAAGTCTAAACTAGGGAAATTATGACTACTATGACTGGTAGTAGGAAAGCAAGAAAGCTCAGCTAGCTGTGGATAGAAAGCACACATGGATACCAGAATGGACCTTTATGTTTAAAGAAATGCTTCCATTGTCTTACATTTAGTCATTATAATTGATACACTTTAAAATCATGGGTCAGCTGTTCAGTAGCTGCAGTGTCTTTATAAAACACCAAATTTTTTTTCCTTTGATGATTATGTTTTAAATTGCAATTGGTTTGTTCCAGCCTTAAAATGAGAAATGCAATTAAAAGAGAATGAGAAATATAGCACTTGTTGTCCCATGTTTTGAATGGGTATTAAGATTCACTAGCTGTCCTCATAAAACCATATAAACCTGAAACAATATTAGCATGGGGATGATTAGGAGTTGTGCTATCATCTGAACTACAGGCCGGGTCAGTTTGGGGTCAAAATGGAAAAATCTTAGTTGATTTTATTTGTTAATTGTGGTTTCCATGTCCCTCTTAGCCCAATGTTCTGCACAGCAAGATAAAATAAAAATTTAGGAGTACTTAGCGCAGTTGGGCTTGCAGAACAGGATCTGGAATCACATCAACGGCTTTGGCCGTCATTCCTTCTCTGGAGAGAGGAAAAAACCCAATTTATTCTCTCCTGATCTAAAAGCAGTCAAATTGTTTCACTGGTGTTATAAAATTCCAGCCCAGAGGAAAATTACTGGTAAATCTCAGAAAATACAGTAATGTGGGTATACTTGGTACTACTTCATCCTACCTTGCATGAAAGTTTTTCATAAAGCCAATACTAGCCAGTGTGATCTGACTTGTAAATGATTCCTGATTCTAGGGAAATGCCAGATTCAAATCTTGATACCTTTTCTCTTTCAGAGCCTTCCGTGCTCACACTGCAAGCTTCTAAGCTCCTTCCTAAATCAAGTTGCATCTGGTGACCCATCCAGCAGCAACCCAATCAAGTGTGATGGAATTATAAATCAGTAAGTTCAATACACAGAAGCGAAGAGATACTCAGGAGCTGTAAAAAAACTATCAAATCCATCCTTTTTTCATCACAATACCAAACTTAAAAATATTTTCTCCAGAATGGTTTTAAAGGACCTAATATATTATTTCCACCACTTCAATTTTACACATTTAGACTAAACTTTCTGCTTCTTAATTGTTTGCTGTGATATTTAGACCAACTTTATCACACTATTGAGCTTTAATCATTTTTCCTTCTGATTTGGTTGGTGTTCATGGCTACTTCTTGAAAGGTATCAATAGCATGAGGCTAGTGATGTTTTACATTGATGAGTCAGGGTCTGAGAGAAGCTTAATCCTGGAGGAGATTGCAGGGGAGGAAAGAGAGGGATTCCTCTGGGCTTGCAGTGCCAAAAAATCCACACGTGTTATACTGGTTTTTTTTGTGAGAACCATGTAATTTAGATAACATAAATGTAAGGCACCTCAAGGACTCCAGAACAGAGAATGAAATTTGAATTTAGAGTAGTTGGGAAGGTGCAGTGACAGACAAGAGAAGAGGGTGTAACAGCCTGTCTGTAGGTTTTGCTTTTCTCAGGGACTTTTGAGTTTGCTTGGACAGTGCATCAGAACAAACACTTGAGAGAGATGACAACTCCCTATGGTTTTGAAAAAGCATTATAAGCACTTTTGAAACAGATTTTTGACATGATCTTTTAAGGGTGTAAAGGGCAAATATTTGATTAGATCATGGTCTCCTGACCCTCTTACTTTTAATGGGCATAGAGAAGTTAGAGCTAATTATTTGGTAACTGTCAGAATTTTGCCCACCGTAGCATGAAATCCTGTTGTGATGAGCATGTGATAACTGACAAAAAATAATCATCTGCTATCAAGCCTGAGGTTCTGCAGCTGCAAAAAAGAGCAGTCTCATGAAATGAGCAGTCCCATAAAATGTCAGTGATGCTACTCACTGGAGAAAGATTGCAGCATCACAACCTTACACAGCCATCTGAAGCAATAATGCGATGCTATAACAAAACAAAGTAGACAGTATAGATGGGAATGACAGCCCCAGTATAAATCCAATCCCTTACTTCTGAGAATAAAACTGACTTTCTTATCGATCTTCCTTTTGAGCACATTAATGTTTGCTTTTATTATTTTGTGGATGTATATGCATGTATTGTGTACAGCACCTTTTCTAGTAAGCACTACAGAAGGATCTTTTATATTTTTGAAGTATTAATTTTTCAACTTGAATGCTTTTTCAGTGTTTGAAGCTTTTACTTTTACCAATATCGATCCACAAATTCCAGTTTTTGGGGTGTGACACCTACTCTAGCGCATGCAGTCTGTTAGCTATAGTTAAGGAAAAGTAATTTTTTATTGACATGTTACATCCTAACCATACAGCAAAAAAACCTCTCCTTTCATAAAATAACTTTACATGACAGATATTTTATTAAAAGTGTTGTTTACAGCTGTGATTTATTATACATGCTAAAAATAATACAAAAACCCCAACTGCATGTTTATGCAGAAAAAAAAGCAGTTATATCTCAAAATGCAGTAGGGATTCAAGTGGTATTTCAATACTGATGTATCTTCATGCATGTAATACAGGTCCTTTTGTCAGAAAGCTGGTTATAGGGAGACCAAAACTTTATTGTCCAGCTAACCAAAAGAAGCAATTCCCCTCAAATCTAATTTTATCCAGCTCTGTATCCTAACTCTGGACAAGCAAAATAAGTACCTGTTGTTGGAGCAGTTCACTCGGCAGAGCTTTAGCAGCAGGGATGGAAGGAGTTTAGATAAATAAAAGAACCACGTGGGCCACTGACAAACGTGGAAAAGTAATGATGAGGTATGGCTCATTGGTCATGTGATTAGAAGGAACAGACAATTCACTTCTCTTCCCCGGATTGCTGCAGACGCCTGTCCCCTTGACTGAACTCTCTGACCTGTAGGCTGAGCCCTTGTGTTTCCTGTCTGGTAAATATGAAATTTTGCTGTCTAAATAAGCAAGTTTTGGTGAGAAAGAAAGAGGAACCCTTCCTAGATTTATCTGGAACCCACTGACTATAAATTTTAAAAGGCTTGTTGTACTGGTTCACTGACTTAAAAGTGAAGGAAAGACCTCTCTGGGGGCTGACCTGCATGAGGCCATCAAGATGATCCTACTACTTGGAAAATTCAGAGTTAATCTTTCAGGCAAGTGAACTCTGGGTTTGTGTTCAACCAAGGAGACATGGCTGACTTGCCTTTGTTTAGATTTTTCTTGGGGTGGTCTGCTGCTAATGCTCAGAAGGCAGTGGGTGTCTTAAATACTGATGGGAGTGTCTGCTCAGCTCTCCATCACAGAATGATGTTAGTGAGGCTCAATGACGATTTAAATTTTCAGCTCAGGTGCTTTGCTTGTAGCCACTTCCACCAACATACATATTCAGGATTAGGTGTCTATTCCATGGGCCAAAATAAAATCATGAAACAGCTCTTCAGTGGTCAGAGATAACCTAGCAATGCACATTTTCAGAAGCTTTGGAACTGCAGGGGGCAGACACACCAACAGTAGTTTAACCCTTACTATCTGCTTTGGTATGTCAAACCTATAATATTGTTTTGAAATGAGAATTTCTTTAGGTTTATACAGGTAAAAGAACTCCTGAACAGATATCGAAACAGGTTCAAACTACTGATGAAGTGGAGTACAATGCTGTGCTAGGTTCTTTGTCTAACATACTACAGGTTTTTGAGGCAGGGAACATCTGAGTGGCTACTGTATATTTGTACTCCAATTTACATGCAAAAAAATTTAGCAACTTAATATAAGTGCAGAAGTTGAACCATTCCCTATCCCAGTGTACACCACGTAGCTGTGAAGTGTTATTTCTTACTTACAGATCATTAATAAACTCTGTCACTTGCCTAAACCCCATCTTTTAGCTCCTCTTAGGAGGATGCTTAGTGCTCAAAGCTGTTTTCAGGTAATTCAGGATTCATTTCTATTTCTAAATACATTATGAATTTGGAAATCTATGTAGGAATATATGCCTTTGGAGAGGATAAAATCAAGCAACTCTAGATAGCTCTCCTGGGAATTGCAGAGGCAGTAATTCAGATACAAAGGCTCTTCTAATTCCTGTGTCCCAAAGGTGTTGAGCAGATCAGCCTGTGTGAAGTGCTCTCCTTCTCAGAGAGCCCTCTTGTCTGGCTTGAGGAAACCACTATAAAAATGGATATTAGAGAAATGCAACTCCTATTAATCAACAGATCACATTTGTTTCTTTCCTCTGCCAAAATAAATCTGTGAGTCCTGTAATTTTTTTCATTGTTTGCAACAAAGAGCTAACAGATGAATCTTGAGTTTCTTCGCTGCATTTCTTGTATGAGTTAATACAAGACAGGCAATTTACAAAAAAAGATTACTATGACTTATTCTCTTGCTATGACACTTGTAAGCACTACAAGGCGATACATACTTGACATATTTGTATTACACTACATCAGATTTCTCTCTTCAGCAGCTGGTACCTGGATATTTATGCTGTGCACTGATTTTTTTTAACTGTGAGTGCATCTAAATGTAAAGAGTTGAATATATTTTAATACCATTCATAACTCTGTGAACAGGCTGTTACAGTTAACTGTGTGTGCACAGTTAAAATTATTAATACTATTAAAATTTATTCAACTCCTTATATTTAGATGCAAGCCTGTTAACAAGCTACTCCTGACAAACGAAAGCTGTGTTCCAGGTCACCTGATGCTTCGTATTTCCCAATATTGTTGCTGTCTCCATTTGCTGACAGAAGTAATCTACACACAATAGATTAAGTCACATATTTCAGTAACCACCTCTGTCTTTCCAAGTGAGCGACCCACTATGCCTGTGTATGGGGAGGCTCTGGGAAAGGCACCTGTGGTGAGGAATGAATATTCTAATGTTTCTGAACCTTTTGGTGAAGGTGAAGGGGGCTTGTTGAAAACATTGCTGTGAGCAGATGGACCCCTGAAACCATCTGCTATCGAAGCAACTAAATGTTCAATGATGCATTACAAAATTATTTAGCTCTCAAAGAGCCTGAAAGTAGTTAGTAATGATGGCATCTGTACTGAGAGCAAACAACCTATTTATATATGATCTATCACTTCATAAACCATTTGGAGACCATCTTTTCTTAAAGCAGCAGTAGTCTTGTCGACTCCCAGAATAAAATACCGAGTTGCATGTGTAAACTTGCAAAATCCTATCTAGTTCATTTTTCCTTCTTGTAAGAGCACTCTTTGCTGGTATGTGCTGGAATGCAAGCTTGTTTTTTTGGTAGAAAGGATTGTACTGTGTTCTAGAGCTGCTCTATCAGTGCACAAGCATAACAAATGCAAAACAAATCCCACAAAACAGTAATGTTTTAACTCAGCCTTAATCTAATAAGGATCTTATGCTTTTTTTTCCTGTGAAAATTTTCATCCTTTTTAGTTGTATTAGTAAAGTAACAGGTCTTTTGGAATCAAGGCTTCTTTATATGAATTCATTATTTTATCTATTTACGTGATTCTTATACATTTTATAGTTACCATGGGAACTATTAAAACTTGTTTGTGTGGATTTAGTTATGTCCCATGTATGTAGGCAATTGCTTATTAAATGTATAAAGATATTGTACATTGTATTATAGATGTTTCTGCACCTGAAAAGCACTGTATTTTTAATTATTATTTTGTTTCACATATTTCTACAAGAAATGAGCTTTAGATGAAAATCTATTCCAGCCTAAGTGATACCACATTTTTTTTTCTACTCCAGATAACCAGAACAGAGGAAGTTCTTTCTTTTGCTCACTTTCTCTTAAAATTACTAAGCCCATTTAAAAACTTGCTTAAACAATGATATCTCATTTGAAGGCTCTTTCAGCTATATAAGAAACCTGAATTTCAGTAAAATCTCTGTGCAGCTCCAAGTTTTAAGCAGAAATCTCCATTAATATCGACAGTGATATATGAACATCAATATCAATCAGCTTTTCTGGTCCAACATCTTTGTTGATGTTTTACAAATTATTTTCATTCTTTATTTGGAAGCAACAGTCCTAGTGCAGAAAGCAAAGAAGATTTTGTCCAAGGGAACACCTCAGATTAATACATAAACTGTAATGAAGCAGACCTAGTAAGGCCTAACTTGGGCATGGGCAAGTCCCTTTGCAAGCATGGACTGCCCATTCCCAAAACCTCAACTGAGGCAAAATTTAGCCCCCTGCAGATGAAAAGACACATTGCTAGTATCTGAAAAATGAGGAACAGTCAGCTAGATAGCACTGAGCTGCATTATTATTTCTTTCTCACTCATTTACTGGCCTTACAGTCTTCCTCAGAAACTGCTCCACCCTCTCAGCCTAGAGCATCCCCACTGCAACCACCACCTCTCCTGGGATGCTTTCCAGCCTTAGGATGGCACTGCCTGGACTGCAAGCTTGGTCTCCAGCAGAGATCCCGTAAACCTGAGCAGTTTGGAGCTTTGCTGTGATGGTCCATCTAAGTGCTATGGAGAGGCAGAGCAGCTCCCACCCATTCCCATGGCACACACTCCACGAAGAGACTGCACACAGACTGTTTATGACTCAGCTCTGAATAAAGCCTTTGCCACATGCTTGCACTCCCAGAAAGCAGTTACTCTGTGCATATTTAAAACAAGCAAACCTTGCTCAGAAAAACATAGGCCTAAGTAAATTCCATTTTCTGGGAGAAACAAATACTTCAGTCCCAAATATTCTGTTGTGGACCATCACAAGCTTAATTTGACTCTATTTTTCTGTGTCCTATCAGTTAAGCTTCAGTTTTTCAAGTTAATATATAGAAAAGGTGTTATTAAACTGTTAAAATGTTTAAAGTTGTTATAAACTTAATGTAACACAGCATAAATTTATTCATTACAGGCTTTGGACATGCGAGCATGTGGGAAAGGGAAGATAGAACCAAATATCTTCTTTAAAACACGCCTTTTTTATAGAATGAAAATGTGAAGGTTTG
Organism: Brachypodius melanocephalos; assembly: GCA_013398615.1. Classification (NCBI taxonomy): domain Eukaryota; kingdom Metazoa; phylum Chordata; class Aves; order Passeriformes; family Pycnonotidae; genus Brachypodius; species Brachypodius melanocephalos. Next base: position 7,098,762 of record VZSR01001479.1, on the reverse strand, counting down.
CAGGAGTCTAAGTGTTTGGTGGAATACTCTCCCCACTCTCCTGTTCTTCTCTACAGACTTCAGGTCTACTTGACATGGAGGCTGCAATGTGTGTAGGACCGAAGGAAAAATTGCCCCCCTGATACTGCACACACCACAAAAATTAGAGGAGTGAAACAAAAGGCTGGCAGGTCTGGCTGACACGCTATATCCCTTTCCTCTCTACCACCTGTCAATCAATCACAGAAAGCCACAATCAGCCACTTAATGACAGCCAGATGGCATCTACTTCTCCTGAACTGTACTCCTGAAGTCATACTCACTCCCTGTAACTAGCAGCATTTCCCATCCCGGGTAATAATGAGGTGTTTTTTGTATTCAGACACAGCCATGGTGCCCTGCACCTCTGACAGGACGCCCCTGTGAGCAGAATACCAGCCCTGCCACACAGTTTGTTTTGCTTTAGCAGAAGAATCAATGCTGCTTCATCCCTCAAACTTTGATCGGGGACAGGCTGGCTGGTTTGTGAATAAGAATTGAGAATAACTTGGAAATTTTAGCTGGCGTTCATTCTGCCTCCCTTATTTCTCTGCAGTCCTGACACAGGGACGGAATCCATACGGAGACCAATGTGATCTTCTTCACATCAGTTTACCAATGATTTCAACCTTGACCCAAAGGGAACACTTCTTCTGGAAGTGACAGGTAATTTAACTTTCTTGCTTAGTTCTGGGGCTCTCTTGTGGTGAATTATGTATAGTGCTTCTGTGATATGGACCTTTGTCCATGAAGGAACCAGACAAGGCTGTTAAACTGCTTTTAAAGGCATTTTATCCATAAACACCCAGCAGTTATGAGGGTCCTTTTTTAACAAAAAATTTCTGCCTCAGGACAAAGAGGCAAACTCAGTTTTGAGGTGACCAAGTTTGGGTCCATCAAGAATGAAGCTGGATTCAGGCCTTGCTGGCAGTGCTTTTCACTGAACTGAGGAGAGGCCAGAGGTTTTTCTCTGTTAGGTGGTGGTTATTCTGTGTACTGCATTACAGCATTACTGCATTATATTTCAGTGACATAACTGAAGTTACAACGGGGCCTCTAAGGAAAGTACAAATCTATGATCATCATACACTCTGAGCAATACTCAGAAAGTGTATAGTGACCACAGATCTTTGTTTTCTAAGCTGCATTGAATCCAGTGTAGCAGGAGAGGTTTATTTATGACCAAACTGGAGAAACATGGTTCTGGTGTGTGAATTTTAGCCTGGGATGGCCCCATTACTGACCACCTCTGCAGCATTCAGCAGCTCTCTCCTTCTTGATTAAAAATTGTTTGGAAATGGCTCTGTACAGCTGAGAAAGGTAGGAACTGTGTTTTTTAGTGAGGATTAACTACGGACTGCATGACTTGCATGACCACACTTCATGAGACCTTTAAAAGTGTACAAGCTCCCTACTCACAAGGAAGTAATTATGTTTGCTGGCCAACAACACAAAATTAGTTTGTTCAGAGTTCTTTACAGAGTTTATTAAGTTCCTCCTGGCAATTTCAGCTCAGATGCATTCCTCAGACCCATGCTCCTCTCAGTTCGGGAAATCTTCCTGAATCTTACTCATACTTCAAGCTTTATCAGGCAGGTGAACAAGACCTTCACAAGAAGATTCCTCCCTGCATTTCTCCCATGCTTACATTTATTGCCATACCAAAGACAAATCAGTGTTAAATATATAAATTTTTTCTTGGCAATTTTAGAAGCTTCTCCCTCAAGATATCTTGGAGGCAGATTCCTTGCAACTCAAGGACAGGCAGATTTTATCCATTAAAGATGGGATGTAAATGGAGGCAACCTTCCACAACATCCCCCCCTCCCCACATATACATACATTTCCAGCCTGGTTTCTGGAGTGCAGACAGAGAATCTCATTAGGAATCTAATATAATAAGGGCATGTAGATACTGGGGTTGGGGGTTGGAAATCAGATTAGCTTCATTACTTTATTCTGCACCTCACAGCGCTTCTGCCAGTGGACAATTGCATTAGATCAGAGAGGAGATCAAAAGGCAAAAACTCCCCAGAAATGCTGCCGCTCATTGTCTGAGACAGGAATGGGAAAAGTGCACAGTTGGAGGACACAGACCCACGGTAGATACCAGACACATTTTGGAAGGGCAGTAATTTTTTTCTTTGAACTTTGCCTATTAAGCTTTTGGTGTGTGCAAGGCCAGTCTAGATTCCGATGCACAGAGACATGACAGAAACGAAGCAACTTGTTCAAGTGTAAGCAAGTGGATACCCAAAGAGCCACGAGGGAGATGATGATACTCCAAGTGCAGGTCCCACCTGCAGAGCTCTAGTGCTTCAGTCACAATTATCTTTTCCATAGGCACCTTTTTTCTGGACACTTTTCAGCTTGGAAGTAACAGCTCAGTTGAGTTCTCTGCTTCAGCAGGGGTAATCTGAGAAAGGAACATGAGGGAGTGTGTGCCACTTGCCTCATAAAACAGTAACAGCCCAGTCCAGTTCAACACCCTCCAGGAGCAGTCTTCCTTTACCAGTTCTGAGGGGACACAGTGACCACAGAGGTAGCTGAACTGGCTGCCCTCAGTTAATTCCATCCACACAATCAAGGTCTGATGTAGTTCCTTCTGCTGTGAGTGAAGCCCAGACTCCCACCTCATCTCATATCACACCTTGCCTGGCAGTGGAAAGGGGACTGAGTAGGACCTCTTGGCACAAGAAATGCCATGTCCTCAGTAGAACACTAGCATGCTCCTGAGTTGCCCTGAGGAACCAGTCACCGTGGACTGTTGCTGTTGTCAGCAAAGAACAGGGAAGATGGTGTTCAGCAACTTCTACTGCACATCTCTAGCTTCCCTTGAAAGAAGTCCAGACATCTCAATCTTGATCAGAGAGCAAATTTGAAAGACTGACTTGGACAAAAGCAGAGTAAGACATCCCTGGAGTTCAGTCAGGGCAGGCAGGCCATGCTGGTTGTATCCAAGAATGTTGGATGCACTGTCAAATCCCAAAGCATTGGTTTTATTTTCTTTCATTTTCTAGCACTGTGCATATATCTTCTGCACAGCTGGTGGGTTTTTTTCTTCCACTGCCATTTTCTTCTTCATCATTCTTTATGGAAGTTCTGTAATTTAAGCAAGAAAAAGAAATGCTGCATGCTAAATGTTACTCCTATGCCAAAAAGTCTACCCTCTACGTATCACAGAAAGGGAAATAAAAGGGGAAAAGAAAAAAGAAAAAAAGGGAAATAAAAGGGGAAAAGAAAGCTGTAACACAGGTGATTAAATCAGAAATATAAAGTGGATATACAACTTACATTAGAAACTAGGTATTGCTTATGAAAACATCTTGTAAGGAAGTAAAAGCACTATCAAATGCATAATGCCCACAGGATCAGCTTATTCATACTGCCATAAACTTGGTGAAAGTGTTACAGGAATCCTGCATTCTCATTATTTCTTCAATATTCTTATTATATTCTTCAATATTCTTACATCAAAGTCCTTATTATTTCTTCAATATTTAATCAAATGTCAAATTCAAAAACATCTAGCCATTTGTCCTAGAAATAGAGAATTTTTAATACTCTGTTTCGTGGTTCATACTCCAACAGTCTTCAGTTTGCAAACAAAAGGATCAAATCCAAATCTATAAAAACTTTAAAGGGCTGTTTGCATAAATAAAGAGGTCATGCTCTTTATCATTTCTGTTTACTGAGACCATAACTTTCTCTAGAATGCAAAAGGAATAGAAGTTTTCATAGGTCATGCCAAGTTCACATATGCTGCAAAATTGCTTGATAATTTAGTAACATAAGTGAACATATACTATAGTACTCAAGTGCCCTCTTGCCTCATATTCTATGTCTTTCAATACAATTTTACCCAGTCCAAAAATTCTTCCCTAATTTCAAAATAAGTATACTCATTCAGAAGTTTTATCCATCCAGCAAGTACCCAAAAAGATCCTCGGTTTGTCCCAGCCCTTTTGTTTATTCCTGTTAAATTCCTCTCCTATTGAGAAATTAAGAGTTCAGTTCTACAGTTGGCTGTTATTGCCATTAAAGGTACACCAGTAAAGATTTTATTATCATGAGTGAAAATACATCTGCTTCTTCAGAAACACATTTGCAGATGACAGAGAAACAGAGGGTATTAGAGAAAATACAAGAGAAAAACCTGAGCACTCAGGGGTAAGAAAAGACTAAACAAAGACAAGTTGCTTGAGGCAGTCAATAACACAAATACTCCTATAATAATGACTGCAACAGGAAGTTTTTTCAAGCTGCTTTTTCACAAGCCTATACAGAAAAATCTATATTGCAACTTTTACTGTCAGGGGTATCTCTTTATATATTATCCTATATTTTCAAAGGTCTAATAAAAAGCATGCTTTAGGGTTTCCACAGGCATCATATACTTTATCCCTACCCTACGAATACCAATCAAATAGAAAATACTTTCCCTGAATTCCTCTCATGCTCCCTTCTCTCCTTTTTTCCAGGAGCATGTTGGAAATACCACAATTTGCCTGTGTGTTAACTTCTGAAATGCCAGAAAGGGCCTGAAGGCAAGATGTACTGATAAGGAGAATTCCTTTCTTAAAAGCCCAAGTCATTGGGCAGCTCTAATTAAAAATCGTATTGATTTTTTTCCGTTGCTTTTAATGACAGCCACTAGTCTGTGGCTTCCATTGTTAGCCATTGACAGTTTAAGTAGTGAAACAAAGGGCATTTATACAGCACTTAGTGCAAAATTATGACTGATTAAAAAGTCATTTGTCATGGTAACAGCATCTGCTTACACTTTGCAAATTTTTAAATGCGGTCTTGCACGCGCTGTGTGGGAAGGTGTGGTACATGCAAGTCTTCACCACCGTGTCCCTCAGCAGTTTCACTGCATTATTAAAGTGCCATGGGAGTCACGTTTTTTCAGCAGATGTTCGTTTCTCACAACATTTGCTCGAAGAAGTTGGAGCTCTGCTAAAGCTTCGGTGTTTGATCACACAGGGAAATGTGGTAGCAACCTGTGATCAAACCTTCCAAACATGTTACAAGTCTCAGAAAATAATCCAGTATTTAACTGTGATTTTAACACAGTTGCAGTTCTTCTATTTTCCTGTCTTTCCCAAGGCAGGGACCTGGCTCCTGATGTGCCAAGGGTGCTTAGCAATCCAAGGTGCGGAAAGCCAGCTTAGTTAAAGCAATGTTGCTCAATTGCTCTCAGTAGAGCACAGTTACCAGTATCCAAGTGCGAGTCCAATGGAGATACAAGCAGAATTTTAAAAATCATCTATCTATATTAATTAGTGATGCATACTTCCCAATAACAATAATATTGTAGTTCACATACAAACATTTACAGAAATGGCACCGACAGTCACTGTGCATGGCAAAGCTGAAAGAGATTTGAGAAATTTGAAGGACATTGAGAATAGAAATGACAGTGCATGGTATTTGGATATTGCCCTCAGGCCAGTGTCAAATTCTGGGGCAAACAAGCAGTCTGCAGTCTTATTCCTCTGCATGAGTACACAGAGGGTTTTATATTGGTTAATTCCTTTAAAAGAAGCTCCAATTGCATATTCTAGACCATTTCCTTTTCATCATACACATGTTGGAAGCTTCAATCATTTCCTGGAGGCATTTACCCACTATAAGCTGAGCCTAAATATTATTTCCAGAGATGGGTGGCGTGTTTTGCACTATTTCCTCTCCCTTTGTCTGGCAATTGCTGGGAAACATTTTTTTCAGAAAGATCCACGTTCACTGTTCCTGAGTTCTTGACTGCTGTCTCTAAACTGCCATTTTTAACAGACTTCAGATCAAGATTTTTTTTCCCTATCAATACGAATTGAAATAGCTGAATTATTTTGACTAAGATTTTCTGAAGCCTTTTCTGAGCTTTTAGTATGTATTAAAGTGTCAAATTTGAGTTGTTTGTAGCTAGCTCAAATGAGCAACAATCTCAATATTTGATGTAGTTATAAATAACTAAACACTGAGTTTTAGAAGGATTAGCAACTGTAATACCAGCAGTCACAGCTGATTTTCCTACAATCTACAACAGATTGTTGCTTGGAAGTTTTCTAGAAATTTTGGCCTAGATTTTAACTTAATGGTAACTGACTTACGTGCCATAAAAATTCATAAGATATGGAAAACAGCAAATGAATCCTTTGTAAGTGAACTGTAATTATGTATATTTTGTATGTGGTGAAGAAACTAACCATGTAAATGATGACAGCTAATTATATACAGCTCTCCTGGGCATCAGTATCACTCTCCCTGACAGCATACTCCTCTTTAAGGGTTTTCCTTCTTTGTATATAGGCCACTATTTCTGAACATTCCTTAAGGGAATTATGCTGTTACCTTTGCACTGGTTAAATGAAAACTAAATGTTTTATATCAAAGAAATCCTTAGTGTAATCTAACTAATTTCTCCCTTATTGTGCTAATGAGTCAAATCCAGCTCTCCTTCCTACTGGTGTCAAGCCAAACTAATTCCAGTGATTTCAATGAAGTTGCTATGGATTTACACATGCAAAGCTGTCAGTTGATATTTGGCTGCTGGTTTTGCTCCCCTGGGAATCTCCCCTGGAGATTACAGCCTGCAGAAGGATCAGTGAATCATATTGGGTCAGAGCAGGATCTGCCATGGAGTGGGTGGGGGAATGCTACAAGTGAGAAATTTGTGGTGAGTAAACCCTTTAAAGTCTCCTGTGGAAGAATTTCTTCCAGCTTCTTCCAGCTTGAAGGAAGGGGGAAGTGTGCATGGGGAGGAGAGAAAAGGAGGTATGAAGAAGGTGTCTTCACAAAAACTTGCAGGATTTCTTGCAGAAATGATTGGTGTTTTGGAACATATTTGAAAAGATGCCTGGAGACATTGTCTTTGGGTGGCCACAGCCATTTGGACATCCCTGCACCTTTGGAGCACTGTTAATTTCCAAAGCTGTTCTGACTTTGGACAGACAACTTTCTCTAGACTTTCTCTAGGTTAAAAGCATGCAAAAGAATCTACACTGTCAGGGATGACAGGAGGACTGAAGACAGTACAGGGTGCAGTGCTTGTGTGTAGATTTGTTGTGAACTTCAAAGATAAAGACTGAGATTATGCTCTCTCCCTTCTTCTCTGGTCCTCTTGAATTTATGGAACTGGACAGAGAAGGAGATGAGGATGATACTCACCTGTATTACTTAATGGTCAACAATTGCTCATGCTGATCCTGGAAGGTAATTTCCTCTCATTGCTATTTTTGTGATCCACAAGGAGAAAATCAAATTTGAAGCATTTGCTGAACAGTCCTTACTGTAGATATTCTGGATATGCAGTGCAGGTAATCCTTTACACAACTCTGAACCTTCCCGTGTTCAATAACACATCTGATATAACTCTCACTGGTACCACATGAGATAAGAACTGAATGGATATGAAAATACATAAATACATGTGCATGCTGTCTCTTGGAGGCCTTGCAATCTCTGAGATTGCTTGTCAGAGACCCTGCATTGCTAATAGATTTTCTGTTTCTCCGTGTTTCTCCAGCTTCTCTCCTTGAGCCCCAGGTGCCTGTGGGGAGCCCAGACATGTTATCTCATTTTTGCTAGAAATGCAACAAAGTACATTTCCTCTTTAATGAATCCTCATGGTAAAAACAAACAAGAAGGTTGCATCTCTTCAAAGAATTGTTTCAGTATTTCTGGTATTGTAAAGGATCAATGATTGAACTTTGCTTTCTCCCCTGCTGTCAAAGCCACTTCTGTGCTGCCCAGGCAGACTGTTCTCTTCATATGTGCAAGACCAAACCCAGCATTAAGTGTGGTTTCATTCTGAGCTGCCTCCTGACCCTGTCACTTTCCATAAGGCAAGTCTAGTGGAGCACTTCTTCCATTTGCTCTTGTTCCTTCAGTCTTGAGAATTTCAGACTTTCTTTGTAAGATGTCTTCAAAAAAAACCCCTTCAAAAACACTGACCCAATTAAAAAATCATTTGCCTCCGAAGCCCCCTCTTCTTCTCATGAGCACACACATGTTCTTACCTGATACCCCTACCCCCATTTTTCACAGCAGATTATCTCATTAAGCAGCCATCAGTCCTATGAGTCCTAAGATGTTTGCCAAGGTCACACAGGTAGTTTTCAGTCGAGTCAGGAGTAGTTCCCATCTCCCAGTTCCCAGCCCTGTGCACTAGCTACGATTTCTTTGAAGTGATCTGTACGCTCCAACAAACTGTACATTCACAGAACAAACTGTGCATCTTGAAAAATGAATACAACCAATTGTGTTCAATAGCTAGACATTTACTTTATATTTATATATATGTCTTATGATTTACAGACTGACTCCCTCATACTTTATTTCAGCCTACACATGATCAACCTTTACACTGAAGATAGAAATTGCCTCTTAATTTCAGGAGAAATATTTAAACTTGGATTTCTCCTTTCTATTATAATCTGAAACAGTGAGAAGGATTTGTTGTTGTTATTGTTGTTTTTTAATTGATAGACAAGTTCAGCAATCTCAGTGGGTGTAAATCAATGTTGTTGCTCATATACCAGTGGAGTTACACCATTGGTTCAGATCTATCCAGAATTTTAATGTGGCAGTGTCCCTCAAAAAAAATAAAAATAGAAAATTACTTAAAGGCGTCAGTTAATCCTAGATTTGGGATATGATGCACATTTGGGGAAGGTTAGAAAAGGTATTTAAAAATTAAAGGAAATCTGAGAATGACAGGATCTGAAATCCCTGTATATAAAATATGAGGGAGAGAGATACATGATTCTTACAGTAGTGCTTTGTTTTGTGTATAATGATATCTCAAATTAATTTTCTTTGATGTCTGCATCTTTTTTTTGTCTCATGTGAAAGAAGATTTGTTGGGTTTGTGGCATTCACGGTAAACACAGGTGTCCTGGGAGAGCTGCAGGTGTTCACCCTCCTCAGCTTATTCTAGTCCCTATGGGTATGGGGGAGGACGGGAGGGGAACTTGCCTCACCAGAAAAATATTTTCTGCATGACCTTGAAAATAATGTGTGAAGCTCTGAAGCATGTGATTATGCCTTGGCATGTGAGCAGTACTTGGCCAATATATGACCTAGATGTGGTTTTCAAGTGCAGACTCTGGGCTTTTCCTTTAGTGCTTGTCTTTATTTGTTATTGTTTTTGCTTTACTTATGGTAAAAAAGGGATTTGCACATGTGTCAGTATTCAGTGATATCTCCCTTCTCTAATCAGGAAGATTTCCTGTACCAGCTCGTCTCTTAGACATTACAGAATGATTTAATCCAGACATAGAAGATGAAGCCTGGAAACTTGGCCTGTTTTACTTCCTTTGGCACATCCTCATTCTATCTTGATGTCCCTATGCAGACAGAAAAGGAAATTTTGCACAGAAAGAGAAAAAAGCTCCCTTTCTCTTCTGCATTCACCAGCCCTTTGGCCAAGTAGAAACAGAATAGGCAGATTTGCTGCTAGAACACTGAATTAGGATGATTCCTTAGCTGAGAAGGCGGCTAACCCATGCAACTGTGACAAAATTCAAGCCATGCAGCAGAGGACAAAATCCATCTGATTTTCTTCGTAATGTCTCTTGCACATCATTCTCCCAGGCGCCAGGTCTTCCTCTGAGCCCAGTATTATTCAGAAGGAGACATAGGTGCTGGAAGCAGGGGAGGAGCAGGGTCACAGAGACCTGGGGCTGCTCCTGGGATGTGGACACCCCAGAGAGCAATGCCCGTGTGGGGCAGAGAGAGGAAGATTCCTTTCAGAGCACTGCTAATGATCTGCAGAGGAGCTGCACAGCAGTCATTTCACAGATACGATGGCAGGTCACCGCGACAGATGTTCCCAACATATGTGGAGAATTAATTACCCACTAGTAAACAAAATCTGTGATGCGGAGAGTCATTTTGTCCAAATTTCTTTCGATTTTGCTGTTATTAGGAGCTTAATTTTTCTTGATCAGCCAGACCCTCTTGAATTAAAGTGTTCCTTAATGGGCTGTACTGAACATTTTCTGAAGTGAAGTGTGGAGGAAAGTGGCGAGGAGTGGGTCAGGGGAGATGAGTTTAGTTGGAAGAGTTGATTGTGAAGCTGTACCATAGTGAGTGATTAGTCGATTATTTGATTAAAAGATTGGACGCCAGTCATATGTTTTTTTAGGAAAAAAAAATTCTAATTGTTAACTTGCATTCAACAGCCTCTATGCTTAATTTTAGAACGTCCAGTAGAATGCCTAAACCTTCTAGGGAGAGGATAATATTTTGAGAGAAAGAGCTTTTGACAAAAGGTTTTATTTTTCTTTTCCGTCAATATTCTGAATGTGTTAATGTCTCAGGGCCATATTGTGCCATTGATTTTTAGGCAGAACTCTCCATTTAAATCAATGGCAAAATCTGCTTAAAAAAAAAAAATCAATGGCATGATATGGCTCCAGGACATTAGAATGAAATTCTTATATTCATGACCCAGATAACAAATCAGAAGGCCATAAATCCCCTGCTGTTTCTTAAAACTCATTCAGTCCATCAATACTTGTAAACTAAATAGTGCATGGAAATGAACATACTTTAATAGAAGGATATAGAAGATCAAAATATTTAGCTATTTTGGGTTGATTGTAGTCTCATGAATTGTCCCCAGTGCCTCAGTTCTTGACACATTGCTTAGGATTTGAGCTCACCTCTCTATTTTGATCCACAAAAAGTAAATTGATATCACTGTCCTGCTGCTTATTCTAAGACACTTAATGTTTCTCCATTTTTCACAATCTCAAATTAATTGTTTTTGTGTCTGTCAAACAGGAGAGCTAGGTTTATAGTACTGGTTTTTAAATGAATGTGAAGAAACACATCTCTCTGACACACTGAATTTGACATACTTCGTAAAATCTTGGGCCCAGAAACAAGATCTGTGGTTTAGCTTCGTTTTTTTATTCTAATCCACAACATAAAAGTTCATCATACTACTACTGACAGATGAAAAAGAAAAACAAAATTGTATAAGAATGGTAGAATCCCTTACTTTTGGCATTAAGCATTAATAGGGTTTTTTAGCACCACTTATTCCTCAGTTTGGAAAACTGGAAAAGTTTATGAGACCCATGAACTGTTGCTGAATACATCAAGATGCCTGAATTTCCCTGCCACACTGACAAAATTCAGGTACAGAAAGAAGCTCAGGTTCCAGTAATAGAGAGAAGTTAAACTGACAGAAATTTGCCAGAATAGAACAAATGTTCAAGTGAAATTGAGGAGCACTAACATCATTATCATCAGAAAAGAGTGACTGAGGTGTAGTGATATAGCATCAAGTCTTGATTCTGCTGTGAATTTCAGTTTTATTAGGTAATTTAGCCTGTTTTTGACTTTCATCCTTTTAAAATGTTTTCTTTACAGATAACATTTTTCTATCTCACTGCTATTTGCAAAATATTTTGAGAAATCGCAACAAAAGTCCCCATAAAAATCTAAACTGTGTTTATCAATCAATTCAGAATAATTAAATCACACAGTAAGTTGTATCCACACTCTCCTTCTAAAGTACCATTTGTATACATGTATACAAATATATATATTTGTATATATAATGTATATAATGTATACAAACATATATATTTGTATACATTATATATATTTGTATATATAGTGTATATAATGTACACAAATACATATATTTGTATACATGTACATTTTTCAGATGTGAATGGGCTTGTGATTGAACTTTAAAAGATACTACTGTGGTTGAGGGATTTATATTCCCAAGGGGTATCTCTGCTGCAGCGTTAGATGAAAATTTAAATCCTGCGGGGTCCTTAGACAACTCCACCCAAATCCCTCTGCACACAGATCTCTTAGGTATGAGGCCCCACAGAAAGGCATAGACTGAAGGTGGAGGGCTGCAGATAAGCCCGTGATGATGTGTGGATTGAAGCTCCACCTTTGTAGGGTAGGAATGAGAGCTCAGTTCAGCAGAGTTCACCAGCTGGGTTGGTAAACTACTGTGCTGGACCAGTCACTCCAAGTAGTTAGAGTGCTGCTTCCCACCCTGGTTATCATCACTTGGATTAGGACATCTGGGATGCAGTACATCTAAGAGACAACTATTAGAGGAGAGGAATTCATGTAAGAGTTGCAGAGATAATTGTGGCAGTGGATTTCCCCTCTCTGCTTTGGGGGGGTTTCAGCTGAGCATTGCTATGTACAGAACATGGTTAAAAAGAGTTCAAGTGTGTAAATCAGAGAGTGTTTGTCTCCCAAACTAATAGAAGATTCGTGAACTGCGCTACCCCTCAAGTCTCTGTAACGTGGAAATGCAAGTTTTACTTAGATCATTCTCGTGTTTTGATAGACCTTACATGTAAAAGAACACAAAACCTCTAAGAAGTATTATTGGTTCAGAATAATCTTGCAGTGAATTCTATACTGTTTCCTCTTCTTGGATTGAAAGTCTTCACATTACATGCAGAAAACATATTCAGCAGCAGGCAGAAAGGTATAAGTCAGAAAATGCTTACATATGTCAGTGCTGAAGACAGAAAACACCCTACCTAAAAAAGGTCTACTTTTTATTTCATTTCTTACTCTACTTATTGATTTTCTGACTATTTTTTCTACAGAGCTGACCCATCACAGAAAGTGCAGAACTCTGAATAAAGGTACATGACATATGACTACCGTTGGTATTAGTTTTCTGAGACCAGTACTCATATATTGACAGTTGACTTTTATCTAGGTAAGAGCTCTATGTGTTACATGTTTCCTTTCTTCAATATACCTCATTTTCCAAAGAGCTGAAGTCCATCTGCAGAAAACTGTGCTGAGAGTAACAGGAATCTGTTTTCTCTCTGAAAGGGAGCTTGTGTGTTTATGTGTGTGTGTATGTAAACCTATTGGTTTTAGGTAAGAAAGAACCCAGGGTGCTTGCATTACTGAAATAATGGCTCATTAATTAAAAATGAGAGTACACAGACATCTAAAGAGTAGATCTAAGCTTGCCATTTGCTATGAAGCTACAGGGCTACTGGAATGAAGATCTACTCACCTGACTACAGGTTATAGGTGTGATCTGCCAGTAATCAGTTTGATCTGAAAAGTAAAGTGACCCTAAGAGAATTTTCAGCAATTCACAATCTGTCACAACTACAGTTTCACTTCCTAGCTCTCCTATTTGTAGAAAATAAATGTTTGACACAGACAAAAATCTAATTATTAGTTGGACACTCTTCAAATCACACCAGATTAAGACCTCAGAATTTACCAAGCATCACCATTACTGCTGCCTGCAAAATCCCCTTCACCCCTGACAGCCTTCCCTCATGACAGAGCATTCTCTGTGTGTGTTTATTTTTTCAGCCTGTCTTCTGCCTTATTAGGTATGCAGTAAATAAGGGTTCCGTATTTTATGGTCTTGTAAGCATATGAGTGATATTTAGTGCATAATGATAATACTAAAAAAAGTGCAACATCAGTGAAATCCTGCTTTCTGTGGATATTTGTATTTGAAGTAGCACAGCCTAACCTAGCCATGACGACATCCAATGTATAATTCTGAAATAATTATTAAAGCACTGATTTCAGTGTTATTATCTAACTAAGAAAGTCGTAATATATTGGAATAAAATTTGTAGACGATTGATTATCTTTGTCCAGAGTCCCTCTCCACTGTAGAATTTTATCCTGGCTCCATTATTCAAAATGCCAGCTAATAATATTAATATGCCTTGCCACATTAGTCCCTAATATTTGCTTACCGTCTGTGAATACAAAAAGAAATTAAATGTTAGATACAACTGAAAACCATCTCAAATACTTTAAACAGAACAGCAAGGACGTAAAGACCAAGCATGCAGCTGAATATTCTTACTTAGTTTCTCTGAATTTTCAGGAATGTCTGTGATATCAGACTCACACTTCAACAGACAGCAGTATGGACTTCATCTGCATTAATTTATTATTTCAAGCAACAAATGATTAAAACAATTTTCTGGTTAATCAAAACTGGGCTTTGTAACCATCCATGTGAGATCAGATTTTTTAATCACTCTGCACAGGTTGTAGCAATATGAAGAACAAGATTGAAAAATCAATTTTATAAGAAATATTTAGCAAATAAAATCTGAATCTCGTTCAGATGCAGAATCACTTTGAAGTATCAGTTATTCCATAATTGCACACCTGAAGCTTTTTTGCTACTTTCTTTGAAGTCTTTTCTCAGTAACAGATAATGTTGACTTAAAATTACTGCTGGTCCTAATCAGTGTGGCTGTTTCTGTGATGTCAAGAACACATAGAGAGTGATCATCCTGTCACGACTGGAGCTGTGGAAGGAGGAATTGGACACAACAGAAAGGTTGAGGGAATCAGGTTAGATCTCAGAGATCACAGGTATGCTGTGACCCAGTCACTCTCTGATGCAGTTCAGGGCTCTGGCCTCATGGTCATTCACACTGCAAAAGTCATTTGCAGTTACTAAGCTGTGATTAAAATACACTTCTGCATATGCATTCTGTTCATGGTATGAGCATAGTGGGACGCCACCTAAAGATGATGAGGCCCAAGATGGTGTCTGTCGCTGCTTATGTAGTTCTTCTGCCAGGAAATTTTCCCAGCAGCAGTTTGATTAAGCAGCAGCAGAAATGACACAACCTGGCTTCATAAGAAATGGCAAATGAGTCAACCCAGATTTAAACCACAGGTCCTGCAAGTCTGGCTTGGTGATTTCAGGCTCGTGCCGTGGGTGGTGTCTGACAGCTACTGGCTAGAAACACGTCATCAAGATGGGAAGGAAGGAATGTCTCACCTTGTTACTCTTAGTGCTCCTACCTGTGCCATGTCTACTTGCAAAGCAGCAGCGACTCTTTTGGAAGCCCCACGACGTACATCAGATTTGGTAGGGCAGCAAGTGGCAACCCTGTAGACTGCCATAACCCCACAGGCGTGACTGACCTAAGCTTATGGGAGCCAAAAGCTGTGCCAGGGTTTTGACCTCTGCTTCTTTTAAAGGAGCAGAAAATACAGAAAAGGGCCTGTCTGGGATATCTAAATGCCTGTACACTTCTTGTGAGTGCCAGAGTGAAAATGACTGAATGACCAGCTGCCTCCTTGCTGGGACTTGGAGCTAAAAGGGTGCTTTGAGGCTGGGGATAGTCAGTGCTAAAACCTGTTGTCTTGGATTCAAGCACTGGAAAAAGGGCTGTTTGCATTTGGAGTGTTAAGAGTGCAATGTTTAGGTGAACTTAGTGAGGAATGGTTGTGGAATTAACTAAACTGAGAGTAATAGATCTCAAGTATTCCTTATAAAATGGAAAATGTATTTCACTGAAAAATGTACAATACTGCTACTGCAGGTCTTAATTCTTTAGCTAGGTACTGCATAATTAATCTATATGAAAACCTGCAACTGTGTCTAAAGTGCACTGGAATTAAACCACCGTTCCTGCAGAAAGGGGTATTATTTAGGAGCATTACTGTGTTAATATTCTTTTATAATGTTGAGCTGTTAAATCATAATCAAAATTCCAGCTCAAATTGCAGAATTACTGTGAGAAATCATTCTTAAAGAATCTCTTAAAAATTCCATAAAGGAATTGCAGGTGGAAAAGAGTCTATCTTTTCTGTACAGTGCAAGATGATTCTGTATGATACTTGATCAATGACATTGTCTAGTCTCATTTAAAAGTGTACAAGAAAAGATTATTTAATAAAACACTCTGTTTAGTTTCCTGATGCTCTACTCCCAAATTTTGCGTGCAGGTATCTGTGTCTTTGGGTTTTTCTGCTATGGAAGCAGACAATATAAATTTGTAGGTAACACGTTTGGGTCTTACCTTCTACTTTCAGTTATTTTAGATTAAGGCTCTGGAGCGTGTCCAGAGAAGGACAGTGGAGATGGTGAAGGGTCTGGAGCACAAGGCTTTTGAAAAGTGTCTGGGGGAGTTGGAGTAATTCAGCCTGGAGGAAGGAGGGTCAGGGGTGACCTTATTGCTGTCTACAGCTACCTGAAAGGAGGCTGTAGGCAAGTGGGGTTCGGTCTCTTCTTCCAAATAGTAGGTAAAAGACAAGAAGAAAAAGCCTCAAGTTTCGCAGTGGTGGGTTTGGGTTGGATGTTGAGAAAGATGTCTTCACCAAAAGAGTTGCCAACCATTTGAACAGGCTGCCCAGAGAAGTGACAGAATCACCATCGTTTAGAGGCATTTAAAAGGCATCTTGAAGGGGCATTTGGGGGCAAGATTTAGTGGTGGACGTGCCAATGTTAGGTTAATGGCTGGACTTGATGATCTTAAAGGTCTTTTCCAACCTAACCAATTCTATGGTTCAATGATTCTAGCTGAGTCTATTTTCTTATTGCTGGTAAAAATTTGGTTACAAAACAAGACTGTGAAAAACGTTGGTGTGTCAAACTTCAAAGGAATTAATCATGAATATCTGTCTTTTCATAATTACAAAAAAAAAAAAAAAATTAGGCTTAGATTACCTGAAAGGATGAAATAATTTACAGAACAAGTTACCTAATGGTAGTACAATTTTCTAATTAGTTGCAAGTTCAAATGGTACCAGTATTGGTTTATGCTTCAGGGCATGAACAGCACTGAATTAACTGAATAAACTTATTATAAACTGGTAATTAATGATAATTATAAAATGGAAAGAAGAAGAGTGATATGATTGGCTAATAAGAGAGGTGAACGCTGAAATTAATACAACATAATTTCCTGCTCAGTACATGTTAGCCTTGTAACTAAATTAACATAAGTAATTTCAAAGCATTTTATAAGAAAACTTTATAACTGCAATGAGGCATTATGGTGCATTAGTTCATGCCTTGTTGCATTGATGGTAATCAGCTGTGGTATTTGTTTATGCTTAATGTGTTGGCTGAATATCACCAATAAATCTAAATGCGAATGAATGCACACAAAAATCATATTTCAGGCATAATACTCCTTTTCCCTATGTACCAAAAATCTGAAAAAAAAAATTTGCAGATATTGATAGGGCTTCTGAGCTAGAAATCAGACAGAAGAGGACAGCAGAAACTAATCAAGGTCAATAGCTGAGTACTGTGGCTTCACTAGCTGAAACTGAGAAAACATGGTGATGTTCCTGCCAAATCCTTTCAGAGGAGTGACAATCTGGCAGAAGCAGGAAAGTGGAACAAAGTTTTGTACACATTTGATTTTAGCTTGTATATCTCATAAGTCATTACAAAGCTGTGCATTTCAAGTACCAAGAGCACATATTTAATGGACTGTAAATGACCTATTTGCATATACTTTTCAGAAGTATAAAGATATCATTAACTTACTGCTGACCAGCCACCTGAGGTGAGTAGGAGAGAGATCTTGGCTTGCTGGGTCACTGGGCTCTTCTCATAATGGTGTTTTTTGCCTTAGTGCTTCGTTGCAATATTGCATTGAGTGCAGGTTCATGTTCCACTGTAGTGCTTGAGTCATGTCTTTTCTGCTGTAGAACAAGAAGAACCATTTGGTTTGCTTCTGTGGATATACCCTTTCCTCAAGGATTGTCATGGTCCAAGGAAGCTCAGGTAGAGCAGAGCAACAATCAGAACATTTGCTGTACTGAAAAACATCTCTTCTTGATGCCAGGAACATTTAATCAATTTTTACCAATTTCTGACTGTTGCTACTGCTAAAAACTGATGACTAATAAAAGCCTTCTCTTGAAAATGAAGGGTCAAAATAGTCCATTTCAATATCAGAAACAGATGTTTCAAAACACATAATTTTATTTCAGTGCTTTCTATATGAAGCTTAAAGGAAAGATTTTACTTAACAACTCTGATCCATTCCCAGAGCAGGTTCCCCATGAAAGGAATTGGATGAAAACTTTATTGCACTAAAGAGTTTATTATTAGAAGACCTAAATAAAAGACACTGAAGTTAGGTTGCAAGAAATCTTATTTCTGCTTTTTTTGAGTTCTTTGATTCACCAGCTTTGTGCAGTATTTCTGTATGGGTTGGTATTGCACTTCCTGTGTAAGGTGTACGCTACAGGTCTGCTTTTTCTCTAATGAACTTCCAAGAAAGTCTTACAGAGTTTCTGCAGGTGAGTGTGTAAATTAAGTGTAACTCTGCAACATTCTCTGTGTTTTACTGTGTTCAGTGCTTGGGTTTCCTGTGTGCATCCAGTTGTGGATGTGCAGATCATGCATGAACCATTTTAGAGACTGGGAACGTGGCCTCTGCTTCATGACTAATTAATCTCCCCAGGGGCTGTCACCGATGCACAACATTGTGATTTCAAAGAATTTATTGCGAGTAAATGCATATCGAGACACTGAACCATCGTGGTTTTAAAGACTTTTTGAAATCTGTTGCAGAAGGAAAAGACACTTTGGGGTTGAGCAGTGAAAAAAGCAGCACTGAGAATATAGGTCAAGACATTAATATAAATTTGATCACTTCCTTTTTATTCACCAACATTCCTCACAATAAATCAGATCACCTCCTCACCCACACACCCCCCGCACACTTCACCCTTCCTGTCCTGATTTCGGATCACCGAATGTAAATCTGTGACAAGGGTATCTATATATAATATTAATGGTGCTGAGGAGTGTTGGTGTGAAGCGCAAGTACTTGCCAAGTAAGGAGTGATCAGAGCAGAGCTGTTCATCCTCTGCAGCATGCTCTACATCATCTGCAGGACAAATGTAACATCATTAGGCAAAAAAAGGCAGCCATTCTGCAAGGAAATGGCTAAGTTGGAGGTACCAATCAATCTCACCAAGCGAGGTTCCCTGTGATACTGTCAGAAGCAACGGGCAAAACAGATTGCAGTGTAGATCACAGGGTGGCTAAAAAAAAAAAAAAAAAAAAAAAAAAAAAAAAAAAAAAGAAAAGAAAAAGCCCACAAAACACCAGCCCCAAATCCCCATCTCCTCTACCCCTCTCCCTATTCCTCACCCCATTTTTTTTTAATATTAACTCATGTGGCTAGTTGCCCCTGATCACAATCTGTTTACCAGATCATCCAGACTTGGCTTCTTTGTGCTTAAATCACAGGACTAAGAACTGATGTTTAGTTGTTAATGTAGTAAGGTACAAAGCAGCTGCTGAAGGCAGGATCTATCAGTATTGCAATGGGTTGTATTAAAATCAATAGACATGAATTGTGAGCTTAAAAGAGTCATTAACACACTCCTGAAAAGAAGTTACAATAAATAAATAAAAAGTAAGCTATCATCGTTATCATCCAGTTATCATCGTTACTTAAACCCAAATTGCAATTAAATCATTTTCTCAGATATTTCCAAGACTTATTGATGTTTTACCTTGATAAATGTCTGCTTTTAAGTTACAGTTTTCTCCGTTTCTGTGCCTGTACTTGAACAAACTGAAGTTAAGGGGAATATTTGTGCTGTCTGCAGTGGACATTGAATGAGACCAATCACGACACCAAAGGGAGGCAATAACAATCTTTTTGTATGATGCACATTCAACCTGCTTTGCTGGTGAATGGAAATTAAATGTGACTGTACAGATTCTATAATGAAATGTTCCACTAAGCCTTCTGTATGGCCTAAAAAAATGTTTATTAGTAAACAACCAGGGAGATAGAGGATATTAATTAATTTCCCATTAATAGCCTCATAAAAAAGAAAAAAAAAAGAAAAAAATAAGGACTTGCATTAACATTCACAGGCTGAAGTTCTGCTGTTTAACCACAACTGATGTTTCTTTTATCAGGAATTTATTTTAGAATCAGCAAGGGTTAAATCTACCATTTGCTGTTTCTGTTCTTGTATCAAGGTCAGAATGAGCAGGTAGCCCAGTTCACAGTTTGCAGTACTAATAAATCTTTCCAAAGGTCAGCATCTGCAGTCATTATCAACTAATCAGTTTTAATTTGGTTTTTAATATATAAACACTTGGGATCATGTAGAAAACATCATGCATGTTGTTTAAATCTGACTTTTTTTAAAAAACATCACTTATTTTAGCCAGTTCATTAATATTAAAAAAAAAAAAGGAAATCAATGGCTCATTAAAGCTGCTTACCTTCAAGTCTTTCTTGTTTTCACAAAATATTAAAGTTAGCAATGAGTAGGTACACTACTTTTTTCCAGTGAGGCTTTAATTAGAGCTGCTGCCTCTCTTATGAGACTAATCAGATCAACTGTGGTATAAATCAGGATACATCGATTCACTTGAGAACTGACTTGATCCAACTGACTTTCAACTATTGCAAACAGAGTTTACTGTTTGGGCTATTTAAATCTAGAGGGTTAAGAGCAGCAATGCAAAACCTCAATGTACAACATTTCCAAAAAAGTGTTTGAGAATCTTTTGAGAAACATATTTTTAAAGCACAGTGCTTGAAGAGTTCCAAATTAAATTAGTTCGTGATGTTAAATATTACTACTACTGGTTATGCTTTCTCATCAGAACTAACCTCCAAGAATTCAGCATAATGTCGCTGTGTGACTCCTTACAGCCAACAGGACTGCCAGTGTTGAGTTGGAAAAGGATATCACTCTGGTATGCCACTTCACTGCCATGTTGTGCACCTAAATCTGAAAGTGAGTTTTTCAAAAATATCTGTCTAGATGCTAGTCTTGGAGGTTCTTGGACTTGATGTTCCTGTTTGAATGTTAAGGTGTATTTCCACTTGCAGTAGTTGTGCCTGCACTCACGGACCCCCTTTGGAGTCCCAGGGCCAGGTGAGGGTGGGTGTGATCTCGGAGGCTGAGGAGGAAGATTCCTTGCTATAGCTGTGGCAGACCTTGCACTCACTGGCAGCTGCTGTAGCTAGTGTTATTTTGTGCTCTTTGCCCCCACATCCACGCCCGTCCCTTGCCTGTTTTCTTACACCCGCCTCACCCTCCAGGGACGGTCCCTCCCTGTGTGGGCTGTACCAGGTGACAGTGCCATCTCTCTGGAGGGAAAGTTGGGGCTGCCAGGCAGCACAGCTTTTCTGTCTTCTGAAGTTAGAGCCTGATTCGTGAATGAACACACAGAACAGCAAATTACTATTCTGAGCACAGACTGTTCTGAGAGTATGGTGGCTTGCCATGTCCTATGGCTATATAAATACTGTAAAATTCAGTAATTATCAGTAGAAATATTCAGTATGAATCTACTTCTGACATTTCCCAAAATAGAATAATACTTCTAAATGAACTCATGAATTTACTTCTTTTCCAATTTTTTTTAGTGGAAACAACAGATTTTTGAAATATAACATTTCTACAATATTTTGAATATTGCCTGAATATTTTAAAAAGGGAAGGGTTTTGTAGCTCTGTGTTGATACTAGATTTTGCTGTGATACAAACCACACTGAATAATCTACCTCCATAATCCTAACTTTTCTAATCTCTTTTCATCTGAAAATACTTCAAATAAGCGCTATCATCACAAGATTTTATAATGGATTACTCTCTGTTGCAGAAACAGTGGATGTAGCACCTTTAAGCTTATAATTTAGTAAGAGTGATGAAAATCCTGAACCTTGGTAAATGTGTATCTAACTAGATGGTGGTGAAGGGACTGTGCCTGTAGGATCTGTTCACCCACATATGAAAAATGGAGAACTCTTCCTTCTGATGTAAATAGGAAAATTGATCTGAATTTAAGATTGATATGATTTTAAGATTTTAGTAAAGTTTCACTTTCTGTTTGTATTGCAGTAGGCTTGTCTGTAGATTCTGGGGATATTAAGGGGTGCTCTGTGGGATGGTATATGATCAGAAATTTCTGTTTTAGTGAAATATCAGTTAAAGTCTCCATTTAGAACACAGAAAGGTAGCAGAGAGAGTGGAAGTTAAAAAGACTACAATCTGATTATAATGGCATAATAATAATAATAATAATAATAATAATAATAATAATAATAACGTCATGAACAGACTTTAAGAAGAGCTTTGCAGCTACCCAGGTAAGGCAAATATTTCTAGAGAATGCTGGAGCCTTCAAGGGCTAAAGCTGATCAGAACTTTGGTTGATGGACACATGGAAAAACTGATGTCCTCAGCTGCACAATGCCATTCCCTTCAATCATTGTAACAGCTATGGAGGAAAAGCAGCAGCATCTGAATTTCTGGGACCATTCTCTGGGTCAGCCTAGGACTCTTGCAGAGGTGTCTAATCTAAGTGTTAAATTTCTCAGATTTATAACTTGCCAAATATGATCAAATAAAATATCCAGAGATGCCACAGCTTCAGAAAACTGCCATGCTTTCCCTATTTGTATCATTCATGATCTTCCAGTTTGCATTGCTCATATCTGTAGGGGTAACATAAATCTTACATGTTATTTAGACAACATGTGTCATGAATGGGCATCAGATGAACATTCACTGGGAACTTAATACTCAGGAAACTGTAGGTCTGTTACAGCCAGAGGGAGCCTTAACTTTCTTTGGCAAATTGGATACTTACTGGCCCTTTGTATATCCAAGTATAAGGCAATTTGGCAAATTCAGTTCAAATAGAATACAAGTCAATAGGCTTTTGAATGAGGTGCATGTGTCACAAATGTCATGAAAACCTTGAAACAGTAATAAGTGAGGTTTTAGCATGGTGGAAAAATTAATAGAGGAACATAGTGGGGTAGTTAGTAGACATGGAAGTTACTCATGTGGAACTTATTCCTTATCTTTGGACAGAAGAACACTGAGTGTATTTTATACAGGGAGGTATTTCCAAGGTTGATTTTGAATAATTTATTCAGAGGGATGGACTTCCTTTTTTTCAAAGTCATTGAAGACAAAACACTTGACTCTGAAGAATTATGAGCAAAGATTAAAGGACTATGGGCCCAATCTTGCTTTCATTGAATCCAACAGGAAACTTTCCATTGATTTTGGGGGATGGATCAAGCTCTTTAGCCTTTGTGTATGTGACCTTTTCCTTAATGCTATCCCATCAATTTGAATATCTCATTGGGAACAAATGAAGGGAAATCCCTAGTGTTGACTAGAGAAAAAAACAAGTGCTGGTTTTGCTCTTCAGTGGAGAAGCAAAAAACTTTTCACATCACATTTGTTTGACCATAAATACAATCATGCAGATTATGAATTAAAGTTTATTGATATTAGAAAATTACTTAATTTGTCTTCACTTGACTTTGGAACAATTGCAGGGGACCATTTGTTAAAGAATGTAAAGCTAGAGCATTTAAATGCATTTTTACTCAAAAGCTCCTACTAAAAACAGTAAGAGCAAAAGAAGCTTAAGGAGAGTTTTAAATCTGACCTAGGGGCAAATAATAATAGACTTCTGGACAAAAAGAAGCCAGGAAAGCTCAAGTAGGCTGCTCTAGTTTAGCTTCTGGCTTGGAGCTGTAATAATAAGCAGCTTTGGTAATCAGCCATAGTCAGTTCCTTCATGAATGAGGGCTTTCACCTACTTTCTTAATTTTCCTGCTTGGGGATAATTTTGATTTTATTTAAGTAGATTCTTTCCCATCATTCTATATGTCACTATAAATTGCTCTGTTACTTAAACTACTGAAACTACAACTACACAAGTCCTTGAAAATGGGTGCTACATTATGTGTAGGGGTTGTCTTGTCACTTACAGTACAGTTTAGAGATAATAAATCTAATTGATTCTCCCTTCTCTTATCTAAACACCAGAGTCCGGCACAAACTGTGAAGCGATATTTAAATGACCACAACACAAAGTCAACATGATGCTGTGGAAAAGAATAGAGCAATATTCTTAATTCTAAAAACCTGTATTGGTAATCAATTGAAATGTTGGAGCAATTGAAGACCTGTCCAATTTTCAATTGCAGTATAAGTTGGGAAACAATTTGAAAATAATGGCTCATACAAAGAGTTTTTGAAACAGTCAATATGGTCTCCATGTGAAGGACAAATAAGAATTTGGCAGTCTACCCATTGTTTGGTCTTTGTGCATTAGACATTATCTGCAGGACTCACTGCAGTGGCCCAGCTGAGATCAGAGCCTGCAATCTTTCAGTGTGACTCCCATGAAAATGTACTTGGAGGGATATTCTCTGTGGAAACATAGCCAAAGGATGTGTTGTAGCCTTACTTAGAGCACTGCCACTAACATACCTTCAACAAATACTTGCTTTAGTGAGCTGATGCACATATGAAATGCTTACTACCTGTTGTATGTCTCTCTCATATTACTGTGCTGCATGCTATTAAAAGGGGTTTAAACAGTACAGTTTATATATATATATATGTATAGTTTATAGTTTACTGATGTCAAAGTAAATCTTCTTGCACAGAAAATACTATGATTTGGAGGCAATATTTATGCATCTTTTCTTTGGTGGAAATTATCACTTCCAAATGCTGGCTCTATACTTGGAATGAAGACACAAATATGTCTTTCTGTCTTCTGACTTTCTTTAAAAAATTATTGAGGTTTAGACCAGCAGTGCTCCAGTCTGGGTTAATTTCCATGGGAACTGCTGGCTGCAAGCTAAATATTTTTCACATGACATCCTACAGATGGTTGTCTCTGGTGTGACTGAGGACTCACTTGACACCTTCAGCTTCTTATCCTTCTCTCAGATAATCAATGTCCATCACCACAAGAGCTGGGCCTTGACACAGAGACTCCAAAGGCAAGGACCAACAAGGTGAGGTAGAGCAGGACTGAGAATTCAGTAAAGCAGTGCTACACTCATTAATCCCTCTTAGTGTTTTATTGAGACTGTCCTATGAAAAGGACATTTTTAGTAACCAAGATGAGGATCTAAGCTTTGGCAGATGCATTTTGGTAGTCAGCGAATTCTTTAATTTTCACTACGTGAAAGAGAACTCCAAGAATACTGTCCTGTCTTTTGCGTTGCAAAAGAAGAACTTAAAATAATTCAAAATGAAAATACTAATGAATTACAAAAACCCCGTGAAACAGCTATTTTCTGGACCTGAGAAAAACTCTGAAATACTTTGGATTTGGAAAAATACTGGTGTAATTAGGACTTTTGAATTTTTTGGATAAGGGTGTGGTATGGATGTATAAATACAAATACTGTGTGCCTACATCTGGAAAATGTGTATTTTCACAGCAATAGAATCAATAAGCTCTAGCTAGGTGTTCTTCATATTCACTATATGCAATTTCCTAACTGTGTGTCTGTGATGATAGTACATGTACCACTGCACTATTTTAAAATTTTCAGCCTAAAAGACTGTACCTTGGAAAATTTTGCCTTCTCCATATTTACATTTACCCCATGGCATTAGCTGGGGGGACTTTGTTCCTGTTCAATGCAAGGCTGCTGTGCAGTCTTGCATGAATCTGGAAGAAATGGATTTACTTGTGCAACTCGAAATAAGGAAAGGAAAATAAAGTTTTCAATTCTCTTACGATGCGTTTGTACATAAATGATTGTTGTCTGCTCTCTAACAGGGAGAGGCCTGTGCTGATACAAATAAAAATATTTTTTTGGTACTCAGAAGAGTACAGGGGCAAAGTAGATCTTGCAGGGATGCCTATCTGCATATTCGTGGGTCCCCCAACAGCAGTGTGGTGCTACTCACAAAGGCACAGGAAAAACAAAAAGCAGATTAATGCTTTGGTTTTGGCAGTGCTGGGTTCTTATTCAAGCTTTTAACTCCTGGCTGCAATGACAAACTTAGAAAGCCTGACAGTCAGGTAGAACTTTTGGCTGTAGGGTGCCTGGACCATACAAAGCCTTTGCACTTTCAGTGTCAGAGTACTGTGCTCAAATTCAGTGAAAAATCAGTCTCTCTGTAAATTCCTTTTTGGAAGACATTAAAACACGTGGTCTGTGACTGGTGGCATAGCCTCTGCAAAGTTGTTCACATACTCAAAATTAACATGCACTTATATCCTTTGCTAGAGCAACTTTTATTTACCCGCCTATTATGGGTATTCAAAATATATTAACTCTGGCTACTCCACCTTTGGATTCAAGAACATGTTCAGGTTGCAAAACTCCCTTACTTGCTCAATTTCTGAAGGAAGAAAAATTCTTTTTTATTGGTTCAACTTTAAAACCATATAAATTTTCCTTTGAAGGCCTGGGTGGACTTTCCTAGCTGGTGGCCTATGAGATAATTATTTGACATCAAGAGTGGATATGCAAGTACTACAATAATACAGAATTTTTTTTTTAAAGTTAACCAAATGAGATTTGTACCTCTGAAATCTTATAATTATGAAAATAAGCCTCTAAAAACATATTTTAAAAAAATCATGCTGTAACATCAACCTTTTAAGGCAGACCAATTTTATGTATGGCACATGCTGGGGAAGTATTAACAGTTTAAGTGCTGTTTAGCTAAAAAGTTTGTGCTGCTTGAAGTCCAGAACCAGCAACCTTTGGACACTCACATCTTTCGCTGCACAAGCAGAAGAGAAACGTGGAGGACTAAAAGCGAGTGATGTGCAAAATTACAACGGGTCAGTGTTTAAAATTCTTTGCACAGCTACTTACATCGTGTCCAAACGAGTAAAGCAATGCCCCAAAACCCTTTTAAGGTATTTTTAACCCTGATTGTTTTTCCTCGGTGCTAGTCCAGAGCAGTAGGAAGGGCTCGGATGGATGCTCAGAGAGGAGAAGCCAAAGGAGGGTCTGGGGGTGCCCCAGCCCCAGGGCTCACTCTGTCCTGGCAGCGAACCCATCCCCTCCCTGCCTGCGAGAACCACGGGCTTTCGGCTTTTGGAGAGCCAAATCCACCGCTCCATTGCTGCCCTCTCACGTCCTGTGCTGCCACTCGTTTTTCTCTCCCCTCCCGTCCTTTTTGATGTGTCTGTACTCATTTCTGAGAGGAGCCAGGGAGAGCGAGGCAGAGGAACATGTTAGTCCACAGCTGCCTATCAGTGGAGGACAGTGGGTTTGATTAAAGGGGAGCTCCCTCCTGGATTTCACACATCACATCAATCACATTGATCAGCCCCCAGAAAGGCAACATATTGTCTGGGAATAAGCCAAGGAGGGATATCAATTTCACAATAACACTTATGTCTTTCAGCCAAGAACTGCTTTATTTTTGGCTCCTGAAGGCTGAGACTCGCTTTGGAGCTCCATTTGTGCCCAAAGATTTTTCACTGCTCACTTGCTATTTCACTAACAAGTTTTTAGTAACTTTTGCCTGAAATTTGTAGTCATAGATGTGATTTCTACCTAGAAAAATCAGCTTTTGCTTCCTGCCTACATGCAGTGGTGGGACTTCCTAGCTGTGTATCAATGCCATTTATTTCTTTCACTGCAACTGGAGAATGTAGAACCTTTAGGAGTGCTCACATTTTTTATGCTTTTTTTTTCCCCCTATGATCTTCAGGAAAATGTTCAGGTCTTTAGGGAAAATTGTGTATATATATAAATACCCTGCATTATGCATCTACATGATGTAGTAAAATATGTCTATTATTTTGGTATACCCTTTATTAATGCCATTTGCATAAGAACTCTCTGAAAGGTATCCTATATTGCAGTAATGGTATCTACACTTCCTGGTCCCAAATATTCCAGGTTTATGGATATGTTGCTTTTTCGGATAGAGTTTTGATTGATTATTTCTGCCTGTCACTTTAAAGAAATCATTCTTACATATCGTTTTATATCACACTCCCAAGGAGGTTTCATCTAGTTTGTTGACATAATGAATCCTACACCCCATGATTAATTACTTGTATTATATTATTATGCCAACCTACATTTACCCTGGCTACTTTCTCAATAATTGCTGCTCTGTAAATGTATTTGAGAGTGCCTCTGTGTGTGTGAGAGAGAACTGGAGCTCAGTTAAGCTGCACACTGCTCTGGCAAGAATTAACAAAATGACCCCTTCTTCATTAAAAATAAGGACTAGAAATAGAAAGAAAATTGCCAGTATGGCATTCCTCTCACAGTAATTCATGATGATTTCACCATGTTTTCTAAAATAACATGGATCTCATGAAATATCTTTTAAGGCTAGTTATCATTTAGTACTCAAATTGTTATTCTCCCCTCAGTATCACTACTTACTTAATTGTTTAGCTAATGACAGGGTGACCACAATGATCTTTAAAAAGGAAGGTACAGCCTGGCTGCCCCTTTGCTATGCTAAAACCCCAATATTTTTAAAAGAGCTATTTTAAGATGTGCAGTGATGCAAACCCTACCAGCTTCACAGCCCTCCACAGATTTGCCCCCCCTCCTTTCATGTTTGTTAAAGAGTCAGAGAGAGATTATCTCTGTCATTTAACAGAGTCATTTAGCTGATTTTATTTTTCAGTAAAGTGGTGAGAGACACTATGCCGTTAGTTAACACACATTCTGGAATTCCACAGAATATCCTGCTGTTTCTTGCAGCCACTTCTATGTAATCCAATCTCAGTATACATTGTTTTCATAATCTCTCCAAAGACACAATACAGAAAATAAGGATACATGCAAGTTTTAGTTATGTTTTGTAGCAGAGCAACTCAGACTACCTTCTGAAGGTTTTCCATAGTAAAGACACAAAGTTTACTGTCAGGGTGTCATTAAAAATATCGTCAGAACATTATTTTTCCTTTGGAGTAATCAGGAGGCTATAACCCTGTTTCCAATTATTTGAGCTGACTACCAGCTACAAAAAGATGTTATTGTCATTCTTGAAATTGGTGTAGCTATACATGTTTTTTCTCTGTCAGTACTGCCATACCACAGACATGAGGGGCTTTGTTTGCGGCAGTCTCAATTTTTATTTGTTTAAAATGGGTCCTGGAGTATCAGAGACACTGGTCAACTTTCCGGTGCTGTGATTCTTAATAACGTGTAGGGCTTTTAGGAAGATTTGTCATTCTCTTTTCATCTCTATCCATACAAAAAAAAAAGTATAATTTGATGCCTATATTATCAAATTGGTTAATGTTTATTGACCTCTGGGATGAGGTCTTTTTCATATTAGAATTTTAACAGTACAGTTTTTATGAAATGCGACACAATTGCATGCGTATATCATCTCAATATTCTTATTAATGATTGTAAGCAATTTGGAAGATTGCCTCTTCATTAACTTTGAGAGTAAAATCCATGACACTTTCTTGCTAAATTTCAGGATTTTAAAATTTAATTTTTCTTCCTCAGCACCCCATATCAATGCTTTTTGTGCGACCGACATAATCTTTTAAAAATTCTTTTTTAAATTGGAGATTATGTGTTTATTTTAACATCATTAGATATACTAATGAATACTTCTGCAGAGTGTTACTAATGTGTAAATAAAATAGTTAAAGTAAAAAAAAATTAGTTTAGAAGAAGAAATATTAATTAACTACATCTGCTGAACTAAAATGTTCATATGGTGAACGCCCAATGTCCTTTTGTTTTTCCTGCCAAATATCTACTTCATATAAATAATTTTAAAAAACAAAACAAAACAAAATACACCAGTATCAGAAAATGTAAAGTAAAGCTATTATTTGCTGAAATGAGTTTGAGAACCTTCAATAATTTATCATGAATTTTCCCGAGTTCCTTGACTTTCCTCATCTTGCTCTCCCCTGTTATATATATCCACCATTTCAATATGTAGCCAATATTATCATACTCCGAACCAAGTCAGCAGTTTTGATGTCTTCATTCCAATGTCCTTTTCTGTACCTTCAGCAATGTTAATGTTACAAATTACGGGAGGCTGTATTAATAGCCATACCCAAGAAGCAGAAAGAAAAGTGCATTTTTTTTTTTTCAAACTAAGTACTAACTTGGGATTTCCCGGGCCCATAGCGGAGCCGGCGGAGCCCCGGCTCCTCCGTGGTGATGATAATGGATTCCGTGTTGTTGGCTCAAAGGTCGGCGGGTCACCGTAAGCTCCTTAATGGACTGTGAAATAACTTTAACTGCATTAACCTCTCCGGATCACATGGGTGGCACCAACATCCACTCCTGAAATTCTCATTCGCTTATAGAGACAATACCATTAGATTATTATATTTTCCTTTTGGAATAGCAATAGGCTCAAAGCAATTATGCAGCTAAGCGTTTCCATTAAGCGAATAGGGCCTTAAAGAAGATTAACTGGAGCTTCTCTGGCGTTCAGTATAAAGGTGGAATAAGTCTAAAGATTTCAACAGAATTCAAATCTGCTAAAACCCCTATCTGTGATATCATGGTGATCTAAAGCATGAGGTCATTAGCTGAAACAGCAATGCTGTGTCCGTGCTTGTGAAGGCAGGTGCAGCTGGGAGGCTGCCCAAACTCAGCCCCTGACTTCACCCTGCGTTTTCCAAGTGTTTCCTCTTAAGAAGGTTACAAAAAATTGGCACTGAAAAGAGCAGGGGGAGGACTGGCTCCCCACAACCACCAGCAAGTTATTTTAACTTGTTACCTAGGTCCCATCTTTTCTAATTTCTTTCAAATATGACACCTGCAAGCAGGTACAGCACCCATCTTCAGTGCCACTGCAGGACCCTTGCTGCTGGAGCTGGGATGAGGTGTGGATGCTCAAGCCTAACAAGCCTTTGGCTGTTTTAGGAGTCACTGGAAAGCCTGGGCACAGGCCTGGCTCCAGAAATTCCCATTTGGGTGTGTGATTGGCAGTCTCCAGGTTGAGAAAATACAGCCCTATTCACAGGCTGTGCTCAGCTTAAACCTCCAAGGCAATTAAACTTGAGTGTGTGTAATGAGCTAAGGGCTTGCTTAAGTGATGTGATGAAGAGGGGTCTTTCATCCCCCAAATCACTCACAAAACAGACCTGCTGCTGGTAATGTCAGACTTTTCCTTGTGCCAGCTGCAGTAAAAAGCATATAGGGACAACACCATGACCACAACTTCCAGGTCATATCTGTTATTATAACTGGATTTTTGCTTTGTTTTACATAAAAAAGCACTTAGGTGCCCATCCCAAATTCTAGGCACATTTACACATTGCAAAAACAAACCCAGCATCATCTCCTCAACCACAGCAGAAATCCAGAAATCCATCTAAAGTAATTATGGAAAGTATTATTCTTTGAATATGATGAGAATGTCTAATTTGGGGCAAAATCCCATATTTGGAAAAGTTTAAAAACTTTAGATAGTGTAAGATCTTATTGTCAGACTATTTGCTCTTAAAGTTGACTTTGCAGAAAATGTGGAACTTTGGTCAAATTTAATTACCTTTTATAAAACTATGAGAAAATATTACAATAATTCAAAACTGAAATTAATCTTCATCTATTTTCCTTCACTACCAGGAAACTATTGATTATGTAGCTAAACAATCTATTTCAGCATTAAGATATGAAAAAGCTTTTTGTTACAGGTTTAATTTTTTTTTTTCTTTCAATTTGATTTTCCTTAAAATGCAGTTTATTTTCTTGGAAATAAACGGAAAACCAGAACAATGCATTTCTCCAATTAGCAGTTCTGATTACCAGAAAAGTAATTTTCTGATTTTTGTAGACTCCGTATTTTGGTTCTCTTGTTCAGTCTTCATACTAATAATGAAAAAGGGGAAGTCATGTGTTTAAAAATTGTATTTATATTTTGCCTTTTGTCTCAGCAGTTCCCGGTACCATTAGACATTAAGCTCCGGACAGATCCACCACAATGGAACCACGGGGAGGCCCAGATGATCAATCAGAAGAAACACCTATGGAAAAGAGGGCCTCTCACTGTGTTTTAACTCTCTCAGAAATTGAGTTTTGGTCTTTCCCAATTCCGTGAGCCGAGAGTCGAGTCCAAAGTGACTTGGGCTTTAGCAAGCCAAGAGATGTATCTATTGCCCTGCTCTGTCTCTTTTTCTCTCCTGTTTCTCAGGACCAGAGCACTGGCTGTATTTTCCTGCTATCCCTGCAACCCCCCGTGACCAGGCAGCTGCCAGCACACTTGTCAGCTTGTACATGCTATGTGTGAAACCCAATATTTTTTTGCACTTCTAACATACCTGCTGTTCTTTCTTTCTCCCCTCGTGGGTACAACTCACAGCACTCTCATTTAATTCAACTGACATTTTAACCGATATTAAAGTTTTCCCTGCCTTTTTTTTTTTCGTTTTTACTTTGGGGGAGGGCGAGTATTTTTTAGCGTTTGTCATGCCAAGATAGAGATGTCAGCCAAAATCTGATGCATATCTCCACATTTTTGGCAGATGCAGGGTGTAGACTGATTTGCTGGATGGGACCTTATTCTGAGAACCTGCAAGCCTCTTGGAAGTTGAAGAAAACAACTTAGGAACAGGTCTAGAGAGAGGAAGCTCGGAGATTGTTGTACTTAATTTACCCTGACACCTTTTGCCCACAGCAAGCTTAAAGCAATGACATTTAATAATAACCTGAAAGCTTGGACCTGTCAAGAAATTGCAGTAGCCCAGCAATGCTGCATTTTGGTCTCACCACTTACAAAACATGGTACAAGTGCAGCAGTAATAAGTCCTCAGAACTACTCTGTGATTTCCTAGTTTTGAGGAATTGGATCATTCCTATTTTAAATAATATTAACAAACAAACAAACAAAAAGAAAAACCCCCAACCCCCCAAAAAAACCAAAAACCAAACCACCGCAAAAACCCCACTATGAACTGGATTGGGAAATTTCTGCTGATGTTTAAAACCATTAATTTTTGCTGGGTCTCTGATGTCCATTTTCCTTGAATAACCCCAGGATGTTACACCAGCCTGTGAAAATGACTATGAACGTGTTGGGATGGGGGCAGAGGAGAAGCATCTTGTGTCTAAAACCAATACTCTAGCAACAACAGCCTGAGTCTGGAGACAGCTGAAGTTATTTCTCTTTGTTGCTAAAGCACAAATAATTTGTTGCATCTAACTCCTGCATAAAAGAGAGATTTCAGAAGCAGAAGCAAATCCTGATGAATGCACATCCTCCATTGCTTATAATGAGCCACGGGCACTGTCAAGACTAAGCAAGTTATCACCACACTTGTTGTGGTCCCCAAAAAGCACAAGAGAGAGAAGAACGAATTTAAAATGGAATTTCAGTGTCACCTCTATAGTAAATCCCTTGCCTGAGAGAAATTATCCCGTTTGGTGGAGCTCAGGACCAAAATCAACAGGATATCTCAGATCCACTAAGGAGTGCCAGGTAACACTGATTGCCATAGGATTGCTTGTAGTAACAGCTGGGGAGCTTGGAGAGCAGAGGCTGATATTCTCAATGTTTTGTTCAGAGGAATTATTAGTTATTATTATATGAACCTCTCTGAAAACTATCTTCATGGGCTATAAATATTGTTAGAAACATAGATTTTTATGAATGAATACAAAATTCATCCGAGCTAGGTATGGTTAACTAAGGTCCTAAGCAAGAACCTTATTTCAGAACTTTTCTGAGAGCAAACTAGTAGCAATCCTGCACCACTGTGCTCATTTTGGGAGCATATTGAAGTGAAATAAAAGCAAAAGTCCTGCAAAAGTCCTTATTCAGCAGGGTCTGCTCACAAAGAATTCCTATTGTCAGCAGATTCTCTTTGACCCAGAATAAAATCTTCAAAACATTGCTTGTGGCTTTCTTGCTTATGGCAAGAATGCTCAAGTTTCAGAAAAATCTTGGGATTCTAGAAATGCTAGTTGACATGCAAAAGAATAAGCAAAAAGGAAAAGCAAAAGATCAGAAAATGCATAAAATTCCATAGGCCAATCAGCTCCTTTCTGTATCCATTTGAGTTCTGTTAGTTGTAGGTTAATCAGTGTATTCTAAAAATGTGAGGGCAAAATAGTATTATTAAGTAGCAATAAATATGTATTGATGTGAAATAAAGGAGAACACAATAATTAACAATGACTTAGAAATCTCTCCCTGTGTAGAATAAGTTGCCACTTACATAAAATGAAATATCTTCTTCCAAAGAAATTTCAGTTTGACAGTTCTGTGAGGTGCTATAAGACTAAAGAACAATTTCTTATCCAAAACTTGCTGAAATCTGGTCCATCTCTGTTGCAAGAGAGTTACAAATAAACTCTCTTGCAATAGAAACATATTTCAAACCATACGAAATGAATTTGTGAATTCTGGCCCATGCCTGGGAGGCAAATGACTCCATCACAGAACCAGCACACTGTTATCACAACCATGAGTATTAACTGTTCACTTTCCCCAAAACAGGACTCAGCGAGTGCAGGCACCCTCAGAGGTGTTTCCAGATCACGTCAGAGGGATATTTCTGTTGTAATGTTAGAAAACTAACACTGCATCATTAAAGTAAATGGAGCCTTAAACTCCTTTTGCTGTCATGAAAAGGGATAAAATGTGGAAAATGAGTAAATACTGTCTTGAAGCAAGGCCCATCTATAGTTGGGTTTTTTACTTTAGTGGAGCATATTGCAATGAGGAAGTCTGGATTTACTCAAACTCTGCATGTGTGAGCTGTATCAATGCCACAGCTCCAGCACGAGTTGTATATTGTGTATTACATTACAGAAATGGGACAAGAGAAGGACAAAATTGTCTATCACTTGCTGACACCAAAATGTGGCAATTCATAGCTATTCATAGGATCTATATCCCTTCTTCTTCATGCCTGGCTTTGAAATACGAGCTACAGCAATATTCAAATATGTCAGAGTTTAACTTGGACTAATCTTAGTGTATCTACTTCAGAACACCTGCATGTGTAATTGAGATTTTGTGGAAGAAAAAAAGGAATTGAGAATTCTTTTCCCTGATAGAAATCTACCCAAAATTTGTCTTCTTTGCTGGTATTATAGGACAAACATCTTGTTTGTGATGACTGGATAAGGCTTACCTTCAGTAATTTGGCATATTGACTATATAATGGTGCAGGACTGGTTTCCATCAATCAATTTGGTTGACCTGGTTATACATTTCATACCCCTGTGTTTTGTACCATATTTATGGAAACTCACACTGAACAGAAAGGCCACATAGGTAATCAAGCAGGTTTTCCTGAATCATCTTCCAAGGCAGCGTCTGCTGGGCACCATAAATCCTGTCTCAGTGTCCACTGACAGTGTCAGTCTTTATGGCTCATTTTTTAAACAAGCTGTTTGGCTGCTGGCTTCAGTACATAAGACTGACATAAATTTGCATGTCAGTGCAAGTTCTTCTTGCCTTCAAAACCCATTGTTTGGTTCTCTTCTATCTTAATACCATGGTACATTGATGGGTGCATTAGTACTGCATTCTGATCCTACATACTTCCATTAAATATTGAAAGTTTTACACATCAGCTCAAACACGCTTGCTTTGATTTAGGCAGATTCATTCTAAATAGCCACAGACAGTTTATGACCAATTCACATTTTAGAATTCTTAGATGAACCTAAATCCAGAGTGCTGATTAAAAAAGCAATATCTATTTCCTCACCCAACAGCATGAGATGATTTCCTCACCAAAGAAATTGCCCCTGGCTAAAGTGACAAATCTATGTAAAATGCTGAATGTAAAGGACATTCCAATCTGGACCAAAACTTTTCAGATTCCCTCTCTTTTCAGCCTTCAACTGAAATTAGCTGTTTCATAATTTTAGTGTAAATCTTCCAGCATCCATGTGAACATCAGATTATGTACCATGATAAGATGATTCATTACAATTATATTTCTTGACAGAACCTCCAAGATTATCTATATGTGACTGCATGTTTTTTGTATGATTTTAAAATCATAAATTGCTTCATTGGAACCATTTTCTTACTGGCATACATAATCATGTTGCGATGAAGTGATAAACTGGCCAATCTGTCAACTGCCAGTTTGGTTGTGGTTTTTGTTTCATACATAGAGGTCTTAATGGAGAAAAATGTAGGCTGGCAATAGATTCCCTTGGATCTGAGAAATTCTGATTAGACGCAAAAGCTCCACCGTCAAAGGCACAAAAAAAGTAGCAGTATCATTTTAGGGTTTTG
The DNA here is from genome assembly GCA_013398615.1 of Brachypodius melanocephalos. Taxonomy (NCBI): domain Eukaryota; kingdom Metazoa; phylum Chordata; class Aves; order Passeriformes; family Pycnonotidae; genus Brachypodius; species Brachypodius melanocephalos. The sequence goes on along the minus strand of VZSR01001479.1, from coordinate 7,063,001 downwards.
GAAGCTACTAATCTAGGAGCTTTGGGAACACTTGCCAGCCTTTATGAGGTGCAATTAATGTTCCTAGTCTGAAAACTTGTTGTTCATTCATCCTGTATATTGCATGAATCTCTAGTCCCATTGTACTGAAAAATAGGCTCTTAAAGGCCAAAACCACACAAAGGATGGTAACAAGGCTGGACAAGGTTTGTTGTGTGTTTTGCAATAGGAGAGGCTGAACCAGGTAGGACTCCTTAGGCTGGAAGGAAGGCTACTGAGGGAGCTACAGCAGAAATCCACAGGCACATGGGCTGTACTGGGCAAATGCTGGAACAGGGTTTTACATCACAGCAGAATAAGGTGACACCATGTGAAGCAATTCAAAATAAGTGAAGATTTAATTCCAAATGTGCACCTAGGCTGTGGAGTCACTAGTTTGATTCACAAGAGAGTAAATTATTTGGGAGAGTCTTGGTTATTTTTACCAAACAACCCAGATCTTAGCTTTCAGAGGTACTGATGTTATAATTCCTGTTCGTGTCCTGCCCCCTTTACTGTTTCCAAAGAGGCAGAAGACTGTGTTTATGCTTGAAGAGAAGAGCCTTAATTTAAATTCATCTAAATCAGATAATCTCCAGTGAATACCATGGTCCAGGGCACAATATCTACTACAGCTCTTGATTGCTTTGGTTACAAAGGATGTATATGAGTGGTAAAAAGGTTGAGATTTTTTTTTTTCATAAAGCACTGGAATAGACATGGCCATAAAGAAGAGCAGAGTGAAGTAGTACAGAATCATAGAGCAGCATGACAAGACAGGTCTGGAGGCTGGGAGCCTCTCTGAGGTGAGGAAAGTCATCTTTCAGAAAGGCTATCTGACGGTCCTTCTCCCCCAAAAAAACAGGCCAATGAAGTTAGGAAGGTGAACAGAGTGTGTGAATGGGTCAGAAATGCTTCTAGGTCTGGGGCCAGTGAGGTGGGGTGCATGAGGGTGGCCACCCCACAGCTTTGTCCAGTCCTCTGGAAGTGCTGGCTGGGCTCTGTTACTCTCACAAGGACATCACAGCATGCAAGACATTTGCTGAAAGCTTTTCTCAGATGCCAATTCGCTGGCAATCAGCAAAAATGATTGGATAGCTGATCCTGGAACTCCTCAATACCTCACAGAAGAAAAAAAAATCCTCAAGGTATTTAAACTATTCTCTACTTTGTCCCTTCCTCATCTCCTCCATTCATACAGCTTCAGCTGTAGGAATTAGGGCAGCTCTGCCTTCAGAAACCAGGGTGGTAGAGACGTGGAATGTAATCACTTGTCTTTCTCCCTTGCTGTGTTAATGGAAGAAGGTGGTTTTATCTTGGATTCATTATCTTGGGATAAACAGTTGACAAATTCTGGCAAAGACAAGACAGTTTGTTATTCTCAAATGAGTTAGAAATTGAGCTGAAAGGCAAGGCTTCTCTCAAGACTCCTGTGAGGAAAATATTATTGCACTTGTTTTGACGGGTGTGGAACTGAAATGAAGTTATTTCACCATCAAATACATCTGAAGTACTATTTTTTCCCCATTATTGTGGACTGTACATATATTTCTCCAGTGCAAAGTGAGATTAAAAAGCTGCCAAATCAGAAGTAGGGCCACTATCTCTGGTGGTATGGACTGAAATATCTGAAGTGAAGTAAATGTCAGACTGGAGCCTGTGGTGTTTTGCACTCATTTTGTACAGGTTGGGTGATAGCACAAGGTGTGAAGCAACAGAGGATCAGCACCAGATTCCTGGGGGAGCCAGAAATGTTACCTGGAATTTGGATCTGCTTCAACAGTAAAACAGAGCCTGGAGAATTTCCCAGATCTTAGTTACAGAAGTGTTGGTTTCTGCTGAGAGACCACAGTCATTCCCTTTAAAGCTCTATTTGGTTGCTCTAGCCCTTGGCTATGATACATTTCTCTGAGTGTCCATATCTTAAATCCCTTTCAGAGAATGCAAGTATATCCCAAATGGTGTAAACACTTCAAGCTAAACAGATATGGGTGATTTACATATATAGATAGATTATGTACAAATATATATATTTTAGCAATCTAGAGCAGGGCTCTTGCTGAAATTATCAATAAGAGACAGCCACTGGACACATAGCAGTGCTTTCCTGTCCCCAGGAAGCTTGCCATATGAATATTCTGCACTGTCCTTAAAAGACCTTTTTCTGCTGAGGATATATTTTGGTGTGAGCTCCTCCACACAACTTTTTTGTATAATGAAGTTGGATTCCCTAAATACTTACCACCTCTGTAGAATATAAACAAAATAAAATGGAACACAGTACCAGATGCCTTCAAGGCTCTTGCACCTCGCAGCGGTGACATCTCAGTGTATTCAGTATCAATTATGAAATTTAGGTGGAAAGCACTATGGTCAGCAAGGCCAAAGAGGATTCAATTATTGCTCCATCTGCATTAAAGACCCATCCATAAATTACTTAAGTGGACTCTAAAAATTATGAAAACTAATGAGAATAATCTTGAGTGGATAGGAACAATCTTATATCATTTGAACATTTTAATCATAAAAATAATATTAAAAAACTCTTTTTACCACTGAAAAAATTCTGGGTCCTCTGTTACCTTCAACTCTGTTGAATTTAATGACATAGCTGGAAAACTGGCAAAGTCGAAGTAAAGTTAAGCAGATCTGTTGTTTGCCATGTCTTTTGTCTTAAAGCCACAGTACTTTGGATGACAGAGTAGGAAAGCACATTACTGCAATGGCAAGAATGATTATTAGCAGACAAGAACTCACCTTGGCACTGATGACTGGTCTTAAGTCTACCGGACAGTGAAAGATCAGCTTTTCCTTTTCACTGGAATTTCCAAGCATGCTGAACTCCCTGACAGCACAAAACAGACAAGCAACGTTTCTGAAAAGTAAAAAAGATATACTTTTATAAAAAAAGACAACTGGGATGCATTAAATATGAAAAAATCAACTTTGTAAAAATGCTGCTTTGTGCTATGATAACCTTCTAACTTAGCTTCAAAAAGTGGAGCTGAATTCTAGGTGTAGACATATCTTTCAACATTTTCTCAGGAGCTTGAACTCAATTTTCTGGTGACATAAGACATGTAAACCTGCACTTGAGGCAGAAGCTATGAGCTGAGCACACTCATTGCATGTATTGGCTCTTACTCTACGGTCAGTAACTCTGAAATGCAAGACTTTGAATTGAGCTTTTATGTGCAAGAATATATGTCCTGTTTTGGCAATCAATTTCAGATGTTTGAATGAAAGTATAATCATAATTTATCCCCAGGACTCAGCCTTGTCGTTAAATAAAGAAGAAAGTGGTGTGTTCTAATGCACAGAACCATGGACAAGTTTATGGCAAAACTCCCACTGAAGTAACTAGAAGCAGGATCAAGTCCATAGTAGATAAGCAACAAAAGGTAGAAACCTTGTGTGGCAGTGACAGTGCAGCACCCAAGTGGAGCATTTCCAGAATTACATTTTTGAACTGTAATTTTCTTCTCTTGGTACATGTGAATATGTAACTAAACACCATCCTCCTTGACTGGCAGTAGCATTTTGTAGTTTACCTCAGGAGACAGAGTGAGGGGCTTCCTTCCATCCACCTCTTTTGTCTTTGATCACAATCGACTGTATTGGTGCTGCCTGTGCAACGTGTGCCAAGAGATCACTGGTGGAGGAGAGCCTTGCCCTGCTGCTCTTCATACTAAAGAAACTTTCCCAGCCATAAGGACTGAACCAGGACAGCTGGGTCTTGAGCAGCTAACTGAGTCCCAGAAGGTGTCTGGTCCCCATGAGGGAATACCAGGCTTAGGAAGTGTGATGTAGACTTGGGAGTTTATTGACATAAATACCATTCTCCTTCTACATCAGAGTTTCCACGATCTTTTTGCCCTTTTTAATCTGTTGCAGAATCAATATTCTTGGCCTGTGTGGGCCTATGTGCACAAGTAATTCCACCCAAAAGTGTGGGAACCCCTTCCTTCTCTGTTTTATACATAATTCATTTACATTTCCTTTTTTGACTGTAAATTTGAGCTGGTATTCTCTTAAGGTTTCTAACCATATACTGATGAAGGAATAAAAGTTCATCTGTAAAGTGTTAACTAAAAGATTTTTATTGCTTTTGATACCAATATCAGAGCGTCACACACATTCCCCACAGAGATTTCTGCCCTTTCTCTAAGAAGTGAGCTGGACATAAGTCACATCTGGAAACTCATTACTGGGTTTACAAACCTGAGACAAATTCACTGCCTCTGCCCTTTCTAAAATGGTGATGTACAGATCTTGGAGCAGGTCCAAATCCCAGGTAAATCAGTAGAAAAATGTCTATTGACTTTCAGTGTAATTTTAGATCAGGCCAGAGGCAAATATGAGTGTGTCCAGTGATCTCCCTCATAACATTAATGAAGAAAGACAACATGAGTATATCTTATTGTAAAACAGATTGCTAAAGCCTAAATTGCAGCACACATCACTTTACTTAAAATTTGCTCAATTTTGCTTCATTCTTAGGTCCTGTGAAGGGGAGGATTAGGATACCCTTTGAACACCAGCATATTTAACTGTGTGTATGCCCCTGTACAGTGATCTTCAGAAGCAATGTTCAGGAGAAGGATATTTCTCATCCACTGCTGCTTTTGTTGGTCTTAAATCTTTTAAAACTTGTGCTTTGGGGTTTCAGCCTATCTTGAACAATTAGAAACCCACTTGGCCCTTGGTTGAAGGCAGCAAACAAGGCCACTTCACACCTTCTTGTTTTTCCTCTCCACTGGCCACTGTCATGGACACAGCACTAGACCAGACACACCTTAGGCTTCAGCCACCAGGACAGCTCCTATGTGTCTGCTTAATAACCCCTTTTTCATCCTAAAACGATGTAAACTGTATTTGCTTATTGCTGATATTTTGACGGTAGCAGCTGCTACTGCTGCTGAAACCAGGCATCTCCTTTCCAAAGGCATTCTGGGGCTGGGGAAAAAAAAAAAAACAACAACAACAAAAAACCAAAAAAGCAGCAAAGGAAAGGCAAGCATTTTGACTCTCCTCCTGGCTATGTGCAATGGAGAATGGGGTGATGCTTTGCAGTATCTCAAAAGGAGAATCAGGAAAGGACATTCTTGTTGCCAGCACCAGTTGGCCCCCTTAGGCAGAATTAGATAAGATGCAGCTGTAGCTGTCCCAGCTGCATACTTCCCTTTTGGCATTAAATGCACAGGCAGCCAGTACAGTGGACTCACCAGGCTGGAAAGTGGATGGAACAAAGATAAAACATAAGGAGGAAAGACTAAATAAAGCACTGATCAGCAGCAAAGCATTACAATCACATTACACACCCCATAACAGAGGATCAAAGAGTTGCGTATTACATTATTGCATTCCCAAAGAGCTTTCCTGTACAAGGGAATGTCTGTCTTCTCTCTGTCTTCTCTTTCAACCCTGTCCAGCTTTATGAATACTCTATTTTTTTTTTTCTCTGCTAAAAAAAAAAAGTTTACATGCTGCAGTGAAGAAAGTGCGGACCTTTGTTATTAATGTTGTAGAAATACAAATATGTCCAGCTAAGAAAGGAGTCTTCATTAACTCCCACAGCCCAGAAAATTAAGGCACGGCTCATCAGGATCTGTGCTTGCTCTTGGCTAAATTGCAAGGGACTAGTTGAGTTGCTGGGGTTCATAATGCTGATAGAGCGGTTTCCACGTGAATGAAGGATAAACAGCGATTAATTTCAGCCAATAAATAATGGTTTGAGGCCCACATTGAAAGAGGAACAATTACTTTTCCATTTTTCCTGCCAAATGAGCTGATAAGAGAAAACAGGGGAGTTGGCCACGTAAATCAGTCTTAATTTTATCTTCCCCATTAAAAAGCAGCCATTAGGACCATCTTCGGCTCATTTCATCCTCTTCTTGTTTCACTTTTTCAATTTGCACAAAAGGGGGGAGTTTGCTCGTCATAAAATTTCACTTTGGCCAACCCATCATTTGCATCTGAGCCAATAAATAGCAATTAGCATAAACATTTAAATCAGGAACTGGAACAAATTCTTGTTCCCCTAGCAAGCTGTTAAATTACTGTATTTCACTATATATAAGAAGCGCTAGAAACAAGATCTGCTGGGCACAATTATCCCCTTCAAACAAGACATGCTTGAAATAAAAAAAGAAGAGAACTAGCTTGCTGGGCAACCTTCTTACTTGTGGTCAATGAGCTTAATCAGTGCAGAGAGAAGGTGTTTCATTAAAGATGTTCAGCAAAGCCTTGTTTCAAGCTTTCCATCCAAAGGGGTTTATTTGATCTTTATCCAAAATATATTCCCCAGGAATTAATTTAATTTGCGCTGATGTTACATCATCAAACTTAATTTTTTCTTTTCTATTTTTTCCCACTATGCTAAAATGTGCATATCTTTTCATCCTGGTGAGCCTGAGCTTTGCAAATCTTGCTTTCTTGCAGGCTGTTAATTACATCAACACACATCCAGTGAGCACAACTCTGACTGCTTATGATGTGATAAATCAGCAATAACTCTGTAAAAATGCCAAAATAACTCCAGTGGGTTCAAACCTCTCAAAATAAGCTAAAGAGGATCAAGCAGATGCCTTTTCTTTTAGATACATTTTTTGTCACTTTTAAGAATATTTCAGCTGTTATGGAATATTTTTCCTCCTCACAGATTACAACAAAAAGCAAGTGGAATTATTCCCATTTTGCAGTTGGGGAACCCATAGCACAGACATGAAATGAGTTGCAAAAGTCATACAGGAATTCCATAATGCAGCCACAGTTGGTTCTTGGACTCAAATATATACCTAGTTCTAAGTTTAACTCTTTCCAATGCATGTGCTGAGAATATTGATGATAGATATAAATAAATTCTCCCTTAGGGTTATCTGGCCTCCTTCTGAACATGACCCATAGACATTACTCTGTAAATGGGAGGAGTTTTTGAGAAAGATTACACAGCACAAAACCTTTTTATGCCAAACTGTACAGGTTAGGTAGCACCTCCAAGTAATTCAGTGTAATTCTCTAAAATGCACTAATTTTATTGAATATAAGCTACTGATGAAGATGGCTTCAGTTGTGAGTCGGGTTTTTTTAGATTGGAGTGTTGGTTGGGAGCCAGTACAGTGAAAAGAAGAAGAGGGATAAAAATCAGTACAAAAGGAGCAGCAAAACAGAGATTTTGCTCAAGTATTCAAGACTTCTGAAGTGCTGTCTAGGGACAAATGTTGAGTCTCTACCAGTGTGCTGCTGCAGTCGCTGTCTGTCCTTTGCCTTTTGTCAAAAGCTCTTCACTCTTAAGGAGAAACTGCATCAAAATGTCTGTGGGACTACAGAGGTGATTTTTTCTGTTTCTCTGTTTCGGAAAGCAACAAAAATAATAATTTTTAAGGAAGTTATTGTACTATTTATAATTTCTGTGTCATTGCACAAAGATAGGGAAAAGCTTCCAAGAGTTTGCTCACACTGAATCCCATCAGATGCTAATCCTTGCTCTTTGGTCTCGTGTGTTTTAATCCCAGCTCACATTCACATAGGAAACAGGATTCAACCTTTTACCTCCAGTGAAAGTTTGATTGTTTTGTGTTGGCTGCCTTGTTGGAGGATTGCAGTAAAATAGGTTGAATTCTTTCTGAGTGTGTTTTTCTTGGTACTAACAAGTAAAATGTTATTCCACACAAGAATATGGGAAGTAAGTATTATCATCCCCTCTTTTTGAACATAAAAACCGAGGGCTGATTTACAGATAGAAGTGTATTATTTAAGCTGACAGAGTTAATTAAACCTCCTTAGTAAAACTAATATAAAAATCTCTTCAGAATCTTATTATGGTTTGGAAGAGGTTACATTGCCATAAAAGTCACTTGAAAAATAATATACTAACATCCATGTGGTGCATTATACCAGGCTGATTAAATTATTTTTAAAGCAGAGATGACACTATTTCTTGGTGTAAACAGAATTTGTAAATCATGATAGGTTCAGTGATTTGATGTAAGGCCACAGAGTAGCAGATTCGTATCCAAGACCGGCATTCACAAGGTTTGTTAGTATGATAATTTTCTATCTTATGGAGCAGTTTATGAATAGATCCATTGTATTACCCTGGAACTTTTCTCTTTCCATTTTCATAAAGCAATTACTAGTACTATCTCCTAGTCATGTATCTATCTTTAGTTTAGCAGGATAATAAACATAGATGAAAAGAAGTATTGAAGTATTCCTAATTTGTTGACAATAAACATTAGCTTTATTTTAGACAGAGTTTGTCCAAGAATCTGACATACACTTATAAAACTCAGAGGTACAGTTTTGCTGATGGGTGGGTTGACACCCTTGTAAGTAAGTAGGTTGGATTCTGGATGCTTTTTGAGCTCAAGAACTCAAAAAAGTTCTTTGAAGAACACAAGGTTTGTTCCCTTGAAAAGTGCATATATGCACTTAGACACTTCAGTTTCTCATCCTTGGAAGTGGGAAGGACCCTTCATGTACCAAGGAGAAGCCTTGATGGTGACAATAGCTACGTTTAGGACAACCTTCTGTATATAGTCCTGTACATTTTATAATTATGCTGAATGATTAACAGCTCTTTGCTTGGCAGCTTATTGAAGAATTTCTGCGAGTTTTCTTTTCCACATGACACTGAATAAATTTAAGTGGGAGTATAACGCAAAAGTGGAAGTCTCACACATAGAAGCAAATAAAAAAGTGGAGGAGATAAAGGATATTTGTACTCTCCAACTGTGTATCCTAAAGAGAAAATAAATAAAAGGAATAAAATAGAAGAAATAATCAACCAGTGTGTCCAGTGTTTCAGTTTAATCAGACCTGTAATGTTGCAGTAAGTGTAATGTTGTGATTCTACGTGCCAGCAAACTCAGAAGCACAGGTGACAGAAATGGGAGCAGTATTGGCACTTGATAGACAGTGTGGGATTTCTGAGGAGTATTGCTTGGAATTTTGCTTTATGCTTAACAGGTCTTAAGAATGTGAAACTAAGAGGGCCAGTCATATATTCTAAAAACATTTAGCAAAAATTGCAATGGCTATTTTTTGAGAGTAAATGTATGAACAATCCCTGGAAAATAATTCAAACAGAAGAATTGGCGTCTAGTTTTATGGAACTGTTTAAGGTCTTTTGAGGCTTTCATGAAATACAGGCTGAGAAAGGATCTATCAAAGTTTCAGATTCACTATCAGCTTCCTGGTGTCTGAATTACCACTCAACAACTAGTCAGGAAATTGACGTTTTATTTAAGATCTATGAATTGTTTTTATTATGTTAATTGATTTATAATTACACAACGCAGACTAGTAATTTGATGAAACAACTTGAGCTTTAGTCAGTGCTGAACAGTCACAGTTTTCTTGAGAAAATATGGATTGACAGATAATAATCCATTTTTTCCCTCTTTATTTAATAATTTCCCACATGCAAATTAAATGCAAAGTATACACAAAGTGCTAAAATATTGGAAGAGTAATATCTCAATGGTCTCAAAGAGATGACCTTTATTTGATTTTAGTTAAATTCCTAGTGCAAAGAAACCACATATTTTGGTGAGAAAGTGGGGAAAAACTGATATTAAAATTCTTTACTCATTTCTTCCACTCTGAGATATTATAGATACTATGTATAATAGTACAATAACTTCTTAAACATGGGGAGAATTTGGAAATCTAAATATAAAGTTGATGTGGTAGGTTTTCAACTAATTCTCAAAACCTTATCCTAGTGCATGAAAAATCCTGTATTTCATCAACAAAGGAAAAAAAACCTGGCACAAACTAGGGAATATTCAGAGTATGATAACCAGGTGTTAAAACTTTAGTGATGCATTGCACCCTTGTAAATATAGAGTTTTTTTAAAACCCTATTGGTCTAATGTCAACAACTGCCAAAATAAATAAAATCTGCTCAAGTCCTGTTGCTTTTCTGCAGTGGAGAATTCCTGGAGCACTTGAAATGAAGATGGAAGCCACAGGCCTGGGATGTGTGCTGCTGTCTCCTGCCAGGCTGTGGGTGCACGGTGGCAGGCAGACGTATGTCTCTCCTTCTCCTGCAGATGCTCCTGTCATTCCGGGTCAGGAGGAAGCAGACTGTACTGGCATGACAGAAAAAAGAGGTTTAAAGGAGCCTTGCACAGGGAAGTTCAGCTTTTTTAATTTGGGAGCTGAAGTAGGCTGTTGCCCACCGTGATATCTGTACCTGTGCCTTTTGCCGAAAAGCAAATATTCCCATGGAAAAACGGAATGGTTAAGAGAGCATTGTCCTAGCATTACAATGTGGGACACACTGATTCTTTTATCTGACATTGAATTGGATTCTCTTTGGGGGGGTCCTTTTTATAAAAATACTTTTTATTCCTTTTTATAAAAATACTTTTTATTCCTTTTTATAAAAATACTTTCAAATTAAATGTCTCAAGAGAAATATGTTCTCCCAAAGATGAAAATGAAATATTACACCTTTCTGCTTTGCTTTTTGCTTATTTTCCCAGCTGTAACAATTTAATGAATTTGACATGAATTTTAAAGCAAGTTCACTGAGCAAGTTTTGAAATTGTTTAGGCAATTGAAGGTTGGATTTAAGGGCTTTATGCTGGTATGAAAAAACACTTGCTTTGTGTGTGGGTGTGTATACAGAGACTATGAAGTGGCACAGGGGAAATACCATGGGCTGGCACATAAATAAACACATGGGGATAGGTGTGTCTGCACAGGAGGAGTCTGACACATCTTTGTGCACGTTATTCAAAATTCAGGTGAGTATGAGGACTGCATTACAAAGGTAGTGTGACACCTTTGTATTGTGCACCTTTTCTTTTTGAGTAAAAGGAAGTCAAGGCAGGGTAGTTATTGAGTCTTGTATATAATCTGAGAACATGCTGATAAAAAAGGCAAAAAATATCCCCCAAAAAGTGTGTTGTTATTTCTGTAGGTAAAAATTAAAATTTTGACCTGGTTTCATCCTTTTGAAAAAATTCTGATGGCTCTGGAGTAATATAGGGTTCTTCACTCTAAAAATGGGTAAGACAGACTCCAGACATTTTGGCTGAAGAGAATTAAATATCAGAAAGTGTCTGTACACATTTTAAAGGGAGGGGAGAACTGCAGTACTTAGCTATGAATATTCAAACGTCATGGACATTCAAACTTAAATCCACGGTTTGGGTTGTCTCTCATCCTCTGTGTGTCTTCAATTCACAGAGTAAAAGAGCCAAATTCTTCCACCAGTGTCTGGAGACAGTAGTAGGGCCCTGTGTGGGTAAGAACAAATATTGGCTTCACAATTAAATCGTAAAAGAATGCTGACCTATTTAATAAAGAGAGCAGATATGTCAGTGGTTTAAACCTGCAAATCTTCATTGCCACATCAAATGTAAGAAAATCCTCAGAAGCTGAGGCAGGTATATAATATCTTGGAGCTTTTAAAAACAGACAGTCCAATCAGAAAAACTTATTGTTTGATGTGTCTTAGTAATCCCTAAGTTTTGCATCAAAAGTTTTTGTTTTTCAAAGACATTTGGAGACTTTGGAGTTTTCTAAAATACTAGTGAAAACTAATTAGAGGTTTTAAAATCTAATTTAAGGAATTTTTAAAAACACTTTCAAGAACAAATTTCCTTGGCAATACTGAACAGTACCTCATATGAACTATTTATTATGACAGTTAAAAGGGTTTTATGAAAGGTGTAAAAGGAATTTGATTTATCCCCTGTTCTGTGCTGTAGCTGCCTGATGCCACAGCACGTCATGGACAGACATTTTTGTGTATTTTGTCTGTCCACGAATCTCCATTCACCAAGAAATTGTCTAAATTCACAGCATTAAGCTGCTATTCAGCTCCTCCCTGATTCTATACAAAAGCAATAAAGGGAGAATTTTGGTCATCCAACCTATTCCTTCCTACCAAAGGCAAGAGAGGCTTTTACAAGAGAACTGTCACACATACAGCAGGAAAGCAAGTTTAGAAATTATTCAGAAGTGGTCTGGACCTGACAGGAGACACAGTCTTTGCATAAGCAGGAACTGATCTAGGACCAAGTGGAACAATTAGAGGAGTGACACAAAAAATGAGTGGAACAGCATTCACACAGTGTTTGGCACACTTAAATGAGGTATGAGTTCCTCCTTTACAGGAGGAGAGCGTACTG
>VZSR01001479.1:7010834-7045834 GCA_013398615.1 Brachypodius melanocephalos | reverse complement strand
AAATATTTAAGAGGAAAATATTACTTTTATAGTAGATAGGAACTCTTTTAAATTCAGACATAGGTCTTAAACAGGAGCTGAGTTTCAGTTTTAGTCCCATTTATCCATCAAACACACTGACACATTTTTGTTTTAAGGACCGCTTGATTTTTACTAGCATTTTGTAACAAAAAGCCAGCATTCCTTTCTTGTATAAAATATGTTCTGATGGGCTAAGTTATGACTCTGTCTGCTGTTCAAGCATGTCTGAAATTGTACTTTGTCCATGGCCAAGTGTCTCTTCAATCCTGCTTTGTGCTGTCACAGCAGGAACAGAGGCTGAGTGTACAAGGTTTAGGTGATTTTGCTACTGACAGCAAACTGAGGGGTACCAGGCCAGCTTCCTTCCACTTCACAGCCATGTTCACAAGAATCACTCCCAGTTCCATGGGGTGGTAGCATTTTACGGTTATTTTTTGGCTTTACACACTTCTCAAAGTGGTAAAAAGTGGTGACTCCCCATGCCACACCAAGCCTCCTCAACCTGTTCCTGCCATCGTGGATGATGTAAAATTGCAACCCGATGAAAAGGTCCTGTGTGCAGACAGAGCCCAAATGTGATGTGTTAAAAAGAGAGGGAGGAACACAAGGAGTCAAAGTGTCAGTGCAGTGATACAGAGACCAGAGTCATATTTCTGTTGTAGCAGTACAAAGTAGGAGAAGACCATACAAGTCAGAGGGTACATTGTGGAGCTCGAAGAATCAGCATCATGAGAAACAAAACTGAAGAATAATCCAAGAATAAAAGACCCCAAAGAGATATCAAAAGTTACCTAAACAAACAAACAAAAAATAAAAAAGAGGTCATGCATTTGCAGTAAAATATGTGGTCTCAGCTTTACTCATAGAATAAAGTACCATAAAAAGGGAAGGAGGCAAATCTAAGGACATCCAGAATGATATAAAGACTCAAGGGTCTTATATATTCAGAAAGGTTAGAAAAAGTAGGTCTGTATTGTTTGGAAAAGATGATCTTAGGAGTGACTTCAGTGAGATACATGAAACTCTAAAGGGACCAAGGAAGAGACGCGCAGCAATGGTATTTGAGCTAGTGTCAAATGCAAGATCAAGGCGACACAAAATTATGTCAGCAAAAAGCCTGACAGCAAAACTTGCCAGGTAGAAATATCTTACGCTAAGAGCAAAATATCAAAGATGGCAATTACTGCAAATAGCTTAAATACTTTAAAAATGAAAGCAAAACACTTTGGAAAGTGATGGTGGATGAAATCAGTAACTCTGAAAATGGAGACATTAACATAAAAGGTTGAGTCGTGGTCTTACTTTAGCTTCATGGGGAGACATGATGCAGAATTGAGTTTTCTCCTCTTAGTTAGATGAGAAATTAACAGTGGATAGTGGAATGTCCTTTGAACTCGGATACCCAACACCCCACAACCTCACTTCATCCTCAGTGTGCTCCATCAAGTAATCAACATGCAGCAACACAGTGAAACATCAGACCAGGAGAATTAATTGCAAAGTCAATCCCTGGCTGGCCCTTCAGACTCTTCCCTGTTTAAAATTGTCACTTCATTACTCATCTGCTTGCTCCCTCACAGCTTATCCACCCATCAGCTTCCCACTCTGGCACCAGCTGGGTCATGGGACACTCAGTGGGCACTTTCCTCCTCCTCCCGTCCTTCTCTCCAAGAGGGAAGCAGGCTGTGGAGGCACAGCAGGACATGCCACCAGCACCTTCCCCCAAGGTGTGCAACGTGACACGGATACCCCTGTCAGAGGGATTGATGGCTGTGAACAACCTTCATGTGAGTCCATCACAAACTGGAACAGCTAGGAGAGGAAAGCCCCATAATAAACACCAAACCCAAAAAAAAAAAAAAACCCCAAAAAATCCAAAACCAACCAAAATGAGGCAAAAATTGTGTTAAAATAAACATAAAGAAACACCAGTACCTGAAAAGCAAAAATCCTCACAGGGTTTCCCATCTCTCCCCAAATGAAGCCATCCTTTAGTGCACAATTACTGTTAACACCTCCTGCAGTGGAACCATCAGGGAAAAACAATGTGTGTATAAAATCAGGAATGTTTGTTAAAATAAATTTAATCCAAACCAGATTCATCATATTTCAATCAAGTGGCATGGCTACAGGTGAGAAGTGTGGGCTGATGTGGACCCTGATTTCTGTATGAATCCTTCTGCCAGCTTCAGAGTAGTGACTTTCTACAGAACTGTTGACACCTATACCTTTAATGTGATATTATTATGGGCATTATTGTCAAGTTTTATCACACTGCAGATATGCCTTCAAATACACAATTATCCTTAGCTAAAAGTATTCTAATATTTTATCCCCAAATAAGGTATTTATTGGTGTTTCTGGCATCAAAATTAATTACCACGACACACTTGCATATGTTGCCTTAACTCTAGGAAGATTATATAGATTGGAAGTTAATTTAAAGTTTTGCATATCTAAGTTGTGAGAACAGGTAGCATACAACAGAGTATCCATTCAGTACCAGATTTCCAAGTGAAAGGTAGCATCTCAAGATGTAAAGCAAGAAGAGGATATTTTACATCCAATTAGTCAGGGAAGCCAAGCTGAATGGGTTAAAATTTGCCACGGATCCCAAGCAAGTGATTTTCTTAACCCCTTAAGGGTTTAAATTGCAATGGGAGTAAAAAGCAATTATGCAATGAAGGGGAGAGGAGGAAATGTGTCCTGAACTGGTTTGTCTGCAACAAGGTACAGATTCCTCTTGGGTCTGCAGGGAGCAGCTGAGCTCCCCAGCTTGCTCTTTGACCACACCCAAAATAAAAACTAAAGGATATTTTGGGGACTAGGAAAACACAACAGCTCAGATAATGTCCCAGGCAGTATATTTATTACAGGCTCATCAGAGTGGATGCCTGCAATAGGAAGATTAAATACCCATTTACCAGCATCAGAGGAGAGTTTGGTTTTATAATGTATTGTCCCCTATTCCCCGTGAGGCTGCTTTGTTTGATAAAATGCTGAGTGTGGTGTAAAAATATCCCTCTCTCTGTAATTTGCACTCCTCTCCATTTAAAGCTATTCTTGCTGCAAACGAGAATTGAAAGCTGCTAAAATTAAGTGGTGTCAGTTCTCAATGACACTTTAATGATAGAGCGCTCAGCAAATGAGATGAGAATGAATTCCAGCTTCTCTGCTAAAGATAGTAACCAGCACTAAACAGTGTAATGCTCCAACTGGGCTACACTTCACCTGCTTCATTCATATTTAGTAGAACTGAAATAGGGAAACTATAATTAAAATGCTCATAAAATGGAAAAAAAAACCCCAAAAACCAAAAAAACCCAAAACAAAACAAAACAACAAAAACCCCAGCTAATTTCTAATAGAGATGGCAGGAAACAACTGAAGCTTGTAAAGTCAAAGCACAGCCCTTCTTTGTCACTTCTGCCCCAGAGGCCACTGCTGACCACCGGGCAAGTGTGGGGCTGTGGAATGCTTTCCTCCCTGTGGAAATTGCTGCTCCCTGCAAGTTTGGTACAAGCCTACTTATCTAACCCAGGCACAAGGAAAATGAATATTGGGAAATCCTGCCCAGTTTTGGGCTAAATGACACCACTGCATCATAAAAATCATTCAGGCAAATAAAACCCCAACATGTAAACCCTTTCTGTCTCTCAGTATTATAATAATTGCACCTTCAAGGGCGCCCACCCAACCTCCCACGCAGATCATCACCACTGTGAACATGTGGCTTCTCCACTGCTAAAAAATGACAACTGCAAGGCATGTCAACTGGGTGATGCCACATCTGTGACCCTCTTGTGCCACTGTTGTGTTGCAAAGGTGGTTTATGATGGGACAATAATTCTCTGGGGGAAAAAAAAGAAACATTCTCTTACTCAGGGAATGGGAGGTTCTGGGGCAGAGGGAAAGAGGAGCAGGTGAAGTTGGGCACAAAGATCCTGGTGCTGCCTGAAATCCATGTGGAGCCTGGGCAGAGCCATCTCTGCCTTTTCTGCTGCCCCATATATCATGGGCTCACAGTCTGCATTTACTTTATATTTCTTCCTACAGAGTGCTGTGGAAGAGAAGTAGATTGTTTCCATTCCTTGACAAAAGTAGAGTTATTTTTGTATAATGCTGTGTCATTCAGTTGAATAGCCAAGCCTGTCAGGCACATGAATGGAAGATAAATATTAAGGCATGAAAAGTATATAAAGTATTCCATTCATTATAGAGAGAGAAGTATTTATTACTATAGGAAAATTCTGGTGGACTGACAATTATGAAACAAGTTGATTTAAGGTTTCAAAATTCATTGCAAGTACTTGCAGAATATTCCATGTGACTAGAATGGAGATGGGGCCAGTTGGTATGGATGACAATATAGTCTTTATACTTCATAGTACTATTAGGTTTTCTTTACAAATAAAATATATTTGATGGATAAGTTATCCTTCAAATACTGTACAAAGTTTTAAAATAATGTGCTGGCAGTATTTCCTCACCCTCATCTTGATGAAACCAGACTGAATCTTTACCTACAGGTTCTTCTTCTGAAGAACCTGTTATTCTAACAAATAATGCACTGCAGGGGATTCCTTATTTCTCAATTTCACATGGGAAAAAAAAAAAAAAAAAGAAAAAAAGAAAGCTTTTTCATTTACATAACAGAACATATCCAGAGCTGTGTAAATGTCTAGGAGTTGTAAAACTGGTGGCCTAATGGGCTGAGGGCAGGTGAAATGGTCATGCCTGAATGAGAACAGTAATTCCACACATATCTCTGTGTTTCTTCCTACACAAGGTTCCTATCCTGGCTGTACAAGCACCAACTTGACAGCAACTGTCAAAAGCTTCTTAAAATGAGCAGTCTTGACTGTTCTTGCCACTGTTTGCAGATCAGACAGCACTGTGTAAATGGTTTTTACACAATACATTTGTGTGTCTTCTGTTATGTGCACAGCTCAAAATGTCTGTATTCTTCCTGCAAGAGTTGTGTGATTTTGGGCAGTCTTCATTCTGGGGCAGGCAATTCACAAGCCTCCCTTCCTGCCTTCCCCACTCCCTAGCTCGGCTCTCATGCAGGAAAACAGATTTTTATGGTTTTGTGGCACAAGCAAAGGAGACATGAGAAAGCCTCAGCTGCTGCATGACAGTCACCTTTCTATGTCTCACTCTGGCATGATTATTGTAGGGGAAACCAAAGCTTCACTTCTGTATTAATTTAGCAGGAAAAAGAAAAAAAGTATTTACTTTTGTGATATTTAGATTGGGATTACATATGCAGTCTTGCACTTCAGGGTTCAGACTGACATGGGAATGTGAAATGTGGGACGTGATAGCTCCAGATCACCCATCACCCCAGCTACACTGGTAAGGAAGTTTTATGAAGATAAATGCATGCACATCAAGATGTGGTGTTTGTTCCTGTTGTTTGTGGGACCAAGAAGGCAGAAAAGGGATGAAGAGCATCCCCACACCAGCAATTCAAACCTTTCTGGCTTTTTTCAGCCCCAGGTTGGTCTGCTGGATGTGTCCAAGTGCTGAATCCCTCTTCACCCACAGGGAGATGTGGAGGAAGGCACCAGGCTGCTGGCACTGGGAGTAAGGGAAGCTGGTATGGGCTGAGTGAAAAAGAAGTGATTGCTTTCCCTTCTCAGAGTATCCCAGCTTGGGAATAGGAGGCAGGATGGAAAGGGCACTCTGGAGACTACTTATCCTCTGACAATTTTTTTCTGTGCAAGAGGAACTCTGCCTGCTGATGGAAAAGTGGATCCTGGAGTACACATCTTCCCTGCATGTAGCACACACTTCTTTTGTCTCCAAACCAGACCAACATCCTTCAGCTTTCTATCATGTGAGAGTTACTCATAAATCCTGTGAGATTTTGAGCATCACCTGCAAGATCCTCTATGAGTCTGAAGAACCTTAGGAAGGTATTAGGCAAAAGAAAATACAAAAAAAACCCCATCAAATAAACAAACAAACATAACCCCCACAAAAAAAAATTAAATAAGCAACCAAAAAAAAAAAAAAAAAAAAAAAAAAAAAAAAAAAAAAAAAAAAAAAAAAAAAGAGAAAAAGGAAAAGAAAAAACCACCCACCTCTCCCTATCAAAGCAGTTTTACAGAGCTTTGGAAACAGCAAGACAAAATAAATATTGAGTGAGAAGGAAAAAAGCCAGTATTGCATCAAATACTTGCCCCAGGTCCTACAACAGCAAAAACGAGGTGACATGCAGCCATACATGAGTGGACAACATGTCAGCTGCACAGAGGGTCCCTTCATCGTCACACATGTCCCCTAACTGGCAGTTTACCCCTTCAGACGCAATGTTAAGAGACACAGCAAGAATGTTCTCTTTTTGAAAAGTGTCACATAAAGTAGCTCACCAGCCTGGTTGGCAGAAAATCGTATTTTCTGATATCTGATGTCACATTTTATTAGATTTAGGATACTATTATCCTACTTACTTAGGGGTTTAAAAGTATCCTTTTTATAGCTAATGCCACAGGTAGAATGTTAAACTACAGACATTTGGCAGTAAAGGACTAGACTGTTCCTTATACACATCTGGTATTTTTTGCCCCAAACAATGCAATAGCTGTTCAGTATTTTTTATCCTTCCTTTTTTTGTATCCTTGCACATTTGTCCTCAGTTCATCCACTAAAGTATGAGCAAATCTGGTTAGAGCCTGCAGAACTCTGGAGCTGTAATCCGTAACTCTTTTAATATGTTTTAATGAGTTGTTATTATTATTTAATACACTTAAGATGGTTTAGTCTAAACTCCAGAGCTCAGAGCAGTTGTCTTTTCAGTTCAAACAGTGGCATTTGCTGTAGTCTTGGCAGCACTTTCCACCTGCTAGTAAATAAAATTTACAGTACATGTTTCAATGCTTGGGATTATATCAGTTCTGAATCATCCCTTTGCATTTATGTAGTAATGTTTTATCTCGATTTCAGTTATCAGGGGACTTTCAAACAAACCCTTTTATTGAATCAAAGTCTCTTAAAAGTCTTCAGGAGAAATTTTGAGTGTCGATAATTGAGGTTTTTCAATTGACAGAGGTTTCAAGTTCCAGAAATTTTAATATAAACAATATTGTTTTGTGAATATAGTCATGCTCCTATTTAAGCAGCAAAATCCATGTATGTTAAAGGATAGAATTTGATTAATACCATCAAGAAAATTAATAATCTTCATCAAAGGTAATTATTTCTGTTATGTTCTGGAGCAAAGACTTATTTGCTTGGGTGGCATTTGCCTTATTTGCATACATGACAATTGGCATTACCCCCAATTAAAATATAAATACACCTTTTCTATATCAATGTTCCAATGAATAGTGATTAAGCCATAGCTTTTTATCCCTAAGTTTCTACATCTTTATTTGCTTATCAGAGCAGTAATATATTGATAGTGAAATGTTACTGAGAGCTGTCCAGCTGGAGAGCAGATTCTTGGACAATGGGAAGAAGCAAGCAGAAAAATCCCCAAATATGTGGCACTCTTGCCTTCTTCACACAGCTCTGCTTCAGCCACAGCTGTTGGGACAATAGAGAGACAGGAAAAGAGAGTGCTGATCAAATATTAATATTTAGTAATAGTCAATAGCATGAGTTTGACAGGGGTTTTTCAGCTTTCTTTACATAACAAACAGAAACAACTGCACAGGAACAAAGGAGTAGGATTCAATTACTGATAAAGGAAAAATGCATTTTACAGTGTGTGTTATTAGCTGCTGCAGGCTTTGAAATAAAATCTCCAGCAGAGAGTGTGATGCTTTTAGTAAGGAGGAAGGACAAGGTACTGATATCACTCTCTTTAATGATTTACAGAACTTCCTCCAAACAGACCTGCAAAAATTCTCATTCCATAGATTGGAAACACTCAGGTCAAGAACCTTGCATATAAAATAAGAGACCTTCAAAGAAAATTTAGATATGACTTTAAGGGCTCTGCAGCTGGGCAGAAAAGCCCTTCCCACCACCAAACTGAACCAAGAAGGCTGTGTGCTCTGGGAGCCACTGCCCTGGACCAGCTTTGGTCTGATGGCTCAAATGCACTGGGGACAATTAAAGATCCTGAGGCGCATTTTGCAGGAGGGAGGGCACTACCTTCAATTCCCTTAGCAGAGAAAAATACATTTCCCTGGTTTTTTGTTGGGCAAGTCTCCTAAAGCAACCTGCTAGCTGGCACCAAATTAGGAGAAGCACTTCTGTGAGAAATTTCCAGACAGTTTTTATGCAATTTATAACCTTTTAGATTAAAAGACATATTTGAACAAGACCAACACAAAGACTGCTGAATAAAACCCCTCTGCGGGGCTTTGATAAACCACAGAATCACTCTGTGCTTTATCAGGAGGGAGTAGGAATTCATAGACTTTATTTTAATTTTTCCTACTCTTTTTCACAGTTTATCATTTCTTGGGGTAATTCCATTAAGAAACTATCTTGTCACCTGCACTGAAAATACTTTTTTTTTTTCTCTTTTAAAAGTGATGTGTCAAACCCATACATCAACTGTGTTACTTATGCTTCTCACTCACCACTACAAATATTTTCAATTTTTAAAAAGTAAAATACTTTTCTGTATTTTGTAAAATTATTCATTCATCCAAATGCAGTCAGGGGCTCTGTTTCTTTCCTTAAAAAAAAAAAAAAACAAAAACAAAAACAAAAAAACAATAAAAGCAACCCTCTGGATTTAAAGTTTTTCCATCTTTACTGAGAGTAATGTTGACATTTCTGTAAATTATTTCTCCAAAACACTTTATCTCTTTTATTGAAAAAAAGGTAACCAGCTTCATATTTAGATCTACAACTGACCTTTAGGATTGGTCTCCTTAGTGTACATTTCAGTAGGCATAATTGTGTTGAAATATGAATTAATTTGGCAGTGGTCTTCCCTACATACCCTGGGTTATTTTAAGAAGATGAAAGTAACCTTCAGCTGTGTTCTGTGGAGGTTTTTATTCCAGAGCCTTTCACTGTGATTTGAGATTGAAAGCTTACCAATATCTGAAGAATGCCATTGAGCACTAGGCTGTATTTGTTTGTCTCCTGAACTCATTCAATTAAGAAAATAATCCATTATGGAAAATCTTGATTAAAAGTTGGCTTATTCTCCCATTTGATTAAAATTCAGCATTACACGGAATCAATTGTTCAGTACTTCTGTGAAACCTGCATCAACTGCAGGCAGAAGACAAATTGCTCTGTTGCTCTTGCATCTTCCTCACCTTTTCTGTCCTCTGATTATAAAATCTACTGGAGAACAATAAACATGCTCTAAAATTGTGGCTTCACTTGGTCCTTGACCCTATTCTGTGGCAGAGGGACAGAGACCATGACAGGCCAAGGGGACTTGGGAGTGGAAGGATTTCCATGGCCAGAGGCTTTAGTTCCACAGTCCCTACCCTGTCCCAGGATGGAGACTGTGGAACAGCTTATTCCTGACAAAAGCTTCATGGGTTCCTCAGCCTTCTGAGCCCTGAATAAAATCTTCAGCATTTAGTCCTTTGCATATTTCCACAATGACATCAGCAAACAAGGCTGATCTCGCCTGCCAACAAAATGGTTTTATAACTCCATAGTAAATCCCTAATTAAAAGTGCCAGCAGCTGAGGTTGGGCTGAAACCTGACAGTCGTGGGACTGGAGAGGATGGGCTCTATATCCCAAAACTTACCTCAAAGTCAGCTCTTTCTCCTTGTCCATGCTCAGCTCTGGAAGAGGTAACGCTGCAGCCGCTCAGATTGCTGTATGATTTCACTGGGTGAAAATCACACATTTGGTCTTGGCCAAATCAGTGGCAAAAATCCTCTTGACTTCAAAAGTATAGTCAGCCTATGGCTTCAAATGTGGCAACAACAACAAAAAAATCAGTAATCAAATACTAGTAGGTTTGCTTTCCAGTGTATCTTCAGTTCCAGTTTCCCTGTCCTTTGCCAAATGGGACAGTTTGCAGCAATTAGGAGTCTTTACTCAGGAAGATTTTCAGACATAAACAAATGGTTTCAACCATACTACTGTGGTTCTCGATCAGAACTTCATAAAGAAGCTTTTCCAATTTATTCTCTACACTATGACTAATTCTTTTTACTATTTCTGTAAATAAAATTTCCATTTTCCCTGGTTTTCACACAGGGAAACTAGGGTTTTTTGCTAAATATAATTGAACTCTAATATTGAGCCAGCTAAGTTTCAACATTACAACTCCATTATCAGGATTGATTTTTAAATTTTTTTTGTTTCCTTATGGGTTTTCCCCAGGCTGAATATATTACCAACAAAACATAATGTTAGCTATCCAAACAGTGGTTTATCTGTGGTTTATTTGATGAAGACGCAAGAGAGAATAATTGACAGAAACACCAAAAAAGATCTTTGAGAGCTTCAAAATTGTAATGCTTAGTGTCTTCTCTGGCAAAAATACGTTTAAAAAGTGACTTCAGAAGCAGCCCAAAATAATGCAAGAAAAAGCAGCTTTAGGACAGTCACGTGTTGGCGTGGATATCTGGAGTCTAATATTACTTCCAGTCACAATTATTAACTGGAATCAAACATTTGCAAAGTTCAGAGGAAACCCTATTTTATTACCTGGCTGAGAGGCTGAGAGGTGAGAGTGAAATTAGTGTGCATAAATAACGTGGGCAGGGGAAGCTGAGCCCACTGGAAATAGGATAGTTGCTAAAATAACTCCGAGGTCAGTATTTGTGATGAGAACAGACTGAAGCGGGTCAGAAGCATTTCATTCTAATGCACTGTTTTAAAATCTATAGACATTGTGCAATTAAATGAAAAGCAAAAGCAAGCCATAGATTGCTGCTGAGGAGAAGAGAATAAAAGCAAAAGCAAAAGCAAAAGAAAATGTCATCTGGAGAAGATCTCATTTTGGAAACCCACAATATGTTGATTGATAGGACTAGCATTTTTCAAGCTCTGTCACAGCTGAAGTATAAAGCTGTCAGCGCATATGATAATGATGGATGCTCTAAAACATGCAAATAGCATGAAAAAATCATTTCTCACATAATTTTGGAAGATGAGAGGAGTTGTGAACTGAGGAGAGAGGGGAGAGCAGGTCAAGCTTAACATTCAGCCGAGAGGAAGAAGCGGCCGCCTCGTCAGCGACGGAGTTCTTAATTACCACGCCGGTGAAACAATGAATTGGGCCGGCCTGCTGCAGATTTTCCCACAGAATTGCCATTGTGGGAGCCGGAGGGAGAGGGGCAGAGCCTGGGCTCTGGAGCTGGACACAACAGGGAGCTCCCCTGGAACAAATCCGTGCCCAAGGAAAGCCGCTCAGGGGCCGGCACGCTGCTGGGAATGCGCCGCTCTGAGAACGTCCTGCGTGTTCCAGAGGTGACATTTACAGTGCACCATCAATATTGGGGGTGTTTCAGTTAATTAGCCATTTTTATTAACGCTGAAGTACAGTAAAACCCAATGGAAGTGTTAGGAATGTAAATGAGGCACCGTCCCCGGGCTGATCCAGCTCCATGCAGGGAGTTATCATGCGCTGCCCCTGTATTTATGTTGCTTTTTATTTTCTAGGAACTCTCATGCACTGCCCCCATATTTATGTTGCTTTTTACTTTCTGGAGCGAGCAGAGGTTGCTCATGCTTCCAGCTGAGTTTCACCTCTTGTGCATATGCATGTGCTTGTGTGTGCCAAAGTTCACGAGAAGCAACAAAGCCGTAGGTGCAACCTCAGATTTGCTGGATTTGTTTTCATTCATTTTGCAATTTTGAGGAAAATTGTATTTGTGAGCAAGTCTGGTGAAAAACATATACATTAAGGTTGGGTTTGTGGTTTTTTCTTTCTTACTTAGTTATAATGATGCACCTTGCAGCATCTAAAGAGAGGAAAATCTATGACACATAAAATAAAACATTATTTAAACAGTGTGCCTTGCTTGGGCTCCATGAAATGGTAAAAACCACCCAGCTTACATCACTTTGCACTCAAATTCCTCAGCTCTTATTCCACATTAACTTTTGTCTATGCCTTACTTTCAAAACTCTGCTTCACCCAGCACAGGTCTACACACTGGATCTTCTCTCTACTGGATATTTTTGCTTACTTTATCCCACCAAAAATCCCAGCTTAACATAAGCCCACCTGTGTGTTTCCAAATCTACCTCCACAGTTGCCTTTGCGGGTTTTTTTTCAGTCTTAGGGTTCCTGATAGCATCTTTTTATCATTCCAGTCCCTTCTAAACAGAGACCATCTTGATATTGAGTCTTTTCACGTATCTGTATCCTTCCAAAGATCATATTCATCTCAAATTTGACAATACGGATATTAGTTAAATTTTTTTTAAAACGCCATCCTAAATCTTTCACTAAACGGTTTATATTCAGGCTTATCTGTATCTGTGTTAGATTACAAGCTCTTGGAGGCAAAGGCCTCCTTTATTCCTGGTGTGCATACTGCTGAACACACTGTCACACTCCACAAATTGCAAATAATGAGCAATGGCGATGGACCTTATTTTCTACTGCCTTCCACCTTATTGCTATTTACCTTTGCACAAAACAAGTGTCAAAGAGGTGACATTAGCAAGGGCTGTGGCTCCTCAGCAGCTCAGCATATTTTAAGTTGAAGCATCATTCATAAAAGAGGACAATAACCACAACACTTCAGAAAATTTTATCTAAACATTTTACTAACTTACAAATTGAATTTCTCATTGATTTCCAAGGCGATCCATTTCATACTTCATTTCATTAAATATTGGTACTGTTTCTGCATAATCAGGCCCTGGTCTTACTGTTTCAAACTGCTTTGTTGCAGGTCATTCATGAAAGCAAGGTTTTAAATTAATCTTGTTCTGATTTTCCCCCCGCTCTTGGATTTCATCTTCATTTCAGACTTGGAGCAACAGCTCATATTTGTGTCCAGATATTCAAAATGCTTTGTACTTGTTATTCAGCAGGATTATGCTCTTTTGGACATGTTCAAGTTCACATTTAAAATGAAAAATAACTCACTGTTGCTGCTGATGGGTTCATACCTCTCCTTATTCCCTGTTACTGTTAAGATTAGAAGGGTCCAAAGGCCGGTGAGATGAATCAGAAATTTAACAGAAGTTCTGCAAATCAATGTATATCTAAATTAATCATGGCCCAAAGGTGTCATACTGGACTCAGACCAGCTCAAATAATGCCTACACAGGGCAGATTAGGGAGCTTTTTCCCCTTGCCACAATTAAAATGCATGTAACAAAAAATGACTAGGTATTCCCAAGATCCTTGAGTGAGGCAACTCCCCAGAAAGCAGATGCAAGGACTGCCCAGCATCTACATTACCAGGCCGAGTTTACAGAGCAGAGATGAGAAGCTCAATGGCCAAGTGAAAAAAAACAACAACAACAACAAACAAACAAACAAACAAACAAAAAAACAACCAAAAAAACCACAACCCAGTCATCTAAAAGCTGGAGCCCAGCCAACTTTTCCCAATAATGGTAGGTGACAGGCCAGAGCTGATCCAATGTGCATTTTAATTGGTGGCAAGCTCAAGTAACAAGCCATTGCTGTTCATCTGTCAAAGAAGGGGGAAAAAAAAAAGCCCAAACATGTAGCACTGTCTTAATTTTATTATTAGACTATGTACTACATATATTTTTATGTAAACTGTTTGAAGGTCTTGGGCATCCAACTGGAACAGAAAGGGCATTTTTTTCATACTACTTAGCTAATATGTACATCTCCAAAAGAGAAACAAACAGGAGAAGATAGCATCTCTGTGGTCTGGTGGCAAGAAGGAGACTCTGAGTCATACTTGAGGCAGCCTGATAAATTGATCAGTGACAGCCCACGAAGGTAAAAGCTCTCAGAAGAGAAATGGCAACTATGTAATGATACTTTTGCTTCACTTAAATACTGTGAAAATGTGAAATAGCCCAACACAGGCTCTTCAGAGCAAGAGCCTGCCACTGATTTGGGAAAGCTTCTCCTTTTGAATAGCTTCCCAAGAGTTTAACTGCTGTCATTCAGGTTTTACTGTAAAGCAGGAAAAGTGAACACTAAAACTCCTAACACCCTCCATTAGCATACAGAGCACCCTCTTCCTCTTTGTTTAGTTTGAATTTTTTTTTTTTTTAACCTCGATATTAACAAAACAAACCTGATCAGTCTGAAGGGGCTGTGAAGAAGATTGCATCGTTTAAGGGCAGGCTTCTGGAACCAAAAGGACTCCAACCAATTTCTTATGACCGAGACGTGGGTACGGTTTCATGTGTTGCAGAGTATTCGTGTGCTGCTCAGGAGAGCACAGATCATATTCCACCAAAGGCAATTTTTCAGAGGTTGTCCCTCCTTTTGCTTTCCACGAAAATGAATCTGTACCATTTACATGGAACACTTAACCTTCAGACTGTCCTTACTACAGCAACACTACTCCTATTGCAGATACATGTTTACTTAGACAAATCTAATTTACCCTTTGTTAATGTGTGCTGTCTTTACTTGCTATATTACATTAAAGTAGAAATAGAGTTACAAAAAAATTATCTTGCTTAAAATCATTCATAAGCTTTCATCAAGGGAATAAATTTACCAATTTCCCTCTTAGTTTATAACCATCCACTGTACTAACTTGACCTTTACCTAAACAGGGCTATAATTGCAGTTAAGATTATGTAATTTACAATAACAACAAAAAATTACTTTTGAGGAACTGCTACTGGCCATGAATGTCTCACAGCCATTAAATGCATCATTCATCTTGAGAAGAAAATTATTCTTATCCACGTCGACATTTTTAACATAAACTGTAGTACTCTCTGTTGGCACTTTTTTACGTACCCATTAATCTCAATAGTAAAGCATAAGTCTCACCCACCTATTCTCTGAAGTTTGGATGTCACTACTGTGTACAATAAAAATTGTATATTCATGAACTCCATTTGTTTTATGTCCTTCTCTCTGTCAAAGTCTCCCAAGCAGCATATGCTTTGCTCTGTGGAGAATAAAATCAAATTTGTCTGTCTTGTCATATTGTCATCAAAGTGATACTATCACAATTAGATTAACATTTTGTGAAGGAGCTGAAGGGAGGGAAAGGAAATAGGAACAAATTATAGAGAATCCCGGTTAACCCTTTCTCCAGCACGAAGCCCCCTTTGAGCGGTACCTGGAGGTAAAGAAAGCACCCAGGATCCAAACCAAGCAACACTGCCCTGCCCTGCTTGGGGTCAGCGAGGTTTCTCCCCAGCTCTGCAAGGTACGAGTTCATGCAGAGGCTGTCAGTGCTGCTGAGAGGAAGCTCTGCAGGGAGAGGAGCTCCTCCCGGGCAGTTTTACCAAGCAGAGAGAGAAGCAGAGCGCAGCCCCAGGGCAGCGCTGGTGCGGCCGCTCCGGCAGCTCGGGATGCTCCGGGGCCAGCGCAGCCCCAGGGACACCTCTGCTGCTGCAGAACAGGAGACTGGGAGCACAGCACCAGCAGACACCTGTTCTCGTCTTTTTTCCCAGGATTTTTTTCAGTTCTACTTTCACATTTATTCGTTTGTTAAATAAACCTCCCCCCACCCCCCAAAATGCAAATCGGTGATTTCATCAGATAAAGGGAAAAAAACCCAGCCTGTTGTGCAGAGGTGAAGAGAAAGTGTCTCTAAACTTTACCCACACTGTGCAGTTGCATTTCTCAATCCACTTCTAGTGTACAGGCAAGATCCATGCAATAAATTATGCTTGTGCAGGACAAAGATGTGTATCTGTACAACTTATCTTCATGTTACAATGGCATCATCTGCACATTGATCTCCTTCTCTGGGGATTAATTCTAACATGAGCTGGTTCTGATACTTATTCTTCAGGACAGGCCTGCCAAGGATGTATTTTCATTCTCCTGTATGTGATGTAACCCACCAAAATGATAAATTCAACTGCCTGGCACACATGTCACAAAACAACCAACCTATCTTATAATGTGTATAGAAGTTATCAGCTGTTCAGAGTGGGAATATTTTCTGTCAAGTCAGATGATATAATTACCATAACTTACATTGCACAATACTTGAAATTATGAAAAACAATTAACTTTTTAAAAAAGTCCCCAAAGTAACTTGCATGTCTCCATGCAAAACATCATGGCATTTCTCACTAACAGAAAGCAGTGTTTCCCAAAGCTCTGGGAAATTCTATTCTCTCTAGTCAAACAGACTTTTTTTCTCTAGCCTTGTGCGCTTCTCATGTGCAAGGATTTAAGGACACCATGTCTTTAGTGTAAGAGAAAACTGGAAAATCACCTAGAACAAAATTTTTATGCCACGAACTTGGATATAATACCAAATAATATGGGAGCAAACTCTACATGCTGGGAGAGAGAGAGAGAGAGCAATCAATTTTTTGTCCCTTATTTTTTAAAATCTTCATTGTTTGAAGAGGAGGTCACTGGGCAGGGTGCTGTGAACACAGTGTTGGGAAAGGGAGGGGGAATGCACACCAAAGGGATGATAAAGTAATGAATAGCAGTGCAAACAGAAGAGGCAGTGGGAAAGGAACAGGAGGAACAGTACACTGAGCAGAACAGTATTACAGTCACAAAAAAAAAAATGGTAAGGTCAAAGAGGAGGAGAAGAAACTTTGAGATTTTGCCAAGAGGCAGCCTTTGGTAATCAAGGCAATTCCAGCAGAGCACAGAAATGAAAGCCAACTGGAAAAGATTCATTAGAGTTTAAGTAACTTAAGGTAGTGGTGACAGACTGCCTGTCGGATTAATTTGGAAATAAAGGAAATGTGGGGAGAAAGGCAGGAATGGGGGATGAGTTTGCAAGATGCCTCTTCCTTCATCTTGGCCAAAGAAAGAAGCTAGAGGACAGTGAGAGGCATTGGAAGAAAATAAGCAAAAGTCAAGTTTTTGCAGAACAGCAATGTCTGCCCTGTGTAAAAATTGTCCATTTCAGTGTCAGAAAGGAAAATAGAAATTTGAACTCTCTTCTATGAGTTCTTTTTCTGGCTTCACAGCACTGCTCACCCCTGCCCGAATGCAGAAAGGAGCTTTTGCTGCCATTTCAGACACAAGTCCTACGAGCTGATCCCACGAGTGCCCTCGGCGCTCACCGAAGTCATTGGGAGTTGAGGGCGTTCAGCACTTTCCAGGGTCAGGCCATGTATCACTTAAAAATAACTCACCAACATTAAACATCATTAAAGAAACTAATGCTCATTAACTAGCAATAGGCCACTGGGAAAGGATCAATAGTTGTCTCTGAAATCATCTTACTTCTTACAGTATGTGCATACTCCACTTAATGACAGTGAAGGATGGTGACACTGAGTGATAGGTCACTGATAACAGTGAATGGGAAAGACTGCTTCTTAATTAATCAGGACAGTATTAGCAAAGAATTCCACTTAACAGGGATACATTTGGGGCCTAACCAGGTGATTAAGGAATGATGTGCTGACCCTTGGTGAAACAAAGTGGCAGCTTAGGAAGAAATGCGAGGAACACCTTTTCATTCTTCTGGTTTTCTTCAGAGTGCTTTATCTCACCTCACCTTTATTTCAAGGCATTGCTTTTCTTTAATTAGCTCCTAATAACCGGAGTAAATTCATAACTGGGCAGGCTGATTCTGATCCTGCCAGTGGAAAGGGTTCTGTGGTGTGGCACTAACATGATGTTGTGTCTGAACTGAATGGCTCTTGTTCTGCAGCTCTGACTTAGGGAAAGCTGCTACAGTGTTTAACTGGGGCTGTGGTTTCCCTGATGGGATTTAGAGGCCATTATTTGGCAGAGTGCAAACAGGACAGGCTTGCATGCCTTGCATGGAGATTCTGAACACTGTTTCCTTTTTCTGATCCAGATCTGGATTTCCTTCCCCTCAGGATCCACATATGGGAAATCACAGAGATGGCCAAGCACAGAACACTTTTTGCAGCCTTCAAGAGATTGTCTAATGGCCATTTTAAGTAAAAAAAAAAACCAACCCAGCACAATCTTATCTGCATTCCACTGGTTCCTAACGACCCTCCCCATCCGACGGAATTTATTGCAATCCCTATAAACCTAAATCTCAAAGAATTCCAATGCCTTGCACATCTCTCCTGCTCTAATTTATGGGGGCTTGGTAATGTGCCATCTGGAGGTTTCACTGCTTTTGAGACGCATGTTCAGCCCTCAGTGGAAGCCAAAAGGAGAAAGAAAGGAAAATGCAGGGCAAGGAGAAGATCTGGCTTCAAGGAACAAGTGTCATGAACTCACACACACAAAAACTACATTTCAAAAAAAATCAGTTTTAACTTGCATGATCGGCACATACACGGCTGATAACCCAGGGTCTCAACCTAAGGACATTAGCAGCATTACAGGGCAATCCTTACACAAGGACAAAATGTTCTTGAGCAATTTCTGCAATGTATTAGACACAAACAGGTTTTTCCTCAAAACTGAAGTCATGTCAGGCTTCTTGCTTCACCTCTTTTAATTTTCCCTGAACAAACATATTTATTGTGGCGGTTTCAAGTAAATTTCCAGTTCACACACTTTTCCTGCGAGACAACAAAGGGCTTATTGGAGGCAGCTTTTAGGCTGATTTGCTGCTCTACACCCAGGCCATCAAAGGTCTGAGGCCTATTTTACTCTGAAAAAAAATATGCCTAGCTCTGATTTTATTCCTTTTATTAAGCTACTTAAACAAAAATAACATTGAAAACTCCATGTCACTGAAGTCATAATTACTAACCTATGAAAAGAGCAATTCAGCTGTCAGGCTGGATCACATCAACAAGTTAGACACAGTACTGGCAAGCATATTAGATCACAAAATAAGTTAAATCATCCCATTAATACCAAAATAATCAATCCTAACGCAAACAGATTTGCAAATTCATCCTAAAGAGGATATTAAGAAGGCAGCTGTTCATTCGTTACATGTACCAATTACAGAGCATCATAATGTTGAAAAAAAAATCATCATCTAACATGTGATCCATGTCCCTGGCACCAGTGAAAAGGTCTCTTTTCAAACACTTGCTCTTCCTGCTCATGACTGAGCAAATCCTGGTCTCCCAGGATCCACCTTCAGAGTTACTGGGATGGAGATGTTTATATCAGCACCTATCAGAAGAGTGTCCTGTTGGCCAGAAAGTAGAGAAAGAGGAAGGTTTCAGGCTGCTCACTGAGGGCAAAACCCTTTCCCCAATATTTAATTTAACTGAGGAACAGTCTCACTAATGTTTCCTTCATGAATGCAAGACCAGTGCTCCCAACCACTTCTCCACAAACAGCTGGAGTGCCAAAATTCACAGTTGACAGCAGGACTGAGACTCCTCCACAAGGTGAGGAAGAGGCTATTTTGTGACAGCACAGAGTCACTCTCCCAGGCACTGTTGCCTCCCTGGTCTCTTGCAGCACCAAAGCCACGGAACCCCTTAACCCTGTGTGTTCCTGTACACAGCCAAAGGACTCAGTGGGTTCACCTCTGGCCAGTCTCTGCCTCTGCCAGAGCACAGGACCAGAGGGGCACTGCTGCCCAGAGGGAGAGTTTGGAACCACAGACACCGTGTGTGCCTCCTTCCCTTCTCTGCTCCTCTGTTCCCTCCTGG
The DNA here is from genome assembly GCA_013398615.1 of Brachypodius melanocephalos. NCBI lineage: Eukaryota > Metazoa > Chordata > Aves > Passeriformes > Pycnonotidae > Brachypodius > Brachypodius melanocephalos. The sequence continues at coordinate 7,026,263 of VZSR01001479.1, read as the reverse complement.
GCCAGCCGTGGCAGAGACACCTTCTGCACTCATGGGGAGCTCAGGACAGGCAGGGCAGGACTCCTGCAGCCCCTCTCTGGGCTGAAGGAGAGGTTGTAAAGGGAACAAACCTGAGGAGATATTCCCACGCTGCTAGGCAAGGTGGGCTTTAGCTGCAGTCATTAGTACTCCATGCAAGCGTGATTTCTTGTTCCATCAGTCTGGTACTTTGCATAGCTACCTTCATGGTCTGAGCCAAAAGCTGGATATGCCTCTAAAAAGGAAGTTCAAATGGGCTAGGAAGGCTCCCTGTAAACGAAAGATAATTTTAGAAAGGGAAATTATTACATTAAAATTTAATTGAAAGATGTACTCACAAACTTTGCAACTCCTCCTCTTTTCTGGACCGTACTAAGTCAAGACCTGACAGGTCCCATGTACTTTTCTTCTAGGTTCAGGAAGAGGCTGAAGGCTCATAATCTAACTTCTTCTCACACACTTGTATTGGAGACTCCAAATGAGCACTTTTGCCTGAGATGTTTTCTCAATCAAGGCACTACCCTGCTTGTTCTTTGTCGCCCTGATTTTTTTAGCCTTCTGATTGTTTTGCATTTTTGTAGTGGAGTTCTCACAGATTCTCATGCAAACAATGTGTATTTTTAGAACTGTCTTCTTTTGTTTTCATATGTCTCCTCTGAGAGGAGACTAATTGATGGACTGTGGTTTTCACCAATGAGGTTGGAGAGGTGGCAACTTCATCCTCCAAACTCTGACCTTTTTTAGAAATCTATATAATGGAGTCAAAAAAATAAACCCTGCCTTCCTTGCCTCTGAACTCAACCTAAGAGTCAGCCTCGTTCTTTCGTGTCCTATTGCAACAGTTCTTACCTCCCCAAGAATTTCCTCCAGGTGAGACACAAGGTGCATTATGTTCAGAATACACCATATTCCTCTTGGACCAGTTTGTGAAAACATCATCCTAGTAAGTTATTTTAAAATTGTTGGCATTTTGAAGACTGCAGAGTGCAAGTCTGACCTTCCCTTTGCCAAACACCAGAAAGTGAAAAACCTGATTACAGGCTCATGATGGGGTTTTTATTTACTTTAATGGGTTTTGGGACATTGTATCAGCAAACCAAAAAGCATATACAAACAGATTAAAAATAGTAGCTTAAACACTCAGAGAATTCTCTAAGCACATAACTGTTGGGGAACTCTCCCTACTTCACTAGGAGTGGAGACACTGTACGGCAAAGCCTATGAGATTCACCAGGACAGAGAAAACAATTAAGGTTTCTCCAGGTTCAGTATTGGCGAAGTGCTCAGCTAAGACAGTGCTGCTTTCCTGCCCTTTTCATTGAATAGGGCACAGAAGCAACTGAAGCAAGACAAAGGCATTGCTGGGAATGAGGAGAATCCATGGGACCTATGCAGAGGGAGTTGGAAAATCAAAATTTTTAATGTCAGCTATTATCAGTGGTAATAATTGCACAAATTAGCACAAATGAGCCAAAGGAACGTGCAAAAACCAAAACAGGCTATCTGAAAAAGAGGAAACATCACACTTCAAAGGTGCCAGTTCCCATACTGATTTTTACATGCCTAGGATCCCTTATGACCAGTGACTGAGCCCTCACAACTGCCCTGGTGACCCTAAATCACAGCATCCAGGAGCAGTCTGCCACCCTGCCTGTACTCCATCGAGGCTTAGCCAAAAAAAAAAAAAAAATTAAAACACACTTTAATTTCTTTCTGTGGCTTCTTGATCTTGTGAAAAGCAGTTCAACACCTACAGAATACCTTCCCTAAGGAGATAACTGTACAAGCAAAGTTCAAGTATCCCATCATTGATTGCATGTGTTTCATACTAAGCTCCTTCCACTATAATGCACTTTCTACAATAGCTGATAGATTTTTCCAGTCTTCCTCTGGGAGTCCTAAATGACTTTGCCAGAGAATTGTAAAAGCTCTTTTTTCCCTCACTGACAAAACTCAATTCCTGAATGAAATGTTTGAAAATCTTTAAAGATACATTTTAATACATGTTGAGTCTCTTAAAAATAAGGAAATTGTGCAAAGAGCAGAACACAGGTGGTGCTACAGGAATATGCTCAATTGCTGCGGCAGTTTGATTTTCTAACCTCAGGATACCACAGGTTGTGTAAACCCAAATCAAAATTCTCTGTGCACACTCTTATCAACCACTCTGTTTATTCTGATGCAAAGGCCTTCATTCCAGCAAGCATCTCTGTCCAGAAAAGTATTGACATTTGTGCTTAAATCTGAATGTACATCCCATTCAGTAGGTTGTAAAGGACATTTAAGCACCTGTATGCCTAAAAAGAGACTGACAGAGGGCATATCTGAGTCAGAATTTTATTAATGTTCCCTGAAGGTTATATAAGATCAAATGGGTAGATTGACTTGGCATTGTATTGCAGTGCCTTTGTACAATGTTTGGGGAAATGAAACCATTAATGAGATATCAGCTGAATATTTTTTCATTGACACTCTGGGTAATAAAATGTGAAATGTTTTATTTCCCCAAATGAGGTCAGCACACATGTGGATAATTGCCTGAAACAATATAAATTTTGTTTAACTTGTTTAATTGTCTAGATAACTTGCTCAAAATAAATATGCAGTTAAAAAAGAGGAAAAAAAAGCTGTGGTTGGGCTCATAAGAAGCCCTTCCTTTATGATTAACACTGCAGACCCTGCTGGCAATGCTCTGGTGGCTGAACTTAACAAACACGTAACTAAAAGTGGCCATTTCTGTGCTGACTTTTGAGTTTAAATAATCTGGAATTATGCAACACCTGTCTTCTCTAACAACTTTCTCTCTGGGAGTGCAAAACAGATTCATATTTGTTCCTTATATTTTTATTTATATGTGCATTCACCCCTTCTTTTGCCATCTGTCACAGAACTAGCTAAAAATGGAACGTTTTAATCCTATTTTGATAACAATTTAACTTTATTTATTTATGGGGAAGTCCCCCCACACTTGAGTATTCCATATACAAATCATAGGGGACCAGGCAGTCTCCTGAAAATATTGAGATAAACTTCTTTACGAGTGTACCAATAAAACTGGCAACTAGCTAGAGCCCGGTATTTTTTGCATCCTTGGTACTAACCCCAGATTTCTGGATTTCTTCTGCTAAAAAGAGCGCAGTTTGCATCTTAATGCTTTGGCATTTGGTTGCCGAGCTCTCCACTTGGAACTCTCCGCTTGAATTCTCAGCTGGAAGCTGGTGTAACATCTGTGTGCAGGCTTGGCAGGAGGAGCCCGGCACGCTGGGCAGTACATGAGTCCTCTTCACCATCTTGCAGGATTAGATCCGTATCCCAAGAACTGACACAACTCAGAGCATAGAGGTTTGCCAGACCCACATTTGTGCTCAGCTAAGTGCCTGGCTTTTCAGGACCTGCCAAGAAAAGATCCCAGGCTTCTCTCTTCAGCCAACCCCAAATTCGTGCCAGTCACCATAAAGGGGTGTGAGCCCTTGTTAGTGTACACGTGTTTGAGGAGCTGTACTGATGTTACAGGAGCTCCACCAATTGCTCCAGCCCAGGCTCTTGCCCAAAGCACTTCACAGTGCTGAAGCCTTTTAATTCATAGCTCTGTTTCACTTTAGCAGGGCTTTCAAAATCTCATTTTAGTAAAATAAGTGCCACTCCAAGCCTGGACCACGTTCCAATTATTCTCACAGTAGTGGACGCTGTAAGGAAACAGTGGACATTCTTCCATGTGGAACAATTACATCAGATACAATCAGAGAGGAAAGAAAAGGGGAAAGAAAGCAACTAAATCAACACACTGTGCATCCATTCATTTTACCATGTCATTTAGCATATGGTCACTCATGTGATCAAGACAGTAACTGGCATTTTTCCCAGTTAATTCACCTCTTTTCTCTTTGTCCTCTGTTGCAGCACCAGTCTTTCAGCAAGATTTCAGGTTGCAATCCCCTTGGAGAATGAATAGTCCTTATTAAGTGTCTGGAAAAAACCAGCAATTTATTAGTACATTGAGACTAATTATAGCTCTACCTTAATCAAATAAAGAGTCACAATAAAAAAAACCCCAAACACCTCACTTGAAATCGACTTAAATATTTTTTATTTCTCTGTCTCTCTCTCTTTATATAAATTGCCAATGCAATTAAGTCCTATAGCTGTAACAGCTGTCTAAGTGACTCCTGCAAAAATAAGTTGTTTCTTTTTTTCCTGAGGTTTGGTGGTTACAGTGATGTGAACTGACTAATATTTTACAGAGCTGAGCTGTGAATCATTCACTGCAAATAGAAGGCAAGTCACGCAAATGTTCCCATGCATGTTCTTCTCAATTATGTTTCTGAGGACGTCCACTAGATTTTGATATCCATTCAGCATTACATATTTGAAGTCTAGACAAGGGAAGTCTAGACATCCATAGCGGCCTGTCGTGGTTTTTTACACTATTTTTGAATTTAGATGCATCTTTGAAACACAGAAGGCTATTATGCTCATTAAAAGCTGAATTCTGTGTTGATGCAAATATATTTAGCTGCAACCGATACCCATTGCATAAACAGAATTTTCTGAGGGCAGCTGTGCTATACAGAGGGGAATGATGAGAAATCCAAACTGAAGTGCAGGCAGGCGAAGCCTGTTTTTGTGGAAAAGATCAAGAATAATGAGTAGTTCCCAATCTGTGTACGCTCAGGTGGTTTAAGGTCTTTTAAGAATATGGAGAAAAAAGATACTCAAATACTTTTTTTTTCCACCCTTCCTTTATATTGTTTCACTACCTGGTAATAAATTAGTAAATGTAGGAGACTTTGTTTATACACCTGAAGTCCAGGAGGGTGGCAATTCCCAGAGCTGCATTCTACCTGAAATGTTCAAGGACATGCAGCTGACACAGTGGGCCTCTGACTGTAAGACAGACAGCTCCAGGCACAAAGCTGCTGTATAAAACTGTCTACATCTACCTAAATTAGAACTGACAACCAGCCCTGGTTTTATAATGCTGAGTTCTCAACTTTTGGACACCAAAACCTATCCAGAAAAGGAAACAGAGTACATTAGATTCTTTTTTAATTTTTTTTTTTTCGCTTTTGGGCATTGTTTCTTCTATTTCTTCTCCTTTCATTTTTTTTCCAACCCTCATTTTAAAATACAGCATTTGATGCATCATATTTTTTGCTCCACTCTTGTTTTTTTCTTTTTTTTTTTTTTTTTAGAAAACCCCTTTAAAGTTAAACATTCTAAAAAATAATGCAACTGAAAATTTATCTTGATCGCACTTGAATATGATACAGTGTTTTCACTAAAAACAGAGCTTGTTAAGGACAGGAGTTAAATTTCACAGTGAACCCCTGAATTAAATGGAAACAGAAATTTAATAACAAACCTCTGCATTAAATGGAACCAGCAGGTAAAACAGAGGGCTTGAAGAGAGATTCCTGTAGCTGCTTTGCAGACTTTGTTGAATTATCACTCCTATAAGGAGTTCATGAAGACTAATGTTTCAAAAATAGCTACTAATTTCAGGTGCCAGATTTCAAACTTCTCCAAAAAGTGAATAATTTTCAAGTTCTGTCTAGTCATGACTCCCTGTAAATTGGCTGTCTGAGGATTCTGAAAATGAGGAATTACAGACAACGGATTTTATCAGGTTTTTTATGTTTCGCACTTATGTCATAGATATTTGATTGAATTTTCAAACTAACACTTTTAAAAACAAAGTATTACATAATAATTCACTAAATATCTGTTTATTGAAAATTGCCATGAAATTTGGTAGGAAAAAACACAGATTGAAAAGCCTGACTGTATGTTTGTGAACACAAATTCCACTCCTGGAACTTCTGAAAACCAACAGAGTTGCTGGCTTACCTCAATAACTGAAAAACGACCTTACAGCTAATTTAGGTTGGCTATTATTATTATTATTATTATTATTATTATTATTATTATTATTAGGCTTTTTGAGGAGGCAGACATTTCTGCTTACTGAAATGCCTTTTTTATTTACTTAGAATAAACAACATAATGAAGAACTCTACCAGGACTGCTCACAATTTCTCTCAGTTTTTGGTGGTAACAGCTCTGTCACAGCCATTTGGTTTTCAGGTCTACATTATTACATCTTTGTTTATAAAAGGAGCAAAAAGATTCCAGGTGAAGTCTTGCATTACTCTTTGTTCTGCAACATATTTTGTTAGTGAGCCCTCAGTAGTATCTAAAATAGTGTAAATCATCAGTTTTTAATCTGGCAGGAAGTAGATAGTGGCCCATTAAACTTTCGTAATTAAATTTCCCCTGCACTCCCCCATAGAACCATTATCTGAATTTTCTAATTAACACAAGAGGAGGGAGTCAATTCAGAGTGATGGGATCTATAGCCATCCCCTTTCATTTTAATGGCCTTTAATAAACTTTTATTACTATTGGTATTGATAATTATAATACACCCTTTCCTCTACAATGTGATTCTAAGGGCCTTGTCAAAAATTGACAAATTCTTCCTCAAAGTTGGAGCACGGCAAATGTCTGTGTCCTCAAACACCCAGGATGTGGAGCCAACAACATCAGTGAGGGGAAAAAGACAAAGCGTGGGCAGGAGCGGAGCGAATGTCCTCGCTCACACAGATTCCAGCGGGTTACGCCTGGGTCCTGGTCTGCCACAGCCCTCTGCTCTCGCAGCAGAGCCTCCCCCAAACAGCCTGACACAAATGCTGAATCATGAGGTGGTTTCATGACAGATAAACAAAAAGAATTATGCAGAGTTCATTTAACTTCATTTTACTTCCAGCCTTACAGAGGTCAGATGCTAGAGAGGAGGATTAGCTGTCGTGACACCTAGTCCTTCCTCAGACTTCCTTGTTGCCTTTTACACTAACTAAACATTTTTACATGGAGCTTTTATTGGCGTGTCAACACTCCTAACCTCACCACAACCTCAGAACAGCACATCTCATATCTTAGTGATCCTCATTCAGGTGAAGCAATTATGTTCCATCAGCACTGCAGTGACAGAGGCTTCATTGATGGATTGAAATCAAATGCAAGCTGGAGCAGGACCTCCCTTCTGCAGGGCTTGGAAGGGGAAAAGGCACTCTGCCTTCCAAAGCAGGGGATACCTGTACAATTGAACAAGCCCCTCTGTGCCCCTTCCTTGCTGCCGCCAGGCGAGGTCCTGATGACAGGAGGACACGTGTGGGCTCCCACTTGCCATCCACACTCTGAATGTCACAAAGCACTTCTGTCTCAGGGCTCTGGGTGCACACAGCTGGTGCTGATGGTCTCCCCTAAAGCCCACAGGCTTGCTTTGAGCCCAAAACTCTATGTGTGGAAAGAATCCTTTATGGGAACGCCACTTCTTACCCCATACTGCCCTCAGGCATGCACACAGCTTCAACCAGACGGGCACAGCTACAGCTGCTCCTTCTCTGCCAAATGTGGGGGTGTCCCCTGACCCCTACACTTCCTCTCCAGTGCCAGGAATTTTGGCCTGTGGGTGTTGGACAGTCCCAGTAGGGGTCTGGCTCTGCTGCCCAGCCTTTCCAGCAGTTCCACTGGGCACACCAAGAAGTCTTTCCTTCCAGCAGAGCACGGATGTCCTCTCTGGAGAAATGCCTGATGCCCAGCTACAATTCCCCCCATCCTGGTCTATACACACAGGTCAGCAATACAACATCAATACTGGATGTTCTGTGTCCTGGGGTTGTGCTTTATGACCCCCCCCCAAGGTGATTCTGCAGAAGCATTTGAAGCTGGATTTAAAAGTTCTAGTAGAGGCCATTTTCAGCACTACTTCCTTATTGGAGATTATGATCACTTGGATGATTAATTTCAAACACAAGAAGTTGCTTGTATTTGATGTAGGCATCAAATGCAGAAAAAGTGCAGGGAAAATGCTTGAAGAATTATTTTCAATCAAGTATACTAAGAAAATTGGGTTTTGTTTTTCCAAATACAAAAGGTAAAATTTTGTGATTCAAACAGATGAACCCACAGGTGAATCATATTTCTTTATAAAAGAGTTGCTCTATAAATAGCAAAGAGTCATTGCTTACTACCTTCAAAAGACTTGGCACTTAATATAATTGTAAAATGTGAAGAATGCATTTCTTAAAGGTATGAGAAAAAAAAAACCCAAAACTTCAATTAATAACAACATTCAGCCAGACCTGATGGATCCTAAATTTAGATTTGGTAAAAAAGCCACTAAATTGAATTAGAGAGCTTATTAAAGAGCCAGGCTTTATTTCTGTTTTTGAACTGCTGATGAGCTAACAATCAGTGTTTAAACTCAAGTTGTCCAGATGGAACCAGAAATATGTCTGTAGTAACTTCTAAATATTTGTGTGATATTTTTGAGTGCACTTTGCATGTCCCTCCCCAGGAGTAAACAACCTTATTTCTGAGGTTCAGTGTTAGGCAGATAGATACGAACTGAGTGAACAAGGAGAGAAAAGGCTTCATGAATAAGGGATGCAAAAAATTTGGCATACGTCGTTGAAGTGATTATGAGGTCTGTGTGAAAGCAGTAGTAGGTAAATTTTGGCTGGCACAGCATATAGATACACAAGAGAAAAAACTCAGCCAACAGTGTGATCACAGGACAGGAACCAGCTGCCTGGATTTTGCCTCCTCAAAAACTAACAAGGAAAAGCACGGGGAGACCTCCTCTGTGACTTACAGTATTAGGGATAGAACAAAGCACAGTTGAATGGTTGGCAAACCTTTGTATCTGTGAGCAAAATCTGTGTGAAACCCATCTAAATATGCATTGAGACGTCTTCTCTACCACCCATTGCAATGATTTTGGCCCTTACTGTGGCCAGGTCATGAGTGGGGAATCAGGTCTGCAGAGAGGCTTTGCAGAGAACCCATCCAGGAGAAAAGAGGTGTGGTAACCCTGGGAATGTTTGGGTTTGGAGGGATGTGATTTTATATCAGCAGTATCACATTTCCTTCTGTGTTTGTTTTTATTTTGTCATTCAATGAATTTTAAATGAAACAGAGATGTTCAATAAAGATATACAAATTCTGTCGTAAAAGTTTACATACTGAAATAGCTTAATGACATAATCTTTCTTGAAAATATCTTCCAAGAATTGCCAGAAAGGAATGTTTCAGAAGTAGAGTATCTGCCAAATTGGCACACACTCACAAATGAACTTAAACTTGCTTTTGTGACCTTGTCTGCTGATCATCTTATGTCTTAATTATGAAGGTGCAAAGTCCTCTTAAATTCTGTCCACATCAACTTCTAATTTTTATCATTTTTCAAATATGATTAAACTCATTCTTCACTATTAGTCAGCTGGGTTTTTCTCTTATGCATCCTGCATCTCTGAGTTTCAAAGATGAATTAAAAAAATGAGAAAAGGGGAACAATAATTTCCTAAATTATGACTATTAGCTATATTTTTTCATACAGCCCAGATGCAGAATATGTCTTAGAAGGTAACAATGTATTAATCTGCATCCTTGTCTCTATTGCTCCATTTCAAGCAGTGATGGTTTTGAGAAATGCAGAATCCAGCCTTGCAGAATGTTGTGTTAGAAAAATTAATTAGAAAATGTTCACCTGTTCATTCATATATGATATGATGCAACATATATAATAATTTGAGAATTAATTTGTGATACATATGATTGGAATATGCACATATATATTTGCATAATGACACAGAACTGATTTATTTAATATTTTTATTTGTTATAGTTTAACTGAGAAATTTGCATTAAGTATGTGTATGTATATCTAAATAATCATATATAAAAATCTGTACAAAATAAAAAGTGAAAATCAGAGAAGAAAATTAAGATTCCAGCATCCTAGAACATAGGAATGATCAGAGGAGTATCTTTGGCACTAAGAACAGCACTATGATAGTCCATTTTTGTGTACAGATAACTGTCCTTAAGCAGCAGCAAGGACAATATCTCCAGGTCATTTGAAATGTCTAATTTCTTTGCAGACTTTTCAAAACACTGCTTTATTTCACCATGAATAGATGGACATTTTTCCTACCTCCAACAAATCTCTTCCCTGCTTCTATGTCACTTCCTAATTTGCTCTATTCCTTGCACTAAAGTGAAAAAGTTCTGCATGATGAAATTCCAATAACAAACATAAAATTTCATTATGTATTTCCCATTTTTAAAAAAATCTATTTTTTTTTTGTTTGTAAAGATAGATGGTAATCAGGTTCTCATTAACAGACTGCTTGACTTTAATCAGTATGTAAAATAATTTCCTGATAAGAATTTAGGCCAAGTCAGGAAGAACACTCCAAGCAAAGAAACATCTGTGATAAAAGCATCAAGCAGTCTTTCTAACCATGTACCAAGTTCAAGGTCTCTGATAAGCCACCTGGCTATCTCTACACACTCTGATAACCCCAAGCTGGTGGTACAATGTTCAGCCAGAGAAGGTCTTGTTGCTGGGCACTGAGCTGATAGGCTTATGGCACTCTCTGCTACAAGACACAAGAATATTGGAATATTACAAAGGCAAAGCAAGCCATGGCCATGGGCATCTTAATAAGGAAGACTGCTAGCAACTAAAAACTTTTATTTTTCCCCACAGCATATTTTTGTGCTGTAAGAATGCACCCAGCATGTTATCTACATGCTCAAGCACAGCTGTCCTTGATGTTCAAGGTCTCTCTTTCACAAATCCAGATCTATTGGATAGGATCAGTGATCTCGTCAAAATTTTCTGGATTTATCTATACATTGTGACTCCTGGTCCCAATCTATTCATTGTTAAGACTCTCTTATTTCCTCCATTCTTCCTTTGAATGTGAGACTTTTTCTCTCAGCTCTCAATGCTCCTGTTTCCATGTACGAACAAGGACTTTCAAAAACTTCTGCAGACGAGCCAGATTCCTGCCTGTTTTCTGGATGCAATTGTTGCCCTCTTCTCCTCTGGGCTTGCTTAGGTGGGCTTTCAATGGGCTGGTGACTCCAGGGCCAGGCCTGGGAGTAGCCTGGCAGGGGTTATTTGGGGTGCCCCAGCCACTCATTGTCTCTCTGCACTCCTCTGTGTGTGTGTGTAGGGTTTTTTATCACCTAAAATGCATTTTACATTCAGTTCCTAACAAAATGTACTTTATTATCTATGCTATATAACTTTTGAGAGTCACCCTGTAGTCAGTGAAGGATAAGGATAAGAAGGGTCCCTCCTCAGTGTGTTTCAGTCCTGTTCCCCTGTTGAGGTGGAGATTTCCATAACGTAAATGTGAATTGGGGAATATTCCAGAAATGCCATGGCCACTCACATTAACGGCAGTTAGATGAAAAAGAAGCTATTCTGTGATGTGATGTTAACACGGCACAAAGTAAAAAACAGGTAGGCAACAGATCTGGAAAGTTGCTTCAGAATTTGGCTCCTGTTAGTGGATTCCACTAAATGTGGGTTAATAATGAATCTGCAACTTTTTTCTATCTGTCTGCTTTTAGACCTTTTAAATCTCACTTAAAAACTGGGTGTTCTCCTAGCAGCATGAATTATTAGAAATGAAAGATCTGAATAATGAAAGCAGCATTCTATTTCTGTTCAGGTTATTCAGCCCTACAGATAACTTTGTGTAAAGTCAGTTTTACTGTTTTCTCATGACCAGTCCATATTCCAATGTAAGTATGGGTTGTGGTTGAAATGGGAATTCAGAGGAACTGGTACAGAATTTTGAATACTGCTATTGCATTGCAAATGCTCTCCATGGGAAATTCTGGTCTGTCTGCCTCAAGTGTTATTATGGCATACCAGCATATTTTGATCACCCTGGACTATTTCTTTTCCCCAAATAGCAAAAGGGAATAGGGAAACATTTTATAAAACTGAAATACAAACCAAAAGCATTAGTGGGTTTATCCAGGGACAGGTATGGATTTGGATTTATTTTATGTAACCAGAATACATTTCTACTGGTGGAATTATTCTCATAATTTCATCTTTCTGTCTTCTAAATACTTTGTTTCAATGCTGTTTTGTTATTTTAATTCTTCAGTCTCACTGTTATGGAAACTTTGGAGTTTGTGCATCTTGGATGTTGAAGCCAGCCATGGATCCCCAAAATAACTTAACATTGAAGAGAGACACTGTGATTTTCAAATTTTAGATGATTTGAAATTTGGAATGACAATTAAGTAATGACTAAAATACATTGTGGCACAACACGGTTTTTTTCAGGTTAAGATATTTTGGAAAATTATTAAATCTGTCTTGGATAGCACTGATCACAATGAACGAAGGGGGAATACACTTCAGAGCAAAAATACTATAGAGATACTACAAATTTAAAGCATTTTGGAAGTAGGGGGCAATGTGAGGGGAAAAAAAGAAAAAAGAAAAAGAGGATAGCTGTTGAAAGATACTAGCATGCATTTTCTTGATTTAGAGGGAAAAATAGTGAAAAAAGAAAAGTCATCTCAATGACTGATTGACAATATGCAGCTGAGTGACCTCTGCATTCTGATGAATACATTTAGTTCATTTGGAGTGAATTTTGTTCACCTAAGTGCAATTTTTGATGTCATTGATGGACAACATCTGTACCTTTTATTTCTTTTAAAAAATCCAAGACTTTAGCTTGTTTTGGCTGAGAAACAATTTCCAAACTGGATGTGGTTGCCTACGAAGTCTGGCATGGAGCCACATCCCACCTTTGGGAAGGACACCTTTCACAGCCCTGCTTCTTCATAACCTTATTGCCATTGAAAGGTAATGACAAGGGCTGTGAAATAGCCAGTATAAACTGCAATATTCCTCCTCAATCAGCCCATTCCATGGACTGTGTTGCTCCTTTCAGCTTTCAGCAGAACTGCCCATTGACTGTAACAAGGATTTAGCTTAAGAAAAATTAAAATTCTGGTATAATATGATCACTTGCCAAGGATGAGAATTTTTTTTTAAAGAATAGCAAAAAAATCCATAGAAATTATTGTAGAAGTTAATTCTGGATTCCACTTTTGCCTTATTTGTGACAATTTTCTTCACTCCCTCCAGTCACTATGTATTATTCTCTCAATTATTGACGTTTGAATAAAATGGTTGTACATACAGGATGAAACACCATGAAGAGTGTATTAGGTTCTGTTAGGGTTAAATTTATAGTGGGCAACAGAGGATAGTTGAATTTGAAAAAAATTTTGATTGATTTTCACACAAAATTTCCATGGAGAACAAATTTTAACTAAGATGTAGCTAGGCTATTTTTCTAGAATTTCTGATTTGTGGGCCACACGTCACTGTGGTTTGCAACAGAGAGTTCAGGATTGAAGTAATACTGTTTTGATTATGAAAACAAAGTTTTAGTTTGACCTTGAATAATCTTGCATTGGATAGGATAAAGAAGTTCCCTATTTTTATGGGTTTAAAGATGTTTTGACATTTCAGGATCTGCATGCGAACAGATAAACACCCACCTTAAAACAGCAGAGTTGGAAATAAATAACTCTATAATGGAGCAACAGGGATGGAACTGTTATAAGAAATACATGTCCTTCAGCTTCTGATTAGTAACAAAGAAAAAATGCTGGTAACAACACGTGGGTAAACGTAATTCATGTTTTAAATCTTTTTATAGAATTATTGATTGTTTATTACTGGACTTCTCTTCAATCATTGGTATTCCTGTACCACAAGAACCACTCGTGGCTACGAGGAAGCTGCAACCAATGCAGCATTGAGGCCATAACTCATTCAGGTGTTAACTACATTAAATAGTTTTGGTAGTTCTGGGACTTGCTCTTCACTAACTAAGAGGAAAATTAGATTTACAATCACAGGGTTACTGTCAGAAAAAGGAAATTAAATCTGTAGAAAAGCTGGAAGAATGAGCATAAGAAATGCATCAAAAAGAGAACCTTGGCGGACTCAGAAATTTTATGTTTTTTTCATTATGGGAAACTTCACTCACCCGTATTTGTCTTTTACAAAGGATTATGAATTGAGGACTACAACTCCATAAAATTTATATTTTGTCATCTGGTTTGATTGGTGGAATTGTGTTATTGAGAAGGATTCTGAGATCACATTAGCCAGGAAAGAGTAATGCACTACACCCACTGAAGAACAATACATGTTCTTATCTACTCAGGCAGGCAATCAATTCTCTAGTGCATATATCAATACAGGCTGGGAGTCCACTATTGGCAGATCCTGGGGATGAGGTCTTGATACCAGCTTTACCAGCAATGATTGCCACAGATGGATTCACGGCAGGTTAAACAAATAAGCAAACAAACAAGCAAGCAAACAAACATGGATAAAAAAGCCCCATAACTGATTAATTCTCTATCACTGTGAATTTATTTCCATAATATGATAATATAAAAGCTCCTCTCAAACTAGCAAGTGCAGGCACTGAATGATCTACTTTTAAATTGTAACATAAGGAAATGTATTATTTTTAAATATTCAACACTGTGAAATGTCTTTTAACATTAAGGGAGGTGAACTCCAAACAGAAAGGTTCTGAACCTCTTCAAAACCAAACATTCATATAACATTTCCAAATTTCTAGTCATTTTTTGGACTTCAGTGACAAGAAAGCATCAGAACTCATGGAAGGAGCTCCAATTCTGCTTCCACTTGACCAGAAACAGAGAAGGTTCTTGAATACTTAATGAGACATCCAACTAAAAGCCCAGAAAGCACCTAGTACTTCATAATTGTTCTGCTATCCTAGATTTGGAGATATACCCATGTTTTCTAATTATCTAAAATTATATTTTAGATCTTAGATTATTTTAGATAGTACAACCATAGTTTTTATTTCGTTAACACTTAATGAGCAATTGTTCTGCACAGGATGAGGCACTTAGGACTCTGACACAATGAAGTAATGTAGAGAAACACTGGTCTGGTGTGCCAGGAAAGAGACCTTAAGGAACTGGGAACAAAAGAGGCTGTGAAGATGATGCAAGCATGGGATAATAAGAGACGGGGCCCAAGTTTGGCACTGGAGACCCCAAGGCTATGAGCAACTGTTCTGTCACCAACCATCAGTGACAGAGATACTGACCTAGAACTGTCCTGAATGTGTTTCGGTGGCAACAAAGAGAGAGAAATAGTATCCAACATTCATAAAATGCACTAAATGTATTTAGTAAAGCCATATGTAATGTAGAGTTTCAGCCCAAAGTGTAAAAGCAAAATAGGAAACATTTAAACACGGTCCCGAGGGGATCCTCAAGTGAGGAAGAAGAAAGTACCCACAAAACTCCCTGTTCCTCTTCAGGAAGGACCCGTAATGCTGGTCACTCACTGCACCCACACACACACCAGCAGCCACTGACCTTAGAACCCAAAGGAGCAGTGGAAGGGTGGGCACAGCACCAGGAAAATGGAAAGATTCTAGGAAATGTGGATAATTATTTAACATTATTATTTCTAATTTTTTTTTTCCTTCCTTCCTTCCTTCCTTCCTTCCTTCCTTC
>VZSR01001479.1:6978417-7010734 GCA_013398615.1 Brachypodius melanocephalos | reverse complement strand
GAACTAATACACTAACAACAATTGTTTGATCAGACTGCCAGGATTTCAGTTGTGCTCACGATAAATTCCTTGGCTTTCCATGTCCTTTTTCCCATAGCAAGAATTTGTTGCTACAAACATCCCAATAGTTGCAGGCTCTGGACTCCAGCAAGCCTGAGATGTCTGGGAGCCAGTGAAGGAGCACAATTCCTCGGTGCCTAGGAAAGCACCAGCGTTGTGAGTGAGGAGCCCCCAGGGCGGGAGAAGTGCTGGAGCGTGAACTGCCGGGAGCCTGTGGGGAATACGGGTCTGGCTGGAGGTGCTGACATCGCACCCCAGGCAATTTTTGACCTGAAGTACAAAGGAGGGGAGAGCATGTGTCACATTTTCCCTGAGCCCTCAGCCTCACCCTTATTGATGGGAAGGTCAGGCAGGTTTAGTAACAGCCATTCATTCACAGGCACGGTCAGCCTGTCTACATGGAAAAACTCTAAAACTGATTTCATCAAACCAGTGGAAACAACCATCTCGGAATTACTTTCCTTTTCAGCAGAGGTTTGCTTTGGCTTATTTTTCCTTTAGACTGGAAGATGGTGAAAAGAAGACAGGACACCAGGCCACAGTCTACTTTGCTGTGTACCACAGACAATCCTTTCCCAACCCACCCTTTCTGGATTTGTGTTTCCGATCAGCACATGATTGTGCTGTTTGTAAAAGAGGTGATGGAGGAATGTTAGCTCTGTCTTTTCCCCATAGCCTCCTTTACTAATTTTCCAAAACTTAGTAGCCTACTGGGGAGAAATTCAGTTTATTTGTTGCTGCCTAAGAGTTTATAAAACTCTCTGATTTGGCCTTCGTCTCTCATATCATAACCACTTGAGTGCAGCAGAAAGACTGTATTAATAACTCTCTTGGTGAGCTTCTGTCTGATGCAGAACTCCAAGATCTCCCAATTATGGCCCAGGAGTTTGCAGCCCAGCATCATAGCAGGGAAGACAAGCAACGACCCTGTGAGAATATAGAGGAGCTTTCTGCATTCCCTTGGACACAAACACAAGGATTTTGTGAGGGGGTTTGCAGAGCACTATGATGCTGGGTGGGCCATGGTGGGAGGAGAGCTGTTCAGATCTAACAGAGGGTTAATATCAGAAACCAGAATTAAACCAAAACAATAACAGAAGTGTTTTATTTCCACACTCTGGGAGATTTCTTTTGGATAACTCTAAACTGACGTGGTTATTACATGGCACACCACATCCTAATACCTATTAGAATTCCATGCTTGGAGTTGAAAATTAGCAAGAAAAAAAAAAATCCATCCAAGAATGAGTCAGAAATAAACAATTTCAAGTCATAAAATACGAATTAGCTCAGAGGCTTAGCCTGAGAATAAATTTTTTGCAGAAAAGGTTGTTTTTCCTGATTTACAAGGGATTTACAAGAAACCTGCAGCTTGCCATTGGAGAAATGAAGTCTTCTTACGGCTTTGCATTGTTTTGCCACCACTTTCATAATACTTGTTTACGTTTTTAAGGGGGGAAAATGTACAGCGAGGTGGAACGGTTATTGACCAGATTGATCATGGGAACAAATCTGCCGGTGGTAACCTTGTTTAATGATATGTTGCTGGGCTCAGCACCTTGCCGAGGCTGTGATTCTTCACCGGCTGGGCCCGCATGATGGATCACGGTAGGAGGCTGATGGTGCAATCACTCACTGGCAGCCACTGACACCTGCACCAGCCTGACACCCGTCCCCTCTGGATGTATCAGCCAGCCTGCTCGGCCCACTGGGAGACACGACTGTTCCACCAAACGGCGAACAAAAGTTCTTTATCTACCTTGCAACTTCCCCTGTAGGACACTGCCTTCTTTTTTCTCTTTCCTTTTTATTCCAGCTCCCCTTGCAATTCTGTCTGTCACTTCTTTGCATCTGCTTCTGGCTTAGGAGTATTCCACTCCGTGGCTGACTTAGGAAAAACAAAAGGAAGCAGCCACTAAATCTAGAAGAGAAAGAAAAAAATAAATGGGGACAGGGAAGAAAGGCTAGCAGGGCAAAAGTATGAAAGCAGTATTTTCTCACTGAAAATCTCCTACTTGTTCGTGAAAATTCTGTTAGAAAGAAAATTACTGTCTCTGAGTATGGTGGAACTCACATTCTTTATGAGTTCGTTTAAAAAGAAAACTATTTAAATTTTTTTAAAGAATTTCTCTTCATTTTTTTAAAAGAGAAAAGACACTTACTTTGTCCTGCTTATACTGGATATTGAACATAACAGATTCCCAGTAAAAATTAAGAGCAGGAAAATGAGCAACTACTCTTTTGCAGACAGTTCCTTTTCTCTCTTTTCCTCAAGACAAATCTGAAAGCTAATTTATGCAACACTATTTCAGATTTAACAGTTTAATATCACAAATACATGCCCAAGTCAGCTTCTTCTAAAAGCAGTTACATATGGATATACATACTCATGGGCACTATCTGTACTGCATGCCAGCCAAGATCCACTCTTAGCTTATTCGTTGGGATTTTTAATAGTTTGCCACTTTTATAATACAAATCGCATGTAATGATATACAACCACTTAAAGGGAAACATTTTAAAATATATCCAGCCTGTGAAATAATGATTTCAATTGATTTTGTCTTCTAGTCCCCATTTTTGCAGGGTTGATGAACTTTTTTTGGGAAAAAAAAACTTTATTAGTATGACAGGCCATTATAATGATAAAAAAGTAATGATCTAGCCAAGAAGGCTTTAGCACACATTTCCCAATCTCTAATTTTGTGTAAAGACCTCTTCATTAGTTCACAGCACAGATCTGTGCAGCCTCTTAGAAAAAGAATGGGATCACCACTTCAGCTACCATGTTTCTTAATTGCGCACAGACCAGTCCTACAAATTGCACACATCTGTCTTTTCAGGTTGCTGTAAATTCAAATATATATGGTCTCGTGCTAGCAGGGCCCGCACAGCCATTGTAGGGGCCAGCTGGAGCAGCATGGTGGTGCAGAACCCAGGTTACTCACCAGAACAACGTGGATGGCCACCCCTGTTGCTGCTCCCCTTTCTCCTCTTTTTTATTTTAGGTAAAAACCCCTACATTACAGATTTGCTCCGTCCCCTTTTGTTCTTTAACTCGAGCAGTGGCTCAGCTGCACCCTGAATCCTTGTGAAACCACATCCTGCCTCTGCCACTCCTGCTCTACAAGGGCCCTGAAGGAGGAAAAGTTAGATGGTTACTTTCTGGGGCTCTGAATATAACATCCTCAATGAGCCTTGTAGTCATTGAAAACTCTTGGACTGCCCTGACTTATTTCCCCAAATCAAAATCCCATATAGTGTAGGGATAGGGGATGTGGGAAGGAAGTCTGTATCTTCATCTGGATCCCAAACAGCTCTCAAATGAGCATTGGTCTTCTCTCTCTGAGCCAGTAACTGTAAAAAAACCAGAAAATCAGAACCAGTGATCTTAGTTTTCTTTAAAATATGACTTCCCCAAACAATTCTATTATTGGCCTTTAAAAAGCCATTAGAAAATTCTAAAAAATAAATTTCTCCCCCTAGTAAACAGTTGCCGTCATAATTGCACACATAGGCCCCCACAAGTACACAGAAAGCATAGCTGGGCACCATTTAATTGATAACCACGCTCCCAATTCCTTCCCGTCCTTTCGGGATGGCAATCGCCGTATGCAGCTGCTAAGACAATGAAAACGCTTTTCCAGCTGCAGCATCTGGCTCTCTGGCAGACTCATTTAGTAGTTGTGTTGGCAGCTTTGAATTTGCCTCTGGGTCTATCATATGTTTATAAAGGCAATGGACTGTCAACCTAAACTCACGTGTGTGCCTGCGTGTCTGTCTGTGTTTCTTGTCTCTGTTTACTGCTGCTTTTTGCCTGTGTTTGCTTACAGAAAATGAGCATTAAACACAGAGAGCAACACAAAATTACCCCTCATCTTTTACCTAGGCATATAAGTCTGCTTCTTCAACTCTTGCCATCCTCTTTTCAATACACATCCATTTCATTTGCATCGATGATAACTTGTTAGACAAATTCCCCGTGTTTTACAAGGAAACTGCACTTTTCTATGTGTGCCTATACAAATCATTTCTTTGTGACTAAAACCCTTAATGCAGTGATATCATAATAAATGGAAGAGGACATTTTTCATGTTACAATAATAAATGAGGTGTTAAAGGAATATCCTGATACGTGAGCATTTTATAACTACTGCTTGTTGCTTGGTGGCAGCTGTAAAGCAGGGCTCACTGAATTAGCTATGATGTACTACTCCAGGATGATGTTAATTATTCTACAGTGGTAAGCATTTTTTAAGTAGCTGCTTCACATTTTCACATGTTTAGGTATAACACCCTCGCAAAGGCAGGGTTTAAACCACAGCCAAGTAAAGTAAAATTACCTGAGGTAAATGTTTAAGTGGAACGTATTCCAAAATGCTGCGAGACAGGGGAGGTCCAGGGGAAGAACTGAAGTTTGGGATGATCTTGTTATCTTGACTTCATATTTTAAAAAATAAACAGCAAATCTCATTTGTGCAAGCGTGTTATACACAAATCATGTCTACACACAAATATATACACTAATATATGGACAAGTAGGCTGGTACTTTTCTTCCCTATTGAAAAGACCTCAAATGTAAAGTAAAAAAATACTCATTTCTCAGCTAAATTTCTCAATAAATAAAAGTGATCTTTCTAAAATTGCAAGGATGTAAAAGTGGGTAGGCACTTGCTGGTGTTGCAGTCAATAAAACTACCTGTAAATTATTTAAATGCACACACTGTAGCACAGGAAATTCTAAAATGGGTGCTGATGAATTTAACCTTCTTGTTTGTTATCGCAGTATTGCAAAAAAAAAAAAAACCCTCAAAACCCCATAGAAAAATATACAAGGATTACTTTTAAAGCAATGTGTAGTAGAAAGCATTTTTCACTATTTCCTTTATTGATGTAGAACACACAGCCTCCTTGCTTCTGTGTTTCAGGACAGTTTTGCTCAGAGAAATTAAATGGGGGATGGGGAGAGTTTACAGGATGATAAATTAGGATTCATCAATTATTATGTGAGAGTGGCCCCTTCCAGCAAATAATCACTATAAGTATGGATATGAACTCAAATATCACATTTTAAAAGTGTCATTCCATATTATTTCAATTTGTTAATACTTTAAATCAAAACAAAGCTCTGTTTCCCCCCCTCAGAATCACTTGCAGTAATATTTATATGCTCATTTTGATTAAGTTAGTAAACATCCATAGAAATCTTCAGGGATCACGCAGAAGTCCCAACAAAAGAAATTTTACATTTTAAAACTTGAGACCTTTTATGCAAATTATTTTGCCTTTGGCCATTTCAGGAAGAAATGAAGGAACTGGAGGATATTACAGTTTTACATAACACTGGTGAGATTGTTGTCATCTTTGATCGCACATCAATTAGTCAAGATCTTGAATGATCATAGGCGAAGAATCCTAAACTCTTCTCCCCAGCTGAACAAAAATGTGTCAAAGATTCTAGCGGCATAAATTATTACATTCTATCCTACAGCAATAATAGCCCCTTTAGGTGGACTTTCTGGTTGCCTGAATCCTGGGAATAGATTTTTATGATGTTTTGGTTTTACATATAACAATCTAGGTATATTTTATTCTATTCTTCTGACCAGTAACACTGACATCAGAATAATCTTAAAAGGGCAGCTCTGCACTGAAAGTGTGGGCTGTCAGCTCCTCCTGATGAATAAATGAGCTGAAAGATAAGGAAAAGTCTTTGAATATGCTGCCCACCAAAGAAGTTTTCAAATAAAACGAAGAAACAAACTTTGTGATAAACCAAAAGCCATTTCATTGTTGTGTTATTACTCGTGCAAGCAGGATCTGTCCTTCTTTCCTCTGCCTCCTGTTTTTGGAGCAGTAAGACTAAAAGCTACATTTACCTTTTTGGGAATATAACCTTTATACTGTAGGCACAGAAGGGAAATTTCTGACCAGCGCTGAAGTGGCAATCCCAGGAAAGTTTTCCCTGTTCCCTACAGGTAGCATGGAAGGGAGGCAGAGCACCAGGGCCCCATCTGAGCCGTGCCCAGCTCCCCGGTCTGCACAAACCCACTCTATCAATCACGGCAGGATAATGCATAGTGGCTGTGCCTGTGACAAGGAATGATGGAGTGCTGAGCACAGGCCTGGCTTCGCCTGTCGCTTTGTGCATTTGTATTTCTCCAGGGCCACTTCGAGAATTTGCAGAACTTGGAGGGGGGTGGGGGCTTGGGGGCGGAGAGAAATTGTTGCACGTTTTAAAAAATATCTTAATTTGCTTTGATTATCAAACGGCAACGCGAGACGCAGACAGGGAAAGGAACTGCAGGATACTGGGATCCCAAATTCCATCAAGGCAACATAACTATACAAGATGTAATTTGATTAAGGGGCAGCCAATTCAATCTGGGTACTGCATGCAAAAGCTGCAAGTTTTTGCTGCCCATTTCTTCTCCATTATAGTCAAGAATAAGCATCAGAATTTTACTTTATTGTAACAGGGAAAAAGCCAGCACTGAGTACGCTCAGTATTCTTAGAGCCACGAAACATTGAAACTGAAAAGACAAGTCATTGTATAACTTTCTCCAAAGGTATCCTTTATACTGATAATTTTACAAAAGAGGTGCCTGCTCATAAATATTTTTAATCAAGAAAGCTTTAAGTAAATGCACAAGAAAGACTATTAAACTAATTCTCCACTTTAAAAATTCACATGTGCAAGAAATGTTTTGTCTAAAGGAAATGCTCTCTGCAAAGGATGCACTGTGTTTGATTTTATAAAAAATATGTAACATTTAATAACATATGCTGGTCATATAAACCAAGGGGTTTTTAAAGTCCTGTTGGACATACACTACAGATATCTATTATAAAGCTGTGGAAAAATGTTAATTAGCACAGTTAAAAACAAATTAAACAAGAGATGTCATAAAGACACCCATGAAAATTTCAAGTGAAAATTTTGTCAGCCTCCAAAATTATACAGGAACGTTTTAATCCCTCTGAAAACAGACAGATGAAGATGAAATCCATTTTCCTTTTGTGACAGTTCATTTTTTTAAGTCTCAATATTGCTACACGTACAAGATGAAAAACTGTATTAAGAAGGGGGTACTGGAGAATACAATCTTTTATTCTCTTAATATGCTTTTGACAGCCAAGATAAAATGCTCAAACAAATCCTTTACAGAACAAGTTTTTGAAAGGGAAAAATACGTTTTGCTTCTAAGGAGCCCTGTGGTTTTAAGAGCCGGCTACACGAGCAGCGGTGCCCTTTTCTTCAGCTGAGCTTTCTCACGGCCAGACCGAGCCACGATCACCTCGTGAGCAGCTTTTTGTGGGTGTTTAAAGCCACAAAGTGGCTGGCGGGCAGGCGTTTTAGTGTCGGTGCCGGCCGGGGCACGGTGCGAGGGACTGCTCCCACTGAAGGACAAAACTTGGGGCGAGCAGCCCCAGCCGGGTGAGCCGCGCCAGACCCTCGCTGCCGGGTTTGCGGGGGGATGCCCGGCTGGCACAGCTGTTTTCAGCTGAATCCTGAAGGTAAACACGGGAGCAGGCAGATCGGAGTGCTCAGGGTTTGGGGAGAGCTGGCTGCTTCCCCTCCCTCCCTTCCTTCGCCCGGCCCGGCCCCCGCCGGGGCTCTCCTTCCCCACGGGGCGCGCAGGGACGCGGCAGCATCCCGCCGCCTCCCACCGCTGCCACCCTGGACGGCGGCACGGGAGCGCGGATGAGGATGCCAGGCAGGTCCGACCAGACCCGGGAGCGTCCTCTTGCCACGGCCCCTCCCCGTGCCGGGAAAAACATCACTGAGCCTGAGGAGAAGCAGCGCGGCTCCCCCGGGCCCGCCGCTCCCCCCGCGGGGAGGCCGTAAAGGGAAGAGCGGCCCTCTCCGCCAGGCAAGGCCCCCCGCCTCAGCTCGGGGGGAGGGAGGAGAGCGGCAACAAAAAAGAAGCCGGGCTTCCCAAGTAGCCCTTCTTAGAGGGGAGGGAGAGAGAGCAAGAGAGAGAGACAAACATCTGGGGATTGGACCATATGCTAAAGCTTTGTCTTGTCCTTCAAAGTTAGGCTGCCCTTGAAGTGATTTGTCAGGCGGCCTAACTGTGACAGGGAGAATGTGTAGCGGTGGAGAGGGATGGAGGTGGTGGGGGGAGGCAGGGGAGAGGGGAGAGAGGGAACGAGGTACCGACAGAGAAACAAAAAAGAGAAGAGGAAAGGGGAGGCAGCCAAGTAGCAGGAAAGAAAGAACAAAATAGCTTCTCTCTCCATCAGATGATGATTTTTCACGTGAAAGACACAGTAGGGTGGAAAGAGAAGAGGAAAGGGGGGAAACAGCAGAGGAGGGAGGGGAGAGACAAAGCCTGGTAGGGGAGAGGGTGAAGCAGGAGAGCGGAGCTGATGTGGGAAGGGAAGGACTGAGAAGCAGCGGCTGCCGATGCTCTTTCTGCCGCCACCTCTTTTTTTCCCCTCTTCCCTTTTGCCCGCCAAGTGCTGAACTGATTAGAGTGTAATTAAGGCCATAAAACCCTCGGCTTATCCACCTGTTTATTCACTAAAGTCGCGGGCTCATCAGGCAAATTAGCTGCTTCCAGGCTGCACGTTGGGCCTAGAGCTGGCCTGATTAATGAAGTTTATTGGGAGCTGTTAAAAGCATTAACTGAAGGAAATCTCGGCAATTCGTCATATTTAAGGGATGGAAATTAAATCTCTCCATGCAAATGAGGGGAGCCTCTGAAGCGGCTTCTCTTAGAGGTGACGGAGGTGGGGACACACGAGGGGCTCTCCCCCAGGCACAGCCTGTGTGTCTGCCCCCATAACGAGTTTGCCTGGTCTCAGCAGGAGGGGCTTAACAAAAAACGGGTGACAGATTTTAAAGTCCAAGAGCTCTCGGTCCTTGGAGCCCCAAATGCAAGAATCAGGCCCCAAATGAGGCAATATAATCCCTTTGATCTCTTTTTATGCTGAGGACATCTCTCTAGGTGCCCGGGACATTGCTGGTGTTGCTCGTCCACACAGGAGTTTGTAAGGCAGCTTCCGTGCCAGGTGCTTGTGTCCCCCTTGGTCAGACAAGCCATCCCCAGTTTATTTCTGTTTTAAATGTTTTGCACTCTTCTTGGCTGTTACTCACGTTACATGGCTTCAACACAAGTACAAAAGTCCACATAAAATTTGAAATGCAAAATGGTTTTTTAAGCACCATTCATGACAAACTTTAAAATTGCAACAGTAGATGCTCTAGCTGACAAACACCTAAGAGATATATTAAGGAGAAATGGTCTAAGCAGCAGGGAATCCTATCAAGAGCTGAATATTCACCAGTTTTAAAACTGTTTTCTTCTGGCATGTCAATCTGATTTTATTTCTGACATGAATGGCATTTATCATACCCGAAGCTTCATGAGCCACAGCATTTTTATATTAACAATTTATAATAAAAGAGAAATTACAAAGGGTCACAACAAGGAGTGAATGTCCTGAGGAAGGGATAATGAGAAGAGAGGAAGGTCAAAGAAAACATCTTGGCCTCGCTATTTTTATTGAGCATTCAGTTCACAATGGTATTATGTTTAAAATTTATTTATTTTGAATATTTTCATATGAAATGAAGAAATCACTATCATCTCATGTAAAAGATATTTGTAGCCAAATATGGAATTGTGAACGTGATAGGGAGGGAGAAGAGAGAAAATTCATATTTGATGTAATTCTAATTCTATATGCTTCTCTGTCTAATTATTACAAAGCTAATTATTTGTTACAATTATTAGATTAACATTTTGCTAATCAGTTTTCTTCTCCTTTGTAGAGCAGTGCCAGAGCAGTGAAATGCAAGGTGAGAATGTTGTCTGATTTTCAACAGAAAATTAGAATGCCATTTTCCTTATGTGCAGATTAGTTCAGCTGCTTTGTGACTTAAGACCAGTGCAGCATATTCTGTATCACATCCTACTACGTGGTATCTTTGTTCCTACAGCTAAAATTTCCTAACTTTTTGGATGGGGAGACTATTTGCCAGTGGCAAAATGTCCCTCTCCCCCTGACATCTCCCATCAGGAAGGTTTCATTTATCAGATGACCCTACGGGGCAGATGAGACCACTGGTCTCCCCCAGACAAGAGTCACAGAAACATGGACCGGTACCAGGGCAGAACCATGCACACACACACATTTTAAATGCACTTCAGGCACAAAATAATGCATTTTTTTAAAGACACGTGGTGCCCTTAAAACACACAACTCAGCTGTTATCAACAGCAAAGGACTGAATCAGCTGCTACTAAACAAACCAACCCAAAACTTCCTGGCAATATGTGCAACTCCATTCTTTTATAAAAAGAGTTAATAGAGAATGCTTCTAATGCTACATGCAGCACAACACAGAAGGTTTCCTACTGGTATTTCTGGGGAAAAGAAAGAAAAGTGTTTCAATGAAAAAGCACTTTATTGTTATTAGCTGCAAGTTAACAAAGCATTTCCTAGAGAATTAAATGACAACAGTATTTTCTAGTTATGTGTTTAATTGCAGAAATACAAAGAATAATTGTAATCAATTAATTTATGGCTGCTTTTGTTTTTCCTTTTTTTTTTTTTTTGCACACTTTAAGTGCATTTGCTATAAATCTATATTAGCACAAAATGATTTTAATATTGGGCAATAAAGTGCTTAAATTTCAGGAAAAATAAACACTTTGTGATTTTCATTGAATGAAAAAGAGATCTGTCCAAGATCCAAACATCTTTCTCTCCAAGATGTTTTTTTTTTTCCCAAACTAGCAGATTCTTCTTTTTTCTTTTCTTCTTCTTCTTTCTTTAGAAGATTACTTAAATGAAATTCAATGACTTGTGGAACATACTATCAAAACACTTGTTTTTCTTGATTACCAGTTCCCTCAATACATTGATTTGCCCCATTATGTGGGGTCTTTTAGTTCTGCCACTAATGAGATGTGCTACTTGCAACTTTTTTCTCTCTGTTTCAGGAATAGAATAAGCTATTTAAAGAGAAATATTCAGGTGAATTTTCAAAAACTTGCAACCCCACTAAAAGCAGATGGTTTAGTTACAGATTATATTTTTGGAAGGAATATCTGATATTGTGGTGGGATATCTAGTTATAAAAGATTTTACGTGAAGAATGATAAAGCATTGCAGTGGTTAAGCACTCTCAGCCCCAACAGTTGTGATTATTTATATTGTAGGCTCCTCTTCATGAGTGATTTTGACTTTTACAGGGATATTTTCCTCCTCACTAAAACTTCAGTAGCAAGATTTGCTTGTGGAGGCCCAGCCAGGAACAACAAAAAAAAATCAGTAATTTAAACCTGCTCTTCACATGTATGTACAGGACTCCAGTTATTAAAGTAAAAGGACACTGAATTGCAGAACTGAGGTTGCATAACAGGTAAAAATCAGCATGTCTTCAAAACCACAAGACAATCAGTTGATTTTTCCTTTTACATCAATATTAACAATTATTAGAACAGGGGCATGCCCAAACTCAAGACAATCTTCATGAAAACACTGTTAGTTGCAATTTTTCTTTCATTTGCCTGATTCAACAGTAGTGGAAACAAGGCAAATTTTATCACAGAAGAAAACTACACTATGGCACATTCAGAGCTAAATTTAGCGCTCTGAGATCAAGAATGATCTTACAGCCAGGGCCAAATTATTCTCTTTAACTGCACTGTGCAAAAAATGTCCTAAATGATGAAGACCCTGCTCTGTCCTTGAATAAGCACAGAAGACAGAGACCTCAGTGGGAGGAGTGTGAGCTGCTGTTCTGGTCAGAACTGAGTCCTAAGTGACCTCCTGCTTTTGCATATGGTCTACTACTTAGGCACATCAAGGTTGGAAAGGATGCGATTTAACTGTAACCTAATTTTTTTTTTCTCCTGATAGTTTACTAAACTATCAATGATGCAGTTTTTGTGGCTTAATTAATTCTTTCACACTGTCTCCATCCATCTCAGTCATATATATTTGAATATTTCCCCTTATTAACATTTTACAGCATGTTTTTTTCAGTTGTGGGTAAAACCACAATGTTAATGAATGTCAATTATCTTTCTTACTTATCTGAGAACTTTATTGAAGCTTCATTAAAATTGTCATGATATTACTGGAAGAGTCATACAAAACCCTTTTTTAATTTATAATTTTTTTTCTATTAAATAGAAATCTTAACCTAATGTCATTTTCTGGGTAACAATTCACCAGGAATCCTTTCCTGAATAGCTTCACGAAAGTGAGACCTACAGGGGAATGCACTACTGTGTCCTTTAGAGGGTTCTACCGTACCTTAGCACTTAGTTAATCCCCTCGTCAAACACACTCAAGAAAATGAAAGCTGCATGTCACATTGTCAGTGTGAGGAATTGGCTAAGAGCTCCGCATTCGATTCTGGGTCTCAGAGAAGACAATATGTTCTGGGGGAAAGCAGCCTGAACAGTTCTGTCTGGAGCCACTGCAAATGTACACACGCTCTCATTCGTAGCATCGTCACCGACCGTCCAAAATTGCAGTCTGATGTGTTATAAAAGCTTAGCATCGAGGGGCATTGCACCTGACATGCTGATTAAATATAGGAGCTGCACCTTAAAACTCCTACTTATAGGCAGATTTTAAAAGTGCCTTAAAAAATGCTCTTTGAACCAAGCCAGAGTAACAAAAAGATAGGAACATATCGTTCATGCAATTGCAGGCTAAACTTCCATTGTGTTTTAAACATGTTTCTAGATTAATGTTTTGAGAATAAGAATCAAGTCATTGTCATTTTATTTTGACACACAGAATGATTTATCCTGTTTCAATACCACGTATTTCCAGGAGAGAATGAAGCCCTTTTTTCCAAGTAAATCTAAATTGTAACAGCAAGTGTTGTACTGTCATTTTAATGACAGCAGTAGACTTTAAGTATGGAATGAATCAATTATTGCAAGCACAGCCCCTGTGTAAATCACTGATGGCAAACCAACCTCAGGATTATAAAATGAATCTTTGACAAGTATTCAAGGTTTCAGCATATTCTCAATAATGAGGATTAAGTGCCTGCTATCTGTGAAAGAAAAGTTTTATTCACTTTCTAAAGGATATGTGAGTAATCATTAAGAGAGGTCAGATTAACTGAGGTAGTTTTTTAAAAAGGGCATCCAGTACAACATCTGCTGGAAAATCAATGATAAATATGTCAATTTTTTTTAGAAAAAGGGAAAGATTAAGCATAAGGCAGTGTAATGGAATGACTTAATGCTCTGTTTTTAAAGAATGGAGAGAAATTATAATGACATCATAAACTATCATTATGAAACTTTCTGACATTTTCATGTCAAGAAAAAGACTCTTCTTGAATCAAGAACAAATAGTGATTTCTGCCATCCATGGGCAATTCAGTCAAGTTCAAATAAATCCCGATTCTACACTGAGAGATGATGATAAAAAAGCCTTTGGACTGTTCTGGTATACATTACATATTCTTGTACTTAATATTTTCACACTAAGAGAGAAATTGAATTCAAAGTTATAATCGTAGTTGAGCTGTGAAAATGGAAATATTTTTATTTGATTATGTGTCAATAATGCATACACTTTTTGAGAAGCTTTTGTAGTAAATATTTTATATCACTTTGCTCTTTTTGCCAGTACCCAGACATTATTGCATTGCCTTTTTCTTTTTAATTTCCACAAAATAATGCAAAATTGAGAACCAGTGTTATCATAATTGTAGACCAACATAATTTCATGATAGAATAAAGCATTGTGTTCTGTCATAATTTGTATTTTAATTATTAATGACAGCCTTTGCTTTAACTGTCAGAATTTTTTATTGATGTCTTATGATATTTGCATACTCTTTGCTTTTATATAAGGGGAGGATATAGAGGGGAATATATATTTATTTCCAATATATTTATATGTTTTTTTCCATGGAAGGTTTGCTTTTGAAAGCTTTAACAATTGACTTCACATTGATGAAGAGATGCTTTATATACAGTGGGATAAAGGAATAAAAAAAAATCTACAATAATGCTACACTTTACAGTTTGATATTCCCGTAAAATAATTGAAAGCAACTTCAAATTGAAACAAATCTCTGCTGCTTGTAACAAAATAATGTGCCTTTTTACTTGTACTCCTGCACTTCTATTATGTTCTTTTAGCTAAAATTATAGTTCTTTTATTTGTATTTGTGCTCGTGTATATTTCTTCTTGTTTATGGCACAATGTATCTCTTTAGCCCAATATGGATGATTCATAGTTCAATATTTTCATTCTGCACTAAATGGTCAATTCATTACAAATTAATTCAATATTTCTAAATTGTATAAACCAGTGCATGCTTTGTTAAAATAATATATTCTGCATAGGAATGAGAATGTTTATAACTCTAATAGCAAAAACATAATTGCATAATTTTGCAATAACTGAATTTTAGAATTAATCAAATATAAGTGTGTACATTTGCAAAATGTAAAATTTAGATAAAATATGTGTATATTAGAAAGAAAAATGATGAAACAATTACAGCACAAATTACGGAAAAAATATGAGAATAAGCATTTCTCTTAAGACTATTTCTGCAAATAAGAGTGGCTGTAATTATTTTGCTGTTTATCTAAGACCCTTAAGTTGTTAAATGCAAATGATTTTGAGCTACTGATTATGAACATTTTGCTGCTGCTCTCAACTGAGTGTTGTGGTATTCTTTTTGTACATTTCAGCGGCGCTTTTTCTAACTGCCCAGTGTTTATTGTGATTTTGAAGTAAGACATTCAAGTCACCGGCTTGTCAGAGGAGCCAGTACTCTACAAAGAGGTCGTTTCTTAGTAACCCCCTACAATTTGTTTGCAAATGATCTTAAAGAGTTACAGTACACCCTTAGAAATAAGCACAAATAGCGATGCACTTTTGCAGAAAACAATACTGGAGGGATTCGGGAAAATGCAAGTGCGTGTAACATCTCTTTCCATTGTGCAGTCAAACGGCCGAGGTTTTGCAGTAAAAGTCTGGCATCTGGTGGTCCCAGGAAGCAATGGCATCCCACTCCAGAAGAAAACAAGGTGGTCACAGCCCGAATTAGCTCATCAGCTTGTAATAAACTAATTATTTCCAGCGTATGCTTATGTGAGGACTCCCAATTCTGAAGGACACCTCAGTATTCTTTGTCACTGGTCGGGTTTTGTTTTCATCCCAGAATGTCTGCATTTCTACCCAAAGAGGGAAATAATTCCACATATCTAAAATTGTGATGAGCTTTGGAATGCCAAATAATGCCCCGTGTAACCTCAGCAGAGGACAGGGGAGGAAACTTACTGCCATTTCCCACCAGTAGTGCTTGGAGGACTGAAAAATAATTAGGAGGCCAAGACCCAAGAGTGGCATTCCAGGAAAGAATTTCTTGTATTCTCTGATGAACCATAACAACATGTTGCCACACAACCAAATTTGTGAAAAACCATTCCTTCCCATGTTCTTCTTAGAGAACTAACTCAGCAGAGGTTGTGGAGGTCTGGGGGGGAAAGGGATGCAGAAGTAGAGACATTCAGAAATATGAAGTTCATTCTCCATCTTTTCAGGCAGTGACATAATACCTCAACAAGTGAAAAAGAATTAAAATTTTCACTTTTTTTGACCAAGAGACCCTTCCCAACTCAGGTTACTTTAAAGAGTTATTAGTCATCTTCTAAGTTATCAAGCTCTCTTTGAGTTAAATAGTGCTTCAACTTTCCCTTCTTCATGTACCAAATGCACGTTTATAGACAATGACAAAAATCTGGTTAATCTCCTCTCTCCAAACAGCGCCCATTCTCATTATCACCTTGCTACCTCTTCCTTGAGCTTGTTTATTTTTTAGAGTAGAGTAAAATATCTCTCTGGAACAAGGATGGCCAAAATTACATAGTGATTCACATGAGATCTCTCCTGAGCTAATACTAATGGCATAGATTCTCCATCTTTATGGAAAACACAGCCCTGGATGTAGTCCTGCATTGTCCATGGCTACAATATGAGCAAGTTTATAGCTCTGCATGACCAAATCGCATCCATAGGTCCTCCTCATTTCATAATATTCCCAGAGAAGCTTTGTTAATAATCTTCCTTCAGCCTCCTCTTCAATATTACCTGATGTCATCACTCTTCACCTGTCTTAACATTTCCCTCAAAAATAGAGTCTTTCGTAAGTTATTATTTTTGTTAATCTGTCAGACTTCTGATTGCTTTACTGAAGTTCAGAGGGATTATATCTCCAGTATTTCCTTTGTCTTGAAACCAAACACAGGTATCCATTCTCTCTTTACATTTACCTCCATTTTTTAACAATTATTCTTCCTTTAAAAATTTGGGATAAAGACTTAGACAAAAAGTAAAGGGACCAAATTTCCCTCCAAATCTCTATTGCTGCCTTTTAAATACAGGTACATAATCTATTCTTTAACTGTCTGGTGTCACACAGAAAACAGATACAATCCAATACTTGATACCATGTTTGCTCTTACTTGAGCCCATTCAGGACTTTGGGGTTGTATTTTTCATTGTATATATTTTAAGCTTTTCCAAGGTGTAACTGAGCCTGACTTTTGACAATGTTTATATTATCATTACACTTTTGGACTTGTAAGCCAGGGGTTATTTTGCTGATCTCTTTTCGTATCTTGTATTTTGCGTGTTTTGTCTGGTGCCTTTTCAAGGTTATTATTTATCCAGTTGGAAAGTTTCTTCCCTTGAGCTGCAAAAAAGTTCTAGGTAACACTAGAAACCTTGACATAATGACATGCCAGATCTCTTCCATATCGAAGTCCCTCAGCTTCCCTGCAGACCTGATTTTTTTATTTTTCTTTTTTTTTTTTTTCCTAAATAAAATGGAAGGACATTTAAGGATGCCTCAGCCCAGAGTATTTATTAAACACACTTTTCTAGTACAATCCTGTTTTTAAAAAGAGTAACCCAAAAGAAGGCAAAACAACATAAGTATTTAGGCATTTGCATGCTGCATTTTTCCTGTACTTTGTACAGTGTCCAAGCAGCTTCTCAGGGAAGGATCATAATCATTTATGTATGTCAAGTACATAGAACCAGAGTACAATAAAAATGAGTAACATTGAAGTGCTGCTCTTTCACCAAGCATAAAGAATAAGCTGACCTATGCAACACTTCAAGGGTCTTACAGATCTGTGCCATGCTTGTAGAATAAAGGAGGGGGGAGGGAAAATGCTTATTGTTATTTTTAAATTAAAATTTCCAGAGGGTGTAGGGTTCCTGAGGGTAAAGGAACAGGCAAATGATTATATCCCTTACAGCAAAGGGATAGTTTGGGTATTTTCATTCCACAGCAACATGGAATAGTACTGAGCTGATGAGACTGTCTGATACACCAAGAACAAAGGAAAACTCTGCAGGCAGCAACTTCCACTTCCCAGTAGCCCGTGGAGTGACACCTGTGATTAAGCTTCAGCAGTCCTGCTTTCTACAGAGCAACCCTCACCACTCCTGCTGCTGGAATATTTTCTATGTCCAACCCTACTCCTTTCCTTTCTTCCATGCCTTGGCTGTCAGGTAGTGCTCTCCCCAAAATGAGAAGACCCTCTCTTTGTCCCTCTCATGCTTATCCCTCCTCTAGATGTTTTTCATACCCAGAACCCCAGGGAGAGCACATTGCTTCTCATGAACAAGAGATTTTAGTGCTATTTCAGCTCCTTTCCTGGCCTGCAGCACTTCCCCTACAAACACATGAAGGGCTAAGGAACAGGAGAGGCCAGAGAAGAGAGCTAGAGGACATATTTGTGCACTGGAAAGGATGCATCATTCACAAAAGTGGATGAGAGTTGCAGCTCTGTCAGTGCGGGACTAGTTTCCTCTCATAAGTACAGGAATGGCCACTCCTCTGTGTGCAGTTCAGTGCAGACACAGCTATCTGGAGCATCTCCACCTCCTTGTGTACTGTCTTTTTTCTCCATCAGCCTTCAAAATGTAACATTGAGAAACTCGAGAGATCCTATTAAAGAGAAGCACCTCAATGTAGCCAGAAATATAAAAGTAGAGAAAAAAACAAGGGTCTCTGACAGACATTTACCTTTCTATTCTACCACTAAGCATTTCCTCCAGTAGGAAGAGAAAACAAAATCTTCAAAACCATGCTAGTTCATAAAAATACTTCTGTTGCATACCAAGACAACTAAAGTAATTTTCAACTCTTCTTTTTGCCGGTGGTTTGTGATGCAGAACTGTGCTTGACGCAGAGACCAGCATGAATTCTCGAGGCATTGTGCAAGACACAAAGGCTGGGATCAAATCTCATCTCTCACTGTATTTGCAGAGGATGCCTGCCATTGTCAGTCTTGTCAACTCTCATGGACTCTTTGCTGTTTACCCTGTGCTTACCCCATCTCTTCTTTCATTAAAAAAACACGAAAGTTTCTGTCCTTGTGGATTTGCGAAGGGAAAATAGAATCCCCAAGGGCTTAGAAACCAGGCAGCAAATTAATACTGCCAGCACTGATTATTCTTTGAGATTCTATTATTTTAAAGGCAGACTTCTGACTTTCAGGGCCTGATTCATGGCTTTTGAACTGTAAAGTTCAGCCATCCTTGCACTTAGCAAGCATCTGGAAGTGAAATGTGTGCAACCAAGCTCTTTATATAATTCTGTAAAATGAGAGCTCTTTATCTCAGTAGCTGAAATATTCATTATTGAAAATAAGCATTTCAACATCCAGAGGGTGAATCATGTGGGCTGAGAATAACAATGATCTGGGAAATTGCAAAATACCTGCATGTTTCTACAGTGTCCTAAATGGATGTAGCTGAGAGGGTCTGAACCTGCACAGGACAGGAGGGATGACAGCTCCTACTGACACACAGACACCTGCCCTTACTTCTGTCTTGATCTTTTCATTTTAGCTTGGCTGCTCTTCCCGGTGGCTAGGACCACTCAGAAGGCCAAGAAGAAATTAATGCTGAGTTTGCTGAAACAAGGGAGGAAGATGATGAAAGGGGTGAAACTGGAAAACCCCAATCACTGCAATTTTTCTTATTTGGTAGACAACAGGGGCTGTGTGTTGAGAAAATGCCTTCTGCTTCCCCTTTTAAAGAAATATCTGCCATTTGGTCAAGCTTTAGGTTTGAGAAGTCACACCACTTCAATGTGACCATTAAGTCTCCTCAGATTCTTCCTTTGTTTCACTTTCTTTGCACACAGAAATGTTGCAGATTACAGACAGCATCCTCAAAGGGCAGTGGCACCATTTCCCTTCAGCCCAGGCCCAGAAAATTAAACTGGGCCTTCCTGGAAATGGCAGCACCAGAGCAGAAGACAATCATTACAGCTGAGAATTTGTTTCTCTGATGACTTTGCTTCCTGGCACCAGTTCAGCAGATTAAAAGGAGCCTTCAATCTGAAATGTTGAATAAATAAGAAATCAGCAAATGGACATGGAAAAAAATACACAGACTGGGACAGGGATGCAGTGGGGATTTTCCAGTTTAGGTTAGTTTTGTTTTTTTCAGGATAGAAGGTAAAGTAAGGACAATTGGACAAGCCACGATGGAAAAGCAGATGTTCATGGGCAAGGCTAGAGTAAAGAATAGTATGTAGTAGTTGTTTGCCTCTGGCAGTGGCATTGGGTTAGTTCAAGCTGGCATGGTAAAAGGAGTCTGTTCTCTTTAAAATGCCAGCCTCCAAGGCAAAGCCAAGCTGAGCTTTTTTGCCAGCTTCAGCAATAATATTTTGACGTGCAATTTCCACATTGATATGATTAATTGTTAAATCAAATAAGGAGCGGTGTGATGGAAAAGTCATTTAACTGATTTGCCAAAATTAATAAAGTATGGTCTAGTCTTGCTTACAATCAAACTGGGGAGGCATTTACTAATAAACCCAGAGGCCTCCATAAAGCAGAAAACAAATAGTTTCATAGCAAATATCTCTGAGTGCCGCCTTGGAAAACTGCTTCTGTCTCTGCTTCTACATCAACAATTCTAATAGGACTGGGCAAGGTCCTTAAAGCCATTTCCTTAACCATGGATGCTGGATGGGAGCTTAATCACTGACCCACCACAGCTGGAGCTGCAATCCACAGGGATGAGCTTCAGAGCTGGGATGTGTCACTTAATGCTGTGCACACCAAACAAACCAGGGCCGAAGTATCAGAAACTTCTAAATTAATTCCCTGTGTGCCTCCTTTTCCTTTCAAATAAACAGGGATATAACAATTTCACTCCAAAGCAAATGCAAAGATGAACTAATCTGGGTTTGTAAAGTCGAACTGAAGCTGTGTGTACTCACAGCATGGAATCATATTCTGAAAATTGAGGATAAAAGGAATGTTAAACATCTGGTTTTTAAGTGAACATCATGCAGCTCATGCAGTGAAGAGACAAAATTCTTGTCGAAAATACAGTCCATGATCATGTGATTTGAGATGTTACCAAATGTGAAAGGCCTTACCAAGCTCTGTGTCCTGCAACACAAACCCCATAAAAGTTCTTTTTAGAGGTATGTTTGGGTTAAAGAGTGTGAGCATCTTGAGGACAGATGGGGAAAGAAAAGGAAATAAAGTATTTACACCTTTTTCCAGATAATAACAGCACACGTCACATAAGTCGCAAACTTTGGTCTTCAACACTGACCTTTGACTGTCTTGTGGTATGCAACAACAAGGGCATTTACCAAATGAAACTGGAAAAAGTGCCAGTGGTTGTCACAAACACTCAGATAACCCAAGAAGTGGGTCTGCCTGCATGATTTTGCATGCTTATGGCATTGGTAGCTTTTCTGTTGAAAATCTGGGACTTAAGACATGTCAGACCAGTGAAGGAGACTGAGAAAACAAAATAGCAAAAGGAAGTCATTTTAAAAGCTAATAATAAAAAGAAATTCTAGTTGATGTTGAATTGAGAGAATCAATAACAGTGTAGTGGGATCTCATCTGTGCCACCTCTTTCAGAAAATGCAGAGTTCCCTTGGATCATGTGTCTCCTATCCACACACAGATGAAGGGCAGTCTGAGATAAGTTATTAGATGAGATTAGATCACATCCTAAGATGATATAGCACCAGTAAATATTTTTTTAGCCTGGCATTACAAGCTGAATGTTTTTGGTAATGAGTCCATCCTTTTTAATTCTGTCACTTAAAAAATCTTTTTAAACATTTAATCAAATCCATATACAATATTAACAAGTGATGAGGCAGAAAGGGAACTTATTGATCACAGGTGATACATCTTGAAGCAATGCACTGTTTACAGGGAGTTGTCTCTCAACTGAATAATGATTTAGTCATTTACAGGGAAAATCCTTGCAAATAAAAGTCTCACACTGAGATACTCATTCTTTCTGATGGAATCCCATTGCTGAGATGGAGTTTTGTAAAGCACTTCACACAAATTTTATTGAAACTACTGTACAGTGCTTTATGTGAAGGATATGGAAGCACATAAAGTATTGTTCTGTAAATTTTGTAATGAAGGGCCACAAATGGCTTGTTAAAGATCCCTCTGTGGATGTCAAGTTTAACAGCAAGTATTGCTGAACTAATGTATTTTTTAAGCAGTTTTTGGTCAAACAAAATCTTGTCGAGAACAAGGTTCCTGAGATAAATGACTTCATTTATCATTCTAAGAATAGTATCTTGGCTGAATATGTGATTTGTCTTCTCTTAGAAGTTTTATCACCTAGTTCTAAGCTGACCAGTTCAGCAACATGAATTTTCACAAAGCATCACTCAAAAAATTGCGAACATGAGCTAAGCAAAGAATTTGCAATGAATAATTTACCCTTTTTCTGCAACTTTTTATCAGATGCTCAGATTTATTCACTATTTAGATTTATTTGTGGATTAACTGGAAAACTATCAGATTAAGAAAACTTGGCATTTTTTCATTGAAAACTTTAGGTCAGTTAAATCCACTCAGAGAAGCTTTATGTTTTTGATGCTCTGGCTTGATTGACAATGAAATGTTAATTTAGAAAAATACTATTACATAGATAACTGCAAATGCAGCTCTGAAATGTCCTTTCATCAAAGCAGCCAGTCCATAAGCTTTCTCAGTTTAAAATTTTTAAAGAGCAAACATTGAGAAAAGGATCTGACTTACGCAGTTTGTCATTATCTAAATCCGTGGAACCCTAAGTCACATGATCTGGATCAAGAAATTAATTTCTAGAATTCAAGTAAAAAGTTTTGCAAAATTTTCTGCAACTCCACTAAGCATCCCTTATACATTGCTATTAACTTCAACAACTCTGGAAGTTATCAAAGAGCATGTACTGCTGAGAGTGATGTGCAAAAAGCAAGTCCAACAAGATTTAAGACAATGTTGTGCATTCCTTCAGAAATGTTGAATTTAGTGCTCATGGCTGATGTTTGAATAATTTCCCAAATAGTCAGAGTCTTCTTTAACAAAAAGTTACATCAGAAGCAGTATCAATGTAATTCTTTGTCTGCTCAGATGTATCAGAAGCCACCACACCTCAACACTGTTTTTTCTGTTGTGGCTGCCAACTCAAGATGACAATTTTTTTCTCTATTAATTTTGATTAACTGAACCACAGCTATTGACTTAATTCACAGAGAACAATCAAAAAGCCTCATGATGGAATTCACCAGCCACTGCTAATCTTCCTACATATAAGACAGTGATAGTATAACCCCTAAAACATGTAAGGGGGTCTTATACTGACCCTTGATCCTAGTCCTTTCCTCTCTCTTTAGCCAGCAGGAGCTAAATTTTAAAAAGGGTAATTTTAAACAGTATTTACCATGATTGTTTGCCATTGAAGACACAAATTGTGGGAGAAAAAAAAGCAGAAGTTCATGTAAAGGAGTCTCAATGTAGTATTACACACAGTCTTGTGCTGAGCATATTTATGTGTGAGCATACACAGGCAAAAGGACCCACACCGTACTTTTAACTGCTAAACAGTAAAAAAACCTTTGCAGAGTGATCATGTACTGCTCCTCTGCTCCAGTTTCACAATGAAAACAGCTCAGAGCTGACAGGATTCTACATCAGTCACCCCATCATGGTCACTGCATGGGAAGAGGATTTAAGAGAGCTGATCTGCCCTGTCACTCTGGGGCAATGGATAAACACGCTGGGATTTTTTTAAAGCCTTCCTTTGGTCCACCTGGCATCAATCAACACAAGTGACAAACCTCCTGACAGAACAGACAACTGCCAGCTGATGAGTGGTGTAGGTTGTTTCGTTGGTGAACTTCCATACTGTGGCAGAAAAAGAAAGGATGGCCTGAACCCAAAACCTCGGACTTTGCAGCGGTGAGAAAATCAAAGACCTTGGAAATTCACACCTTGAAACTGTTGTGAAGCGGACATAAACTGGAACAGAGAGATAAAGTAATATAAGATTATTCTTTGACAGGAAAACAACAGTGTTCATGCAGCAAGAACAAAACACTCTGGCACACAATGTAAGTGCAAAATTTCTGTTGGTGTTATCAGGAGGCAAAGTCAGAGATTACAGGTAGATCACAAGCAAAATCGCTGTAATTGTCCTTGGGGATCTCCAGTGAGTCTCTCAAGGCTCTGCACCTTTGAGGTCATATCTCTATCTGAATGTAGAGGTGCCTTATTTTGTCTTTTACATCAGTGAATATGATTAAACTCCTGCTGTTGTGCTAAATTTCAAAGATTGTAAAAAGTCATGGGAATTAAAAAGGTCACTGCAGTATTTCATTTCAATAGCAAATCTGTGGAATAATGTTGTACAAGTGCATAGGAAACCACTTTGAAAAGAGAACTTGTCGATGACTTAGTCCTAGTGAAAAATAGCAGGCATTTGGAAAATGGAATTCTGCTTCCAAAACTCAGAGATGGGCAGATAATCAGAAATGGGCAGAATAGAGTCCTTTCAAACATCAAAGCACAGCCAAGATGCACAATTCCAAAAATATTTGTGTAACATATGCATTCTATATCCACACATTTATGAATGGCAAATTCTACTTCCATACAGGATAAGCTGATGATGAATCCTTTGTCTAGAAAGATATATTCCATGTGCAGACACAGAAGGCAAGACCTCTATGTAAAACAACAGAGCATGTAAATGTTTTAAACCCATTTGTAAAACAATTTGAACTTTAAATAAAGCTCTTCTCATTCCTTGTGTATACATATGTTTTTGAATAATCTCATATTTACTTTCTTTCCTTTTAGTCAGACACATTCCTCCTTATGAATCCATGGATCAGCATAATTTCTGCTGTTTTAAGAACTGGCTAATCCCAGTGGAGATGTAGCTCTGCAAATAATAGAATTTTTCTTCAGGAACAGAAAAAAATACAATTCCAACAGTGAATATAAAAATTTTGTCTGGATTTGTCTGAGGCTTGCAGAACAGAAGTCCTAGCTGAAGACTGTGAAAAAACATGATGGCATATGAAATGTTTCAGTCATATTTAAGGTTCATGAAAACTTAGCACCTTGAAGCACCTTGACTAACCTGCAACCAAAGTGGGCAAGACTCCAGGGTAAAACAAAAACTTTTACCTGTCTACAGTCCTTCTGGGCTCTTTATTTACTCTTTTTCAGAATGACGGCATGACCAGGGGAATTTTGCTGTTAACTTTTAAAAATACACAGTGTGTTAAAAGGTTTAGGGTTTTATTTTTGTTGGTTGGTTTGTTTTGAAGGGCTTACAGATCAGCTCACTTGAACGACAGAAGTACACCCCTTACAAAAAGGCCATTATCTTGTGAGATTTCAATCATTGATGCCAACCTATGAGAATGTTAAATTCTTCTGGACATGTCTCCAGAATTTTTAGCAAGGAAAAAGCTTTTTTTTTTTTTTCTTTCAGGAGTCTCTGCTAAAATTTACCAAGTGCATAAATGAAAAGAGAAGGTTTTTATGCAATCTCAAGAACAAAAGGTGCTTATGTGGAAGACATAGCAAAATTAAAAGCTGTTTATTATTTTTGAAAGTTAGTATTTCTCTGATGTCTACATTCAAGAATTAATTTATATTTTTTTACAGGACAGAAAATTATTTCAGGCCCTTCCAGCAATCTGGACAATAGAGAAATCTAAGAGGAATTCTTAGCAGGCTACTTTTGTTGAATAGCCATCGAGCACAGAAGAAATGCAACCTTGTTATCATTTCTACACACATTATCTATATGCTTTGATGACAATGGACACAGAACTGATGTTATCAGACCTTGAGGAATAAATTAATGCTATGGAACACACACTGGTGCAAAACAAAACAGAAAGTAAATTAATCTTCTCACACTGTGGGAGGTGAAGCAGAGTCCTTAAAATAAGAAGAGTTCCAAGCCCCCACTATGTTTTTTTTCTTTTCCTAAACTAAACCTAATGCTTTTCAGGTTACAACATCACGGTCACCTTCTCCACTGAGCTGGCCCAGAGTGTGAGTGTATGAGATATGCAACACAGAGAGCTTCCTTTCACCAGTGAGGAAATCAGCCCTCTGTCATCTGCAAACTGAATTTTCCTCTTGCTCTTTACCTGTCCCAGCACGGGTGCCCAAGTGCCACTTTGTGTGGTAGCACTAACATGTTTAGGTAGCTATTTTTGCGGTGCTCTCCCGTGTGTGGGAGAAGGTGTCCTTGAGAGCACTGGCGGGTTTTGGCCGGGCAGCGCACACAGATGCACAGGGACAGACAGGTGTGCCCGTGCTGTGGCCGTGCTGCCCGGTGCCTGGAGGCCAGCCAGCTCTCCTCAGGGCTCCAGGCAGTGGCCACACTGCCACGCTGAGCCCCGGCAGCTCGCCGTGCCTGCGGCAGCCTCTGCTCCTGGGACGGGGCATCCAACAGCCTCAAAGTGATCACAGAGGAGCACACACTCCATTTCACCCACCCCAAAGCCTAGCAAGGTGCAGGGAGCTTTTTCTGCCATGCTACATCAAGCTAGACCATCCAAACTGCATTTCCATTGTTGCACTATTGGTGCAGCATTCATGGAGTTTGGAAAGGACGAGGCAGAACAGGTCCGGGGTCAGCATGCAAGAATTCTCTTTATTCAAATTTTCTGACTCCATTTATATACACTGTATACAGATGGCCAAGTATTGGCCAAAAGCATGTCACCTCATCATTTTGATTGGTGAATATCTCAATCACTCAAATGCTCCTCTCAGAGCAAAGGAATGTAAACACTTTCTTATTTACATGAAAGAGTGTGGGAACTCATCTCAGAGTTCCAAAATATCAGAAGGCTAGTCTAAAATATCTCAATGCAAGTTTAAGACACGTAAAAGCAAAGTGACATTCCATGAGCTGGGCACCCTGCAGCAAGTGGTTGGTGGCACTGGGTCTCCCAGCACGTATCCCTGTGCTGCTTCCTTAAACTGTGATCACCCAGGCACCCTGTGACAGGATGGGCGAAAATGCTGATCTCCTTCCCTGGCAGTGCTGACATCAAGACACAGGGCTCTTCATCTTCACTTTTGCTGTCACTTACCTGGGCAGCAATCTCGAGTCAATGCAAAATGCAGCCAGAGAGTGTCTTGGCAGGGCAGGCAGCCTTTCTCTTGCTGAATTCTGTCATATAAAACTATACCTGGATAAGTCACTCGATTTCTCCTATGGAAACTAGTTGAGAAAGTTGGGATTGTCCAGGCTGGAGAAGGGAAGGCTCCCAGGAGAATTTATAGCACCTTCCAGGTGCTAAAGGAGTTTAGAAGAAAGCTGGAGAGGGACTGGTGACAAGGACTTCTAGTAATAGAACAAGGTGGGGGTGGTTTTAAACAGAAAGAGAGCAGGATTAGATTAGATATTAGAAAGAAATCCTTTGCTTTGAGGGGAGTGGAACAGGGATTGCCTAGAGAAACCATGGATGCCCCATCCCTGGAAGTGTTTAAGGCCAGGCTGGATGGAGCTCTGAGCAACCTGGTCTAGTGGAAGGTGTCCCTGCCTATGGCATTAAAATACTGAATTTTGAGATACTCTGTTGTTAGGTTGTTTTCCAATCAAGACACAGCCATTTATGCATAATTTTTTTACACAATTTTCATGCCATAATGAGGCTCCTTGATAAGTTCATGGAAGGGCCTCCTTCCATGCCTTTTGAAACACTAAATAAACCTAGTAAGATCCAGCATCAAATCCTTATAATTATGATAAAAAGCATGTTAAGTTCAGGTTTGTGAAAGCTATTGAGAAAATCAAGGGAAAGAATCAATGCTAAGATCCTGCATTTATGCATTTTACTGGTAATTGGGTCATTAGAAGTAGTAGCAGAAGAACTAAGAATTGCACATGATTATTCTGCACAGACAGCAATATCGAAGACTGGAAGTAACATCTTCACCTTGAACTTAGTGAAGACTGTTGAAAGGCTCAAGCATTTTGTTGGAGGAGTGCAAAGTTAAAAACTGAGGTAAGAAGGTAAATTTTCAAAGGATTGAGGAAATCCTACAATTCAAATTGAGTTTATTACATCAATCTTTGCACTTCTGAATTCAAATTCACTTCCTGCACATATTTTTCAAATTCAACCTACAATGTATACATCTTTAAAAGATATTTCTAGCATCAACTTCAAAGAAAATTTGTGGAAAGCTTACTAAAGGAAATGAACACAAGCAGACAAAATTATATCAAATATTCAAACCGATTACTTGGCAAATTTCCACTTTCAAAAATCATCAACTTGTGAGGACTTCAGTATCTCATATTTCACTATCAATATCACAAACTATCTTGAGAGAAAAGATAATGCTCTCCATTTACTGAATATATACTGAAGAGGACATGGAAGGAATCATATCCAGAAGACATCTCTTTGGCTTGGAACCTTTATGGGTGGAAGCCATCC
The DNA here is from genome assembly GCA_013398615.1 of Brachypodius melanocephalos. Lineage (NCBI taxonomy): Eukaryota > Metazoa > Chordata > Aves > Passeriformes > Pycnonotidae > Brachypodius > Brachypodius melanocephalos. The sequence goes on along the minus strand of VZSR01001479.1, from coordinate 6,982,897 downwards.
ACAGAAAACGTCGTTTGACTCCTTGCTACAGAATAATTTTAAAGCAATATGAAAATAATTAACACCTTTCTCTTGCTGTGATTTGTTCTATGCAATTCCTCACTGAACAATTGTACCATAAACATTGATAGTTTTCCTTAAATAAGGAAATTCACCATTGGCCAGAAAGGCCACAAAGTCTACACTTCTCTCTCTGCAGCAGCTGCAAAGCCTGGAGTAGGTTGTACAATATGAATTTTAACAGCAGTAAACTGAGACTTAGAGCACATTAATTTTCCAATAATCCCTGCAGAGCTGGTGTGTGTATCTCTGTTTCCCAAAGGGGCACTAATCTGAGGAGCAGATAAGCATCTTGCTCAAGGCCAAGAAGCAAACCTTTGGCAGAAATGGTGAAAGCGCCTGAAGAATTTTGTTTCGCAGACTCTTATTTTAACACCCAGGCCACCCTCCACCTTCTCACTTCAACACTGGTGAAAGAACTGCCCAGATCTAATTTGAGATAGGGTAAGACTGTAAGAGCATGACCACGTTAAGAACCTCTATTTTCTTTGTTATACCGCACTTTCAGGGGCACGCTACTCCTCCAGTGGTTTACATTTTACAGAGGAACTGGCATAAAATGAAACCTTTTAAATTGGTTGAAACCTTGCTGTTCCCTGGGTGTTGACAACAAACATTTTCTTGTTGAGAAAGCCACATGCATTTTAGCATACCTACTACATGAAAACAGAAAGATCTTGCTCCCACACTGATTGACTGAGCATCTTGTTAATCATTGCAGTATGTATCATTAATTCATTATTCAGCCGTGATGTGTTTTCCCTGTGACAGCTTAAAATGTATAGTGAGTGAATACTTACTGAGTACAAAGTACTTTCAGATTATAATATTTTATCGTGGTAAAGAAAGCTCTAAACCTCTTATGAGCTCTTATGATTTGACACATAAGATGTGGCAAAAAGTTGAGGCACAACAGCCACCATTATAAATATTTATAGACATACCTAAAGTCTTATATAAAGTTCATCCTGTTAAAGGACATGTTTTATGTTGTACAATTCCTCTTAGAATATCAATCTAATAAGCACCAAATGAGGCTGAAGACAATGCTGTTATAAAAAATGGAGAAAAATGATTAAAATGTGATAATTATACTGACAGTTTATATGCTCAATCTAATCAACCAAGCTTCCAATTTGTCATAATGTACACTCACTCATACATTATTGCTTAATTATAGCAACACTTCTATTTCGAAAGGCTGTCAATCATGCAAATGCCTATCATTTTTCTCTATTTGCATTTAAGAGATATATTTTTAGTTCAGTTCCAAAGCCCTCTGAGAACCTGAATTAACCCCAGCTCTGTCTTTTGTTTGCAGTGCACATCCCTGTTTATTCACTGTTTGCTGTCTGTGATGGTTTTGCTGTGTGATTTGCTGCTTTAGAGTTCATCTGCTGCCAAAGGGATTTTTGAATCTCACCTCTGTTCCTGAACCATGGTCTTGTGATCTATGTGTTCTTAGGAGCTGCAGACCTGAGCTTGAACTATTCAGGTTTGATGTGAATAAAATTATTAGACAACCTTGGCTTCTGTTCTGGATTTGTCTTATTAGTCCTGCAGGGATGGGAAGAGGGGAGAGAACCTTCCCTTTCTTCCTTGGGTAGCCCTGCCAAAATCAGTGGAGCTGGTTCTGGGCTGTAAGTTGTGAAAAAGTGTGAAAAGACATCCTCCATAAACACATCCTGACATTTGCATTCTGATGCACATTCCACTCAGAATTGTTCTTCCTCTGTTTCTTTTGGCTATTTTAGTAATGTACCTTTGAGAACCTCTGGTCCGTTCTGTCTCCCACCTTCTCCAGCCTTGTTCTAGTGCATAAGTGGGAGAAATGTTTGGCATTTTATGAGAGCACGGAGCAACACAGCAAGAGAAATGCTGAACAGGACCTATCAGCAGCAGTAACAAAGGGAAAACTTAAGGAAGTTGGCAGGAATTGTTCAAATACATTGGGAGCACTAAGGCAGCAGGAGGAGAAGCTGTGCAGTGCCACCAGCGGGCAGTCTTCTGGCAGTAAACAAGAGGAGATGCTCTAACATGAAATATATTGCTCCAGAGCTGAGAATTAAACCTCCTCTTCTCCAATCTTATTGATTCTGAAATTCTGTGAAATGACACCCCAGCGGGAATCACTCCCTTGCATGCTATATTATTACTCTTAATTTTTTTTTTTCTCTTACACATTCTACCACACATTCTATTTTTATCTTTGAAAATCTAACAGGTTATTACACACATATTTCATATGCAGTACACAAACATATTCTACTTGAGCTTTAGATGGTAAAAAAATAAACAAATAAAACATCAAGCTACCAGTTTGGGTGGTAAAAGAATTAAAAAGAAAAGACAAAAACATGGCATCATGCTATGAAAAATGTCAAGTTATTATTTGAGTGTTGGCTCAAGAAAATCTCAATAAATTTCTGGTAAATGAGGCATGAAGCATATTCTTAAAAATATGGTGTCCAGGAGATAATGCTACCCAATATTTTATCCTAATGGCAATATATAGTACTTTAAAAAGCTTGAACTTTAAATCAAACACTTTGGGGAGGACATGGACAATCTATTAGTTTTTCAAATATAAGTTAGTATCAGTATGAAGATGAGAGCATAAACCCATTTCTGGGAGCTTACCTGGTTAAAACCTGTTTTAAAATTGGCCTGTGGCTTATTCTTTAATTAGTATGTAGGGAACGTGAATGATCCTCCCATATTATCTGGACTTCTCCAAAACTTCATACTCCTTGAATGAAGTCATTAATATCTTGTCGGGTGAAGATAACCCCCGATGTTCACATTCATGAGGGATGCACTACTTTTGATTCAGTATAGTAATTTGGTTACAAAACTATAGCATTTGCCATGCTCGTAGAGAGTACAGCAAAAAAACAACAACAACAAACAAACAAACAAACAAACACACAAAAACCAAACCAAAACAAAAACAAAACAAAAAAACCACGCCCAAAACAAAAAAACTCCCCAAACCCCCCCAAAAAACCCCACAGCATGCCTTTGAAAGACAGAATACTTTACTATTTCTAAATAAACATTTAGTGTCAGAAGTCCATTTTGTTCATATTAAAATTTATTTTGAAGAAATTTCTCTTCCCTATTTTCCATTCCTTCTTACTTTAAAAGATATCTACAACACATTCCTCCTGGGACAAGTTGTTGCTCAAGTCTTCATCCATCTCAAGCAAAACTAAATACAAGATTTTTTTTTTTACAGAGAACAATGACAAAATACATGTATCTCACACATATACCTGTTTAGAGGACAGAAGTACCAACACTTATCATTCTTTAAATCCTCCACTGAAAGTAGTATGATGCAAATCCTTTCAAATCTTGTGAAATAGCTTCAAAATTTTGCTCAGATAAAAGCAATTTACTGTTACAAATTTACTTGTTATGACAACAGGAAGTTCACATGACAGTCTGCCCATCTTACTTTTGGACAGATGAAACTGTATCCATTTGAAAAATAAACTATTATGTCTTTTCTTCTGATTTTTACAAGATGTCTGTGGAGGTTGTGAATCAACAACAGTGACAAGTCTTTCTTACACTGGAAAATCAGTGTGCAGATACAGTCGTTGTATAGGTGAAATGGACTTTCTGCAAAGATTGCCTCTGGAAAAGTCGTGTGTCGTTTTTCTGGTCAATGTCCTTTACTTCCACTTGACAGAGCAAGCAGTTTTAGGAAGGACTCCAAATCTGGCAATTTTGCACTTGATTTCACGCTGACAGCTACAGTGTACCAACTGTTGGGGCTGCTTGGGTGTCAAGCACTTCTCCTGATTCTTGTGGTTATTCTGTAAGGCAGGAGAGAGGTCACTTCTGTTTGGCTTCATCACGTGTTAAAACACAAGCAAACAATAATTCTTTCATAAAAAGGGCCGCAGCCTAAAATTGAAATGTAGGCTGAACTTGTTGGTTTATAGTTAATAAATCCACTTGAAATTACCTTGTTAAAGTGTTTGGTAGGACTGCCATTCCGTCACACACATAGTTTCTCTTTTGCTCATCCTTTGCAGTCTTTCCTGAGGGTTTTTATTTTGTCCCACTTATGAAGGTGTGTGAAGTGGAAGGCTGCTGCTCTCCAAGCCCTCTGAACAAGGGTCTGAAGCCAGTTGGCTGCTGGTAGCAGGGTGCAGACACATTCTTTCCCTGCCTGTCATGGGCATGTGCTAGGACCCTGCTTACCCCCTCCCCAAACCAGAAAAAGCTCTATTTTTGCAAACCTTGCATGTCAAATGAAGTAAAGTTTTCAATTGAATTTGAGAGCTTCTTACCTATAGAAAACGGTTTGTTTGTTTGTTCCAAGGGATGCAGGTTCAGTGTCCTGACAGAAGCCATTTCTGGACTGACAACAAAGAGATCCAACACACACCTCAGATCATTGAAAGAA
>VZSR01001479.1:6898417-6973417 GCA_013398615.1 Brachypodius melanocephalos | reverse complement strand
CCAGTGAAGTTCTTTATAATATTTAGTTCTTCATTTCTTCACCTCCCCAATTGCCCTACACACCTTGATCAGTTCCTCTAAATATTTGATCTTTCTTTAAAATATCCAAACCCCAAATTCCTCATGATCTGTGATTTAGAGCACCAACTAAAAAGGGAGGATAAATGGGAAAAATCACACAGACCTGCAGGAGCGGGGAAAGTGGAGCTTTTGCTCTCAGAGAAACACCAGACATGGAAACACATTTTTCTGCAGTACAACTGGCAGGGTTTCCCCTGATTTACGTTGGTGCAAAGTAGACGAAGCTGAAGCCTTTCCCCTGGACTTCAGTTTATTTCATTTCATTTCATTTCATTTCATACAAACCCAGTATATTACAGCTATTTTATTATATCTCATAATTACTCCCTAGAACAGTAGAAGGAGGACTGGTGTTTTTAGGGAGGGATATTTGGAATGATTCATCAAGCTGCCTCTTCAAGTAATCTGAAACAGCTTTTCTGCTTATGGAAGAACTTTCAGATGCAGATGTCCTGCAGCAATTCAAAAGTGGGAGAAAAAGCTATTAGCCTCCCTGAAAATACTGTGATACTCCATTTTCTGGACATTAAAAGCTTTCCTTACTGGCTCTGGGTAGCATGAAATGTATTTGCCCACTTCTCATTTGCCAACAATGTTCAACAGGAAATCTAAGCATCCCAGTATGAAGTTTAAAAGCCAGGGCTCCTTTCAGCTCATGCAGGTAAGACAGGTTAAGGGGTGAGCAATGTGTCTGTGAAGTGCAGGCACAGCACAGCTCTGTGTGCCAGCTCATTGCCCGCACTGCTACTTTTAAATTGTTTTCTCTCCATTTCCTTAACTGGCACTGCAGTGGTTGCATTTAACAAAAGGGCTGCTGGGTTGGGGAAAATCAGCTTGAAAACAAGCATTTACTGTTCAGGGGATGAGTGTGAAGCCAAAATGCCAGAACAAAGCTGAGGTACCAAGAGCTTTTTAAGCCTTATTGAGAGTCCTCCTGAGGTTTGAAAATGCATTTAAAAAGAATTAAATCTAACAACACATTTTAAAATAATCAAAGAAAATTGTGTTGGAAATAGCCATCCCAAACACACAATAAATTGTCTAGCCACATTTTTAAATTAACCACACAGTGTGATATATAAAAATCAGCAATAACATTTTACAATTCTAATAATAACATGCAGTCTGCAGGCGTGTGATTCAGTACACATTCCTTGGGAATGTATTTGGCCTTTGGCCCTGTGTCTCACAGGGCTCCCGAGGAGAGAGCAGCGTGCCTATAAATTTATGACTGGATTACCTGTCATGTGTTATTCCTTACCTAATTGTTTCTGTAACCTATCGTTATCCTTATTATTGTTCTTTCCCATTATCCACTTAGGACTGTTTAATGTATGTGTTGTAGGGGAAACAATGGAATTCTGGTTGCTACTGCATTTTGCATGAAAAGGCTATTTTTATCCCAAAATGCAAACAATATGGCTATAAATATTCCCTGTCCTCCACGTATTGAATTTTGATTCATGTTTAAACATCGATTTCAAAAAGATTTTTTTTCCTTTTATGGTTAGCACAGAAACAAATGCTGTAAATTAGAGCTGGATTCTGAGGAGAAAAAAAAATTTACTCTCTGCTCAGGACCCCAGAGCCCTGGATGCATGGAAATGGTTGGATGGGATGGAGGAAAGGAGTGGGTGCACACAGAGCTGCTGGTAGGCAGAGATTAGGCAGCAAGGGCTCAGGCAAAAGCAGCAGCAGCCTGGAGTCCAGGATGATGGGGAAGGAGATGGGCACACAAGGAGAGCACCCACTCCTGTGCTTCAGGGTGACAAACTCCACCTCTCCCAGCTTTGGCTGTCCCCAAGCACCTGTGCCACACTGCAGGACTCTCCTGGCTCTGGATCTGCTTTTGCCCTTCATCAGGCTCACAGAGTACCCTTTACCCTCTCAGACAGCTGGGTATGATGGATCTTGATGACATTTAGCCAGAATTTTCTTAAACTTTATGTTTAATTTAAAATCATCCGTGACTGCATTCAGATGCCTACTTCCCTGGTCACAGATATAAATCTGCTATCAATAGGAGTAGAAAAGGCAACTGTAAGTAAATTTCTTTGACTGTTAAGATTTATTCCTGGTATTTCCCACTAAATCTGTGGTAGTAAGATGAGAAAATCTTTCAAACTGGTAGAAAACATAGCATTAGGATATGCAATATTTTGCATAGCTGTAGTAGCTTATAGTTGAATGTTACAAATTTGACAAAGCCTCTCTCTGCACTTTACAGTTTTTAAATATCAAGTCCAGTTTTCATTGCATGAGGTAGAGAGGCATTATGCCATTGCATAAGGGGTGAAATAAGGATGTAGCAAGGGTAACCAACTTGGTCAAGGACATAAAAATATATAGGCTATAGCCACTTGTTCCTAGTGGCTGCTTAGCAGACTTAAGGCAGACAGAAAGTAAAAGAAACACAACTGAAAAGCTGTTATTTCTGGTTTAAAAATCTTTATTTTGGAGTTTGGCAACCATGTTGAGTTAAAAAAAAAATGGAGTCAGACTTCCTTGGTAGAAGGTATTCTATAGGCACCTATAAAAGGCTTCTTCAACATGGTTTAGAAAACCCTGATATTTGAGTCATGGCATTTCATGAGATAAACCAGCCTTTTTCAACATAGGAATTCATGTGGAGCATATTTTAGAAATAAATACTTTCTTTACTTATTTTAGGCCACATGTCATAGTTTGGGGTTTTAGTTATTTTTTTTTTTTTTTAACAGCAAAAGGTATTAAACAATTTTATGTTTTGCCTTCAAAGGGCAGCGATGGAAAATCACATCACACAGCAGCTTCTGCCCACGCTCACTAGCTAAAACCATAATAGCATATGTTAATGTATACTATCTAATGGACTTTTAATCCCCTTATAATTTAGGGAGTTGTAAAGAGAAAAGAAAAACGTGGAGGAAGAATAAGAGGGTATCAGTATGCAGCAAGAATACATTTATAATTTTTGAAGCTTTTAATTTGTAGGAAAAGGTAGATTTACATTACTGTCAGAATAGCATTACCATTACCTCTTTTAGAGAAATTTTCACTATTCAAGTATGCAGTTTAAAACTCTGTCAGAGATAATTTCCTCTTTTGAGTGTTTTTCTAGAAATCCAAAACAACAAACTAGAGAAAACAGACCCTGCTTACTCACTTTCCTGACCAATTCCTTCAGGTTGACAGGATGGAGAGTTTGGAGAGCAGATTATGTTCACACAAAAGTGGGAATATTGGAATTATTCAGTCACTGAGGCACAAGAAATGTCTTCCTCTCTCTCCAGTTTTATAGCACTGTTACTCCACTGAGCTGAGTCTGGGAGGAAAGTTGAGCAATCAAGCAATTTACAGTAAGCTCTGTTTTACTGCATGCTTTGGAAAGTAGGCTTGTATGATATAATAGATATTCTGTCCAAAAAAAAATCCATTCTACTAAATTGCTACCAGGTTTAGTTTCAAATTGGTAAAGATATAACTCTTATTTAAAATCATGTTTTAAAGTGACATGGAATAACTTTTGTGTTTAAACATACATCAGAGCTTTAACCTGCAATAGCTCTGGACATTCCTAAGCGAGGTGCAACTTCTGTTTGTCCCATTAGAAAGCCAGAAATACAGTCTTCCCAGAGGTATAAATCACATGTTTTTCATTCTCAAGTATCAAAAATACCAGATCTTAAACCTGTCACTGGTGTTGGAAAGTATATTGGGAATAATGGAGCTCAAGCCAGTGTAATTTTGGAGAGGAAATTCTGCTTTTTACTGAAAGAAGATAATTCATTCTAGCCTCTTGTTTCTTTGAAACATGGCAGCTCAGGGCTTTGGCATGATAAATAAAGCATATGTTAAAGTCATGTCAGGCACCTTTGATTACAAGCACTGACCCCAGGCTATGAAGGCATTTAATCTTCTAGTTCTACTTAAAGGTGTGCTTCGAGATGGACATCCCATGCTTGAAGTTAAGGAATTCCACCTCAATGGAAAAGTCCTTTTCAGAAATTACCTAAAGTTGCATAAAGGATAAAGTCTACATACTCAACAAGAACAAGGTTTCATGTTTAATTCCATTACTGTCTCCAGTAGAGGAAGGACAGAGAACAAAGGAGCATCCTCCACCCTTTGAATACTTGCACACACCACTGGCATCGCCCCAATATGGACAACACAAGCTCAACACTTCTGCAACATTTCTCAGGAAGCTGATGGATGCCCCAGAGAAGGAAACTATCCCATGGATCTAGAGGTGTAGGTGTCTGCAAAGGTGAGTACATAGAGAAAACCACAGAGAAAACATCTTCTATTCCCCCAGTGAAAGCTGTAGTGTATTCTTGCAGATAAACAGTAAGAACCCTACCCAGATCATCATAATGGATACATTTCACTGGAAATACTATTCCCATCTTACAATAGCATTTGAAGACATCTCTGATTTTCTTTAAGTCCTCACATTCTTTGCTGGGATAAGGTTCAAACAGGTACTATATGCAACAGAATTAATTCTGGTTTATGTATATTTGTGTGTGTGTGAGTCACTCTGTTTAGGCCAAGTAAAATAAATGCAAAGACAAGCACGTTAGCAGCAAAGTGACCCTTTAGAAGTCTTAAAAAATTACTCTTGCAGTCCATAGTCCAACATTTAATAATGCTGAACTTGATAAGGGATCTCAGAACCTGAAAAAGGAGATCTGAAAGGCACCTTTATAGAAAACAATTGATTTGCTTCATTTCATTGAAATGGCTAATGCTTTGATGGTTCATATTTACAATAGCTTGTCCTGTTCTTCAATGGAGTTGATATGTTGGAGTCTTTAACACCATAAACTTGATCAAAACTTCCTGGGTAATAAACAGAGCGGATTTAAGATGTGAGCCCCCCCATCATACTACTGCAGCCCATCTGTGTGCCAATTTGTAACTAAAGACATCAAGAAATGTGTTCTTCATGCTTAGATGCCCTTGGTAGTTGAAAATAGTTCTGAGAGCTCAATATGCAAACTGGGTTCAGAGTCTGAAAGACTTCAGAGTGAAAGATTTGACCTTCTGCAGTAAAAGGCTGTATCTGGCTAAATGTATCACTGAAAGTGGAGATTTTACACACTTCATAATGAAACCCAGCTTTTAAATTTTACCTGCACTAAGAAAAAAACCCCAAACCTGAAACAAAACCAATCCCCAAATTTCTCCCTATCTTTCAGCTAAGCATATCTGTGTTCCCAGCATCCCAAAATTTCCATCAATGGGGAAAGTTTCCACGATCATACACTGTCATATTTGGGGGTGAGGGGTGGCGGGTGGTTGAAGGTTTTGGTGGCAGAAAATGGAAACTTTGGACTTCTCTCTGTCACACATGAGAAGTATCATTCCTGCACATTGTCAACTCTGTGTCATGACCACTGTGTGCCAGTGATGGGACATTTTGGCAGGACCTCTAGGAAGTTCATCTCCTCATCTCATCTCATCTCATCTCATCTCATCTCATTTCATCTCATCTCATCATCTCATCTCATCTGTCTCTCCTCATCCTGTCTGCTCAGTTAATTATTTATTTGTCAACAAGAGTAAACAAAGGGACACATTATAACACATAATCCTTTGTCTTGCAATGCTGCACTAACAGTGTGGCAACTGGATTTGAGAACTAGGTAGCCACACCAAGAGCTGGGTTACTTATCACACACTTTTATGCTGGCACATATCACTGATGTTTTTTGTCATGCTAAATTGTGAGTAACTTTGAAATGTTGAGTGTGTATTAGCAACCTTATTTATGTCTGACACTTGAAGCTTCCTCCTTGGTTTCCATTCCAAGGGTATTTCAGAGATTTAGCAACTACAGACTATTAATACTAGAGAAATATATTTGTAGTCCTTGCTGCTCCCACATTTCACTTTGTCATTTGTTTGCTTGCAAACACTGGAGGTACATCTCAAAGCCTATTTTCAAGTATGGAGATATGCAGACAGGTGTCCAGTGTGATTTTCATAGAGGCTTGGTGTCTGACCCCCATAAAACCAGTAACTTTATAAACCTGGCTCAGAATCAGAGCCTCCATCACAGACACTTCAACAACTACACTTCTTTGCATGACTACAGACTTGTTAAATTCTTTGAGCAAAACTTGGACACATTCAATAGATTGCCATTTATACCTATAAACAAAGATTTCCCTTTATTCTTAACTGCTGTTGTTGCATTAAAAAAAAAAAAAAAACTTAAAAAAGAGGGGAAAGAAAAAACAAAATTGCAAGTGACTTGAAAAGCTCTGTCAACAACAGAGAAGACTTCTTGCATTAAGTTCTGCCTGATATGCTGCTCTGAAGCAGCTATATGGACCACTGTTTCTAAATATGAATCATCTTTTCCCTATTTGTGTGTCTAGCTGTCCTTTTGACACTCTAATTCCATGAATTCTTTGAGAAATATGGTTGATTGTGTCAAAGTATAGCTTTATTATGGTGCTCTTTTTCTTAAAGCAAGTTATCTGCATTGCTGGGGATGAAAACAGGGGGTTTTTTAGCAAAAGTAAGACTATGTGCCTGGTCTTCAAAAAGACCATACACTCTAACTGTTATGTTGCTCAAGACAACACAATACATTGATTTTTAGTAGAGATTTTCATAGAACAATAGAACCTAACTAATTAGAAAAGCATGCATAAATACCAGGAAAAAAATAATAACAGTGAAATCACCTGAAAATGACAGAAAATATCTCACTTAGGTGAGTAGAAAAAAGGGTTAAAAAATTGCAAGAATTCAAGAAGCTCAGATGACTTTGGAAACACAGATCAAAAACAAAGAGACTGGAAGTATAATTAACTCCATTACTGCTCAGTCAAATGAAAACAGCTGTGACACCCTGTCTTATTTATGACAGCAGCAAATAGCTCTATTCCCTTGCTGGTTATTGCTGTAGGACAGCAGTGGTTCTACAGCAGGTGAAATAGAAACAAGCTGCTAATATTTATGTCACTAGATCAGGTTATGGATACAAGATTTATGCAAAAGTTCTATAAAAATATCCAAGTAGCTTTTACATCTTCTGCAGCAATCCTTTTCCAATAGCAATCTAAATATCTCTTTATTAAATATGATCTTATGCTCTAAGTCGTGCTGAGGCAAAAAGGCAGCTCCTTCACTGTTGAAGATGAGAATGTGTTTTCACTGTAAACCCAGATTTGTTCACTCTAAAACATAAATAAAAAGCTTTTTAGCTCTCAAAACCACTCAGTTATTTGCAAAGCCAAGCTAGACTTTGTCAGTGTGGAGTGGGATATGTGGTAGCTTGGTAAGAGAACTGTCTGCTGTACTCTGAAAAGCCTGTGCTTTTAACGGTATGGAAAGCAAAGAAGAAAAACAGCTTTTAGACTAAAAACCTTACTTTACTGGAAAATTCCATTACCTCCTTTGATATTTAAAAAAAAAAAAAAAAAAAAAAAAAAAGTTAGAGGGCAGATTTCCTAAAGCAGTTTTTTACCCCACTGCTTTAATCACTGTGCTTACCACACCTAATCGCTCTTCTTACTCAGACTAACTGCCCATTAAATAATGACTGAAAATAAGATTGTCAATAACAAGACAGAAAATAAAGCAAGTAGGATGTTGCATACTTCACTGCTAACCATTTACCCTCTCCCCTGCTCATCACCCTCCCTCCTCCCATTCCCCTCCAGTTTTGATGTTTCCTGCACTTCCCAGCTCCACGGTGCATCGACACTCGCTCACGATCAAAGCCCCTACCTGCACCTCCACAGGTCCAAATCCCTTTATTTCTTCAGCCGTCTTCCATTATGCACCAGAAATTTGTCCTCTAAGCACTTCACTGTGGTCCCATGGGGCCAGATTGCCTCTCAACAGCCCCTGCCTTCCAGGGGCTTTGGGCAATGCTGATATTCCTGCCAGAAGGGGTAATCTCCTCCATTTACCTCCTGCATGCAAGCAGCAAACTAGGTCCTGATCCTCTCCTAATATGGGCAACATCATGGATCCAAATGCTCCTTCCCACCCCTCCCAACACCACAATTTCCCCCTTCTTCCTGATTATTTGACATAAGGAGTTATCATCAGAACCAGCCTCTGGGGTTTGGCTATGCTGGAACACCTTGACAGTGCTGTGTCACCAACCCCAGACAACACAGGAATAATGGAACAGATGAATTTGGGAACTAGACAGATACCATGTGTCTTTGCGTCCCTTTGTGTCCTCCATCTGCTTCTTTCCTTTTTTTTGGTAATATTTTTCCAAAATCAACAGTGTTGATAATGTTCCCTGGGAGTCTTTGGGCTCGTCTACTGCGTATCCAAACAAAATGCTATCAAGATGACCGTGAGGGTTTCAGAGGCAGGTAGAAACAAATCTGCCCTTTTTCTACCACACAGGTATGTGGTTCTAAAGGGTTTCAGACTTCCTCCTGTTTCACTCTCACTGAAATTCATGTGTAGAAATTGCCTGAATAACTGCATATGTATTTAGAGATTTAGTTATGCACGAGCACAGCATAGAATGTGGTGAGTTTTCCATGTGGTCTGATCATTACACCTTTACTCAGCCTTTTTGCACCTGCCCACAAAAAACCACGGACATCACCTCTCTTTGTGGTAGCCTTTAGCATCTCAACTAGTCTTGAAGACGTTTTTTGATCCTTACTCTTCCAGTGATTCATGGTAGAGAACACAGGAGTGAATCCCTGGATCTGACAAAGCTGTGAGCAAATCTCCAGCTGGCCTCAGCTGTACTAAGGTCGAGCTGCTGGCAGTCCTGTGGCCATGGGCACAACACACACATTAAGATTACTTGGCACTTTAACACTAACACTGAGCTACTGTTTCCAGCTCTTCTACAACCCAGATGTTTTTGCCTCAATCTGGCAAAAAAAATTATCCAATTTTGAGTAGCAGTGATAATAGCTGCAGTTTTTAACTCACAAAGGGATGAATTCTGCCTGTGTTTACTTCCTGCAGTATGGAGAAGTAGCTCTAGATGCCCCTAGGAAATAAGAATATGGTAAACATATTTTCTAGCCCTTTTCTTAAGGAATAAAATTATTCATTTCTGCCTGGTACAAAGGCTTAGACGCACAAGGTAATTTGTGCAAGCAACACAAATCATGGAAGTGATAAACACATACTTGGATTTGGACCACAAATCAAACTCCCCCAAACCTCATTGAGACCCCAAATGATTTCCCTGCTTCCAGGAGAGACCCTGCCTTTCTTGGCTTTCAGCCTCCCTGCAGCTGCAGCAGCATCACAGCTGTGAAGGCAGCACACAGTGGCCAGCTGTGCTGGCAGGGCTGGGCTTCTCCCGGAGCCATCCCTGTGAGCGCCGCTCGGAGAGCTCTTGGACAAAGGAGCTGAACATCCCACAGCCAGCTGGGGCCTCTTGCCACATGGCAGCACTGAGAACACTCAAAAGTGGGGATTTTTCATTTCAGCTTGGTGGAGATGGTCAGATACTAAGACTTGGTATGAAATTCCGTTTTTCCATTTTTCCTCTGGGTGAGTTACTTTGTTGGTAGGTGTCGTTGCTCACACGCCACTTGTCGTTGTGGAACGACGCAGGGCACAGTTGTTCCTGATGCCACAAAATGATGAGGCAGGGACAGGTCCGAGGTCAGCAGGGAATGTCCTCTTTATTTCAAAATCTGACTCCATATATACACTGTACATAAGTGAGCAATTATTGGTCAGAGAGATGATCACCCCATCAATTGGGTTGGTGAACATCACCATCGCTCAAAAGCTCCTCCTGGAGCAGAAGAAAGCAAAAGCATCTTCTTGTTTACATGAAAACTGTGAGAACTCTCTCTGGGTTCTATAAACATCAGAAGGCTTAGTTGAATTATCAGAAGGCACGTTTAAAACATGCAGAAGCAGGGTGACAGGCAGGAAATTGCTGCCAGCTCTAGGGAGATGTCACTCTGTAGCAGCCCTCAAGCACAGCAAAGCACAGAAGCACCGTGAAAACCAGACCTGGTCAAACAAAGGGCAGGGTATAAGGGATGCTTCACAGCTGGCAAGATGAATCCCTTTGAATCTTGGGTCAGGAATGGGTTGTAAGGGACCTTAGGTGCCTGCACAGAGAGGGCTGGTATCCCTCAGAATTTAGGGAGCCTTGCACCCTATTGGACAAACAGATGTAGGAGCACAGGACAGCCAAGATACCTCAAAGGATGCCACGAATTCAAGTTTGAGAAGACCTCTGAGAGCTGACAGTGAGTCCTGGGCCAATGGACAGGAAAACATCCTTCTCTTGCCTTCTGGAAAAGGTTGTGCCAAACCCAAGAATACGGCTCACATGGTAATGTGGGTGCTGATACTGGAGACTTCATCACTGCATCTCTCTTTCTATTTTTTTAGCTTGCCAAGAGCATGACTAAAAGCTTTCCTCTATTATAATAGCAAAATCAGATGATCCTGACATTTACTGATGAGGAGGTATATGAGGTTTCACACAATCAGCACCAGAATAACCAAAAAATAAGTTTGCAGCCTTAATGACAGATTCACTTATTTTGGGATATCTTCCCAAATTTGGTCTATAACCTAAAGACAGGCAATATTTAAAAATTCAAAACAAGAAGTGCAGGCTACCCTGGCACAATTCTGCTGATCTTTCAGCAGCATAATCAAGAGAAGAATGTAGTCTATGAGGTATTCATATTTTTAGAATTAAATAGTTGTTGCCTTAAAATAAATATGATGCCATTTGATACAATTTATCCAGAGCAGAAATATAGTAGTACTCCAAATCAAAACACAGGAGCTAAGAATAAAATTTAAAAAAATACATTCAAAACATACCATACTTAGTTAAAATAATAGCTAAATGTCAGTTTATCTTTCTGCATAGGAATATCTTTAACCTGCAAAATGCTACAAAAATATTTTGTCTTTAGTATAGGCAACAGTATTAACTCTATTTTGTGAAAGAAGAAAAAAAAAGATTTTTAATTAACAGCTGGAAATTGCTTATTAACCTCAAAATAAATTAATTTCTTTATCTGTCCCTAGACCACATCACTGAGATGGCAGTAGTAATTAAAAAACAGATAAACTGTTAAAAACGTCCATAACTTAATGCACACAGGCAACCTGAGTCCTTAAGCGTGCAGTGATAGAGATATTAAAAACCATCACACTGATAAGATTCTGCTTTAAAGATGAGACCTCATATGCCAACTCTCAACAGAGAGTGATTTCTTAAAGTCAAGCCATAAACCCTAAAACTGGGATTTCACGGCGACACTATAATACTTCTGCAGTTTTCAATTATTCAGATGCTCATGGCCCAACAAATTGAATAATGAATGGAGTAATGAATTGAACCCTGACAAGATGATAACAGAAAATATTATGAGTAGTCAATACACAGTGGAAACCACTTACAGAAAGATCCCTCAAAGAAACAACTTGTTTGAAGGACACATTTTCTCTTGAAATACAAAAGACTTGCAGGAAAATGTGTGCAGGAGTTGCCATTAACAAATAACCACTGAAGGCATAAACCTACAGAACTGTAGTATATTTCTAGTGACCAAACTGTGAATCATAATCATAAATAGACCAGTTATATTTTCTGTGGATGTAGGTTATGCATTTCATTATTGCTTTTTTTTTTCCTCCCTCTAATGCCACAGAGAGAGAAAAAGAATGGCCATATAAATTCTTAAACACTTTAGCTGCAGGCTTAGCCTTGGAGGTGTGATGATATTCCACAGATGCTAAAGCACACAGGTCTTAACAGCATTTAATACATTTGCATCCACACTGCAAGCCAGAAACATAAATAATAAAAATGATAAATATACTGTTCAGAAATGGAGAAGGTAATGCACGTTTGTATCTCCCAGCTAGCATTTAAAGGAGAAGTGCAGGCAGCCAGCAAATGCCATGTTAAAAAAAAAAAAAAAGATTACACAGCTTTTAAAAAAATTAAAAAAAACCCAACACAGCAAAAACCCCCAACCTAAAACCAGATTCAAACAAAGCACTATTCTGCATTAACAAAGAGATAGGTAGTTTTTCCCACATATTGAAATTTTATGAGATATTGACGTTTTCAAACGAAGGCAAACAACATTGCCTTCCAAAAAATGCCCCAAAACTTCATGCCAAAAATCAAAATAAGCCTTTTATGGAAGACTGGAAAATACTGGGCTAACTATAAGAGAAAAAAAAATACTGACTCTGTTTAGAGTAGGTCTAAACACAAGGCCAGTTATTTGTGGCATGTTTTGCTTGAATTCACACTTGGTCTTCAGTGCTGGGTCAACGCTTTTACTGGGTTCACCCCAAAGACCCAAATAGCTGTAAACAGTGTAAAAGCTGGAAATAAACCTAACAGCTCCAGACCCTTTGTGACTGTGCTTGTGTACTACCTAAGTTGGTTCAGCAAAGAAAACCAGAAGGTTTCAGAACCCTATGAGCTTTGTTCATTTGGTTTAAAGAAAAAAAAATATAAAAAGGAAATTCAGAAGTCTTCATGTTCTATATTCAATACTCAAATATTGTACTGGGGGAAGAAGTGTCCTTTTTTCTGTCAAGCAGTGGAAGTGGCTATTTCCAGCACACTGAAGAAAAACCCCATAACCCCGTAGCCAGGTGGTCCAGCCCATGTTTCAGCAACACCTCCAGGTGCTCTGTTCCCAGATGGACACCTCTAATGTGCAATGACAGCTCACCAAAAAGCTGCATCAGCTGGGAAAACCAGACCTACACCTCGATCTCCAACATGGGCAGAGCTCCCAGCAGGTGCAGCTGCCAGCTCACAGCCCTTTCAGAAGCTCCCACGCTCTCACATTTGTGTGAGCTCACCCTGGGCCACCTTGGCAGTGAGTTATGGCTGGGTTACGGTGCACACTCAGCCCAGACCACACAGGCGAACCCATCCCTCCTTACTGACTTTAGGGCAGGGTTTAGTCAGCTCTCAGCACCTAGAAGATCCTGTTCTTAGGTCATGGAGAAATTCAGATCTCTGCTGTAATACTGGAAATAATCCATAATTAACTTGGTGAATGGAAGAAATAAGCACACATAAATATGTAAACTCTGTGTACATGATTTTTCTTTATTGTTTTCCTCTCATAATAGAGGCGGAATCAGTTAAATTTGGAAGTTTGGACTAGTGAGAACACTGAAAAGGCAAGCCTGCGTTAAGAATGAATGGGCTTTCAAAACGAGATGCTGTGACAAAATCACTGTAATTACACTTAAAAAATCACTTGCATTTTAATTTCAGTATTTTCAGCATCCTGCTGATACTAAGTGACCTCCAATCATATTATAAACATCAAATTACACCCTTTGCCTTTCCATTTTTCTTCAAAAATTTGTTTTTCAACAGGTTTGTCACTGTTCCTTTTCCATGAGCATTTTTTTTCTAGTATTTAACTCATCAGCTGTGGCAGCTTGCATTGCTTATCAAATCCAATATCTCATTATTGAAATCATTATCTAGCCATAAAAACACATTGATTTGTGTTTACTGTTAATATTTTACAGCTTAAAGCACATTTTCCTCACCAGAAGCATGATCTGGTGGTCAATTCTGCCATCCTAACTCATCCTGAGCTGCTGCAATGAAGCCAATGGAATGGCAAGACTTGGTGTAGCGCAGGGGTATGATTCTTAACCAAAGACAGAAACTTTTGAAGAACTTTATTTGAATTATTGCTGTCATTCTTAAGCTCAGCTGCTTCTGAAGGCAGTGGGAACTACTCTAGACAAAGCCTAGTGACTAGTTTTATACAGGCTCCAACTGTGCTCACCTTCTTTCATTTCCCTTCCACACAAAGCAGCTGTGAACTGCAATGCCACAGGGAAAGAGATGCAGAGCTCTTGAGAAGGATATGGGAAAGCTCTTTGCAAAAAGTCTGACCTGGAAATAGTCTGTCTCACTTGAAAATTAGTCTCCTGAACAGATATTCAGCTGTTCTCAAAGGCATGCTTCAGTAAAGGCATCTAAATTTCAGCCTGGTGCCACCAGTATAATTTTGGTATGGTGGAGCCCTGCCCCCACCAGGTGAGGACTTCAGGGAAAGATTTAAAGGCAGGGACGTAACATTTGGAGAATGTCAGCCAGCTACTAACAGAGAAAAATCACCTAAAATACGTATTTCTGAACCAATTGAACTGCTAGAACTTTTTTACAGAGGCATTTTCTTCAGCTGGGGCCTGTGATATTCTTTAGAATTCTTGGCTTTTTTTTAAATAGATTGCTTTTCTCCCATAGGAAAAGCACCTCTATATCTTCACTACTGGTGTGCATTCCTCACCCTTTGTCTGGTGTCTTTAAGAAATTAATTTCCTGCGTGGGAAAGACATCAGTCCTGTGTGGAGGGTGAAGACCCCTGGGCAAGACTCTTGTATTTATTTACTCTGAGACACTGGAGCACCTCTCCTACAGAGACAGGCTGAGAATATGGGGGCCGTTCAGCCTGGAGAAGAGAAGGTTGTGTGGAAACCTCATAGCAGCCTTCCAGAATCTGAGAGGGCTACAAGGAAGCCAGAGAGGGAATCTTCAACTGTAGAGATAGGACAAGAGGGAATGGCTTCAAACTGAGAGATGGGAAACTTAGTTTAGATTTACAGAAGAAATTCTTTACTGTGAGGGTGGTAAGATATTGGAACAAGATGCCCAGGGAGGTTGTGGATGCCCCATCCCTGGGAGTGTTCAAGGTCAGTCTGGATGGGGCTCTGGGAAACCTGGTCTAGTGAGAGATGTCCCTGCCCATGGCAGCAGGGTTGGAACTAGGTGTTGTTTAGGACCCCTCCCAACCCAGACCATTCTATGATTCTATCTGTGTAGCCTGTGGTGCTTGGGTCTCCATTAAACAGTTTTGGTTAGAAATAACTCAGAATTTTAATATAAGGGTGATTTCTTTCTATGCCTTAGACCACACATTAGCAGTAATAGGAAAGGCACTAGAACAGGGGAAATATTTAAATTCTGCTAAGATTAGTGCTCCAATATTCCACAAACATGTTGGGCTCTCCAGACAAAAGACATCTTGTAATTGTAAAATTGCTGTTTTATTATAGTTCCAGTTAGTTCTGTACAATAAATCTTCATCACAAAACCTCAGCTCCTCCTAGACCTAGCACAGCCTGCTGCTGGTGTTTCAGGACACACATCCTGGAGCTACATCAGAGTGGTTCAATGGTTCTCACCTCCCTACACACCACAGAGCAATATTTATGCTCTGTGCAGATGCCAATATAGGGGTTATCAGCATAAATCCACTGATCACAATGGGGGAAAATTTCTAATTCACTTATCAGACTTCTAAAAGCTCAAAACTGAAACTATTACTGAAATTGTTACCCTACCCAGCTCTGGCTTCTCCAAGACCTAAAACATTACATGAGCCCAACAAATCAGACAGGGGCAGCATCACTGCCAAATCCCAACTATGTGAATTCCGTGTTTCCCACTTAAAAGCACTGCCTGAGTGCCTAATCCAGCTAGTTTAGGATTAATAATCCACTAATGCACTGCACTTCTCTTCTCAACTGGCCCCAGGATGCTGCACCATGGAGCTGGGCATGGCTGTGCTGACAAATACCTCCTTGTCTTGCGTGATGGGGAAGTGCTGCAAAGCACTTAGGTATCATCACGAAATGAAAAGGCTTGTTAAAATCAGATGTTATCTAACACCCCTTTCAACGTGTTGATTTTTAAATTTCTGTGAGGAGAGGTAACAACAGCTGTGCTGAGAAAGGAGGGGTTTGCTGCAAGTACTGGAGGAGGGTACGTGTCCTTGCTCAGAGCCAAACACCAGTGGTGACCCCAGAAATGTGCAGGGGGATTTTAGGGAGCTCCATTTCTCTGGTCGAGCTCACCCTTGCTTTGGTCACTGTTTAGTCACCCCTATTAACAATTTTTCTTTTACTTCGAGAGCTCCTGAAGATAATCCGAAGGATATAGGTCGTGTTGTCAACACTGAACACACACACATTGATACTCACAAAAGAGTAACAACAAAAACAGTAACAGCAACGAACTTTTGGTGCAAAAACAAATGGAAACACAGGGTGACAATTTGACATGGGGTAAAAATTCACTTTCTTCTACAGATCCACTCTCAATCGTAGTATTCTCCTTATCCTATGCCTCTCTCTTCCAATAGTCATCCACACTTATTGTGAATGACAGCTCCTGTAGCCTTCAAAACAACAGTGCTTGCATGGCAAGCCAAATTCACTTATGCAAAAATACTTGGGGGCTGTTTTGGTTTGGTTTTGGGGGATAGACACAAAAAGACACTTTCTGTAAATACTGAAAGTGACACTAAGTAGATTGTTTTTAGCTGCCTACAGACCTAACATAATTCACACCCCAAGAGTCCATGTGTTGGCCAGACCACACTGTGGAGTTCTTGCCCTCCAATGGTGAGGAGATAAGCCAGTGTCCCAAAACCAGTCTAGTCCCCTGGAAGTTCCCTAACATTCAAGCTTAAATGTCAAATAAACCTAGTACTGGTATTTTGCACAACTATTTATATCATTAGCATCTAACAATCTGATTTATGTAATTTATCACAAATATTAAGCATTTCTGCTTTTTATTATTGACACATCACTGGTAAAACTTGTTGCTTACATGGTAGAATTAAAAAAATGAAAGCTCCAGAAATAAAAAAGCAAGCATTATTTAAAACTGCAAATGTTTTTGTAAATATTGTGTTAATGCCTTTCTAATTGTTAAAGAAAACT
Organism: Brachypodius melanocephalos; assembly: GCA_013398615.1. Taxonomy (NCBI): domain Eukaryota; kingdom Metazoa; phylum Chordata; class Aves; order Passeriformes; family Pycnonotidae; genus Brachypodius; species Brachypodius melanocephalos. Next base: position 6,956,632 of record VZSR01001479.1, on the reverse strand, counting down.
GAGATGCTAAATCATGTTTTATTATACCATAGCATCTATGATAAGTTCTCTTCCATGAGATTGTCTCATATTTTGTTTTACTAACTCTGAAAACACTGCTGGACTTAAATATAAAATAGGAAGCAGTTTGGTGTTTTAAATCATGCTTCACAGTTAAATTTACTAATCCAGTTAAAACTGCATCACTTCAAAGCCTAATGTGTAAAACATTTTTATCTCACATGCTAAGAAAGACCAGGCTGAAGAACACTTTTGACTTAAAGAGCACACTGACTTGATCTACCAAACACACAGCTCCACTCAGTGACAGCCTGATTTGGAACAGATTCTTTATTTTTGGAAAGCTACAGTGTCACTCAAAAAACACTTTAAAAATGTGTACATATCAAGCCAAATGTGTATGCACAGCCCTGCTGGACTCAGTGGCATTCAATGCATTTAAACCACTGCACCTATTCTGCTGGATGAGTGCTGTTCAAAAATATCAACACCTGGATTAAGGAATAAGCATCCATAAAACTCATATCTAAATCAAAATTTTAGCCTGGTTCTTACTGCTTTAAGCACTTAGATAACATTATGTGCTTGGACAATCACATATGAGGAAGACACACCTGGCATTTAGCAGTAAACATGGGTGGAATCTGCCTGACTGGGAGGGGGACACGGAAATCTGATGGACAAGAAGCAATGTGAGTTTTGGAGATGGGGATCAAAAGGAAATGTGAGTGCCTCCAGCTTCACTGAACACCATGTGCAGAATCTGCACACCACCAGCAGAATTCTCCTCTCTCTGCAAACAGACCAGCAAGACAAGGCAAATATCCTTACTGGAGTCATAAAGTCACTCTGCTACAGCTGAGAGCTGGGTGGCAGAGCAGGTACCTTGCCTTCTGCTCTTTACCTGTCATTTCACACCCCTGTGCCCATCAAGGCCTCCTCTTGTCATGGAGACAAAGCCCAGGGCTGAAGGGCTCCAACCTGAAGAGACAAAAGCATCACGATTTCTGGGGGGCTTGCTCCTGAGCACTCCACACCCTCCCTTGCTGCTCTCCGGCAGGTCAGGCTTCAGGAGAAGGCAACACAACACACAGAAGCGTTTGCACATTTGGGAGGGACTTTTTAAAAACAGTAAAATAAACAAGGAAGGTGGGGGAAAGCAGAGGAAAAGCTTCCTCTCTGATCATTAGTGTAAACCTAGTTCTTGGCACACTCTGGGAAATTAGTAGCTTTTAAGAAAGGGCTTTTAATTGCTTAATCTAAGTAATGTGGACAATGGCATACGTGTTTTATTTTAGGGTCTATCTAGCCCACTCAGAAAATGTAATGGACCTAATTTTCATTTAATATAGGTCTGTGCAGTTCCTAAAACATCTAAATGGCTATTAATTTAATCAGGTAATTTAACTATAGCTCTAGAAAAGGCCACCAGCTAGTTGTCACGCAATGATTATGAGGATGACATTTCTATCCCATGATGCCAGAGGCAGACTTTGATACATCATTTTCTTTTTGAAGGTTAAACTCAGATAACCTGCCTTTGGCATTTAATTAGCTACATATTAAACACTCTTTTAATAATAAAATGATTAAAAATTTTATTGCTTCTCAAATGAGGCCCTTTTAGATAGATTTAATGACTTGGTTAGAGCACTGTAGTTTGTGAACCAAACCTTAGTTAGACCAGTATATAGTATAATGATATGCTTTACAGCTTGCAAAATCTGTATTTTATTCAAATGACTGCCATAATCATTTTGGGTAAAACTTATAATGCATTCTTCTGTATTTTTAAGTCTAACTGTTAAATGTCATTGAAAAGTAACTGAGAACCAACTGATTTCAGGATTTAAAGAAATGATCAAATTCAGGTAGTTACGTTAAGCTGCAGCAGGATTAATGTACTGTATTTTATACAAAAATTGTTTATCCTTTTTTAAATCATTTTTTTCACAGTTCAGTATCTGTAAAAAAAAACAAACCCTGTTCACCTAGCAATGATAAAAAAACATAAAGGTGCTCACGGTCTCCACTCTTTATTTGGTATAAAAATGTTAGCAATTTAAATGAAAACTGACACCAAAAAAAAGGTAATATTTTCCCCATTCCTGCATGGTAATAACAGTGTCATGACTGCAAAATAGCTGTAAAGATAATAATTCCATGGGCTGTGCCCACAAATAGTACTATAAGGCAAAGCAAGTACAAAGCATTTAAGAACATATATATATATATATAATGTTTTATGTCTCTGTGCATGTAGATTTCTCTCTATACTTAAACCAAAGAAGCATCTTATCTACACATTAAGGTAATTATTAAAAATAAAATTTTTGTGGCCAGAAGTTTGGCCTGCCAAAATCTCATCACCTTCACAGGCAGAACTAGGTCATCTCCTCACAGGCAGTTAGTTACTGGCAGGGACACATAATGTAGGAATCAACCTACCATCCAGTCCCCTTAAAAGTGGTCCCTCAGGGAAGAAGAACATTGTCAGGACAGCTGGATAAAGAGGGAAGTTCATCTCCAAGCCTGTCAACCTAGCACTTTTCATGGGCATAAAAATGAAGGAGAAAAAACAAGAGCAAAGCCAATGAAGAACTGAAAAGTGATTGATATCTCTTAAGCTGTACTTCCTTGTTTCCAAGTCTTTGAAAGATTTCTCCTGGCTAAGACTCTGCTGGAAAAAGCAGTCTGTCCTCAACATCTACTCAACCCAGTCGTGACAAAGCCTTTTTAAACCTGCCCTTCAGGAGTAGGAAGGACAGATTATTTCCTTCACCAAGAGCTATTTGAGAAAGAAAAAGTGGAAGGCCATCAGGATCGTGGTTATGCCCTTTTAATTTTCAAACTGCCTTCATCCCTATCCAGATGTAAATTAGGAAGATCTACAAGTTACTCTGCTCACAGCCTCAGCTGAGATGCCGCTGTGAGTAGAGATCTACTTCTCCCTGCTCTTCCCATGCCTCCTGTGCCAGAGCAGGCGTGCACCAGTGTCCTTCTCACCACTGACAGCCACAAAATTTAACACCCTGGACTGACACAAGACACCACAATCTATAGATCAGGGCAGGTGTTTGTGCCAGGGCCACGGGCGTGTCACCAGCGCCCTGAGCAGCCTCTCAGGCAGTGGGTACCTGCCTTTCTGCCTTGGTGGCACATTGGCCTGGCATGACCCTGGAATGTGGAACCCCCAGCCTGCCTGGGCTGTTGGTTGACCCTGGTTGCTGTTGTTGGATTTGATCTGCTCCTCTTGTTCAGGTACTGTGGGGCTGAGAGATTTCTGCCCGAGCTTTTTTCTCTCTGTCAGCACCGCTGCCTCTGGTGTCATCAGCCCTTCCTTGGGAAGCTGCCTGCTCCTGCTGCCTCTGGGCAGGTTGCAAAATCCTGGTCAGTATAAAATGTTGGCCTCTGGTTGCGTGGTTTGTAGGGGTTTTTTGGCAGGTTTTGGTGTTGGGTTTTGTTCTGGTTTGTTTTCCTTAGGCCTGGCCAGTCTGACTCCTGGTAGCTGTCCAGAGTTCCTGTTGATGGTTTTGTGCTGATTTATGGACATTTACAGCATGAACCCTTTACAGCTTTTGTAGGGCAGACCTCATTTCAGTGTTTAAGATGCCTGCATGCCTAAGCATATGGAATCTCTAAAACTGTAAGAGGTGCTCTGCACCTCACCTGATGCTTGCAACACCTAACCCATGAGATGAGATAAAACTTTACAAGTGTTGTCCTGACAAGCCAAAAGCGGTGCCATAGGGTGCATTCACATTTTACAACCTAGACAAGCGTTGCCACAGAGGACCACCACAGAAACGTTTCTGGTAGAAATTGTAGAAAGATTGTCAAAGAAAAATGACCAGATTATCTGCTCTTGGGCATCCTTAAAAAGGCAAAGGGAGAACATGTAAAATACCACCATTTCACTTCATCCACAAGTTAGTAAAATGCTGTTAACCCACTGGGATGCAGAGCCAGGTACCAAGAAGTAAAGGTTTTGGAAGCTGTTTCTCTCATATGTAGCAGACATGCTGCTTCAAGAGACAGCTTATGACTGGGGAGATGACACACACATTGCTGCCTTTGCACCATCCTTTTGTGAAGGGTGGGAGAAAAAAATCATCTCAGTTTGTCTTCAAGCAGGTACAGATTTCCACTTCAGAAGAATGATGGTGGGGAAGAAGACAGGCCAAGGATTTTTTGAAATACTAGATCTACAAGCGTATCAGGACAAAAAAAACAAAAAGTAGTCTTTCTAGACTTTTTTTACAGCATAATCCCTTTTAAGCATGTCTTCCAACACTGCTGCTCTTTCCAAGATGACTTTAGTTTTCTTTAGTTTTTGTTGTGGAAGTTGAACCTTCCTTTTCAAACCACCTAACTCTGCAAGCTATTGTTACTTGAAAGCAGAGCAATAAAAAAAGCAGCAAGTCTGCCTTAAAATGCAAATTCCCTCTTCCAGTCATGCATGTGCCTGCTCTGGGATCATGCCCACGTTCTGCAAAAATTCCTAGGCGTATCAGCTTCCACATTCTCATTTTTCTTTGTGAAGAATGGCTACCCTTTTCCTTATGTTACACTCCTGTGCCCAGCTATTCAGTTTCTGCTTTTTCACAGGGGAAAAAGATACAATTTTAACATCATGGCATGACACTCCAGTGTATTATTTTGCTATGCATCCATGCTGCAGGTGAACCAGTGAGTGAAGAAGGTTCAGGCAACACTCTCCCTTTTTACTCCTGTTTTGAACCTATGCAGAGTTTTCACTCTTTGAGCTCTACAAAAGGACTTTCTAATGTGGTGGATTACATGGCCGAGGACTAAATCTATGCTGAAATAAAAATTTTTAGCCCTTCTGTGCCTCTTGCAGTGTCCATCAGGGCTAGTCAATGTGAAACCAGGTCAGAAGCTGACCTCCAGCAATGCCACCAAGCAGGTACTTGAGTAAAAGCCTGAGCGCAGGAAACTGCCTCCCTACAGTGATGGTCATGTTTCACCCTGTTTATTCAAATACATCAGTTATAGCTAAGCCAAAGGATTGTATAGGGGTGCCATATTAATGGGTAAACCAAGGTAGTCACTAGTTGGAATGAAAGAAAACTTTCTACTTTCTCCTGGGCGTGTGATCCCACTCTCTCCTGTACCCTACAGAGCCAGTTCATAACACCAATAAACATCTGACCTAGCAAGGAGGAAGTTTTCTGATTGCACAATCAGCAGAGCTGGCTCACTCAGGGATCTGACAAACCCCAGAGCTGGTCTAAGGGAACAAGAATGTGACTGGGACCAGGATGGTCTCCCTCAACAACAGTGAGCCTTGTGCTGTCATCAAATGATGTGCTAAATAGGAAATGAAACATAAAAGCACTTCTCCAGCACTCCATCAATAGAAAGATAAAACACAGCTGTAATTTGTTGAGAAAATGCAGTGATCCAGCTTTGTAAAAATTATAGGGTAATCACATAACAAGACTATAAACATTCCAGCATCATCACATGACATTTGATGACACAAAGAGATTTGGACCTGCACCTTATATTTTAACTCCAAGCTACCTGCAAAGTCGTAGCGAATACAAAGTGAATCTGGAAACAAAGTATGCTGCACTCAGAAACTGGAAGAATTTCAAATATTCAAAACTACATTTCTAATTATTATTTAAAACCATCCACAAAAAACAAAATCCAAAGCTCTGCATGTGAAGTTGTAGGCTCATCCCATGATTAAGAACTGGTAAACTCTTTGTAACAGAAAGGACACTGATAGCACTGTGCCAGGAATGATTAGAAGTACAACACTGAAAAAAAGGGTGATGAGATGCTTCCATACAAAAGCTTGATGCAAACTATCATGGGGTAAATGAATTTTTCCTTTGACTTCAATGGCCTTTTTGTGAAGAGTCTGAATTTAAGAGGTGGATTTTTGCTAAGATATATAGAAACAGAAAATAAAGTTATTATGATTCCAAGTTTACCTCCAAAAACTATATGAATTATTAAAAAAAAAAAAATAAAGAGTAGAAATTCCAGGATTGGTACCCCATCATTTGCAGAAGATTATCTGGTTTCCTATCTCATTTTCTGTGGATAGAAATATCCCCTTCCTGCTCTTACAACACTTACCAGATTTATATATTTGCTTACATTTTTTCTTAAGAAATTGGAAGGTGGTGAAAGCCACTATGAATTGAGATACTTACTTATGAAGGAGAAGTCTAATAAACATACAGTTTTATTCTTCATTTGGAACCTAAATAAATAGAATGCACACAACCATAAAAACTAGACAATTAAGAAGACTTTTATATTCAGACAGATGCACGGTTTGACCAATAAAAGTTAGACATAATTGTTTTAAAATTATTTACTATTTAAAAATTAGTCACACTATTAGTTTAGCATCACTCTTTGTGATTTGAAATACCAGAAGTCAAGAAAAGATAGTACAAATAGGGCAGCATTTCTACATTTCAATATTCTTTAGCTCTGAAACGAATAGTGAAGTTTAGTGGTGTTCAGTCCCTGGGCTTTTTTAGGTACATTTTGGCAAGTTGTAATGCAATTTGTATTGCTTTTCTTTTAGAGAGTGGTTCTGTGGCCAGAGCTAGAAAGCAGCTGACTGATAATCCTGAGCTCAGAAGACAAACCCTGGTTTGGAGTTCCACATATTTATAGGATGTAATGCTTCTGGCAGAATGAAAAAAAAAAAAAAAAAAAAACAAAAAACCCAAAAAAACCCAAAAAACAAAAAAAAAAAAACAACAACAAAAAAACAAACAAGCAAGGCCAAGATTGTTAAGTTTTTGTCATGTTTTAACCCCAGCCATCACTTAAGTCCCACACACCTGCTCAGTCACTCCCCCACCAGTGGGATCAGGGAGAAAATCAGAAGGGCAAAAGCTGGAAAATCCATGGGTTGAGATAAAGACAGTTTAAGAGGGAAAGCACACAAGCAAAGAAAAAGCAAGGAATGAATTCACTCCTTCCCACAGGCAGGAAGGTGTTCAGCCACATCAGGAAAGCAGGGCACACCCCATCACACTCCAAAGTCACCTGAAAAACAGAGCATCCCTTTTATATGAAGTTCTGGTTCAGCCCCTGGTGGCCATAAGAGCTTCTGTGAGTTAAAGGATCACCATGAAAATCGGAGTCAGGGTGTGCTTTCTTGACATGACTCTATTTAACCCCTAAATTACCTTTTCTCTTCAAACTGGGTAGATAAATACTACAGAATTCTACTTTATTTCCAAATGAAAACCAGTTTATCCATAAGGATTCATATTGAAATTCATATTACTATTTCTACTATTCTGTGTATGAACTCAGAATTATGTGTACAATTTGTTGCTGAACCCAAAGCCTCATGGCCAGAGACAATGGAGCAATAAACTCTTCCACCATATGCTTTGGCCTGTGCCAGAAAACACCTGAACCTTTTGTTTTATGCCTGGCTTAGTTCAAAATAGTAAAGAACACTTTACTATTTATAAGTGTTTTAATTTGTTAGGCATATTTTGATCAGACACTTGTCTCAGACAGTGATGAAAGACCAAAGTTGACTGCCTTTGTGGCAATAATAACTCAGGAGCACCAAGGAAGTGATTCACTTTCTGCTGATAACCCCATTGACCAGTCTTAATATGTGTTTACCTCCAAGAGTAACTCCAAAGAGGAAAGCTTTCCATACAGGTTACACATCCTCAGTAGGAGTGTCCTGAGCTCAGCTGCTGTGCTCAGCCACACATACAAGACACAACACTGCATTTTCATTACTGAAAATTCTTTGCCTGTGGGAGTCCCTGTTGCAGAAGAAAAGTTCAGTGTGCCCAGTGGAAGGGAGCATTTGCTCCACTGAGGAAGAAAGTAGTGGTGCAGAAGGTCAAAACAGAAATTTCTGCATTTTTATACACACACACACATATATACACACACACACATATATATATATACACACATATATACACATATATACACACATACATATATATATATATATATACACATACACACACACACACACACACACACACATATATATATATAAACTTCCCAGACATGTACACCTCTTCCTGTGTAGGGTAACATCAAGGATTCTTGCTTTTACAAAATCAAGTAAAATCCAGCTCTGCCTGACAACTCCTACCTGCAAAGCACAGGAGCTTTCCTTTCCTTATGTGAGTACATGAAATGTCACTCCCTGCCCACACAACCCCAAAAGCCAAAGATGTTTTTTCTCTTGCTGCTTTGCTGTCTCCCCTCAAGGGCAGGATCTTGGGGGTTTCATGTAATTTGTATGAAAATGTAATGCTTTCTGGCTCTTTCATTTATGTTATGCAAAGTCAGTATTCTCCTCTCCAGAATTTAAAGCATACCCAGTGAAACTTGACAGGTAAGGGAGGGTAGGTGGAGGAAGGTCTTAGAGGTCTGAGGAAGGGAATATAATTTACAACGCCTAAACCCATAAAACCTCATTAAATATGTAAAGGCAGCATCCCTACCAGGAGAGGAAGCTGGGTAGGGCTGGCCCCAAGAACAGAGGATGTGCTCCACAGAGACTCCCTGGTGACCTTCAGTGGGGAGAGGAGTGTGTGTCAGGGAGCTTTCCCACACTGTGCCTCAGGTCTGCTGGGATGTTCTCCAGCAAGGAGAGCTGCTGGGAAAACTCTCCATTCATTCTCCTCCTGCATCAGCAGTGGATGAAGTGTGGGGTCTGTGTGTGTATTTGTCCATTGTGCTAGTCCTTTGCTGGCAGGGATTGCTGGGGTGAACGAAAAATAAATCATTATCCTGTTGCACTACATTTAAAAACCATTGCTGTGAAGTGTCCATCTTTTTTTTTTTTTTTTCAGTTTCTGCTATAGATCTGGTTATCTAATATTTTGAGCATAGAGGTAGGGTGTCGGAAATGTAGCTGTCCTGTGAACTATGATCCACCACAGCCCATCATTGGGCAGAACTCACCCTTGTCTCTCCCCAAGAAAGACATTAAATTCTTCCCCAAGTCCTCTCAAACCAATTATAAGGAGAGCATTATTGGAATGATAAGTCTAGGAAATGCTCAATACTAACAAATAAATTTTTCAGGCAAATGCTGGTTTGGGATTTTCCCAAGCATGTCACACTCAGCCTGCAGATGGGGCTCATTTCCATGGTCTCAGTAGGAACAGAGTGTCCTTTAAGACACAGAGAGGTACAGAGCTGGATCCTGTAGTTCATGTGTTAAATCATACGTCCATTGCTCAGAAAACAAAAAGCATTTCAAAAGATTTTAAAATGCCCAGTGTTCTCTAAAAGGGGGGCTAAACACATATATAATTTACTATGACACCAACTGAAAGCCGTCCTTCTCCTTCTAGTTTCTTACCTTCTTTTCCCCCTCTCTCTCCTTTCTATTTCAGTGAAAAAAAAAAAGAGAAATATTCCTTCTTAAGCATGCCGCTCAGCCTCTCAGGTTTACTATGAATATGAAAAACAAATGCTCAAAAGAAATGTGCCTGGCTCTGTGCAGGTCCCTAAAACACAAGATGCAGTCAAAGAGCTGTCACAAATCTTACTGCGAGTATAAAAAAACTCCGGGGTTTTTCTTTTGCATGCTTCACATCTAATCAATTTACAGGCTGACAGTATTCCTAGAAAACCTTCTTTCTCACTGTATAAAGACCTGGTATTCAAGCATTTTTGAGTGATAATTCAATAGGATTAAATTACACTCATGTGACAGCTCAACCTCACTAATGAGGTACATTTCAGTAAACTGTTGACAGAACTGTCTGGAAGGCTTCTTTAATTTACCAACATGTAACAACGTGGGAAAAGCATTAGTCAACTAGATGAAGATGAATAAGCACTGGGGTCTGGGGGCATTTTGCATTAACACATGACAACCTAAAAGTGTTTTTGTCATTTGCTTTTTTTAGCCCAAGGCAGTCACTGAATAACTGGTACCTGTTAGTGTGATTGACTTACCAAAGCAACAGAAGGGATTATATTTACAAATGTCTGTATGGAAAACGAGCCAGAGAAATGTCTTTCTTTTTTCTTAAAAGATAACAGTTGTTCTGTGGGAAGATGTCTTACAGCTACAGCCAGGCTGAAAGAACATTTATATCTCCTCAGCCTGCCAGCATGCTACATCCATTATTTCATTTCAGAGGTTCTTTTAAGACTAGAATGTTTTTGAGCTTGTTTAAAATACATAAATCCATAGAGCTGTTGAATAGCAATGGTATACACAACTTTTACTAAGTAAAAAGAAGAGTAAGGGATGCAGAGACAAACTCTATGGCTTCGAGTGACCCAAAACTCTTCATGTGCATCAGTTCCTGCACATGTAGTGCTATTAGCAGGCTTAAATAGAAACTGGGGGGTACTTAACAAACTGAGAACATCATTAACCTAAGGAGAGACCTAGGGAGACTAAAGTGCATATGAAAGCAAAGACAAAACAATGCCAGTATTTTCAAATGTGCAGCTTCCTGAAGGTGTAAATCAGTGCAGGGGATTTTAAAAGATGTGATGAAAAGTCTCTTGCCCAATGCACTCAACTAATGTATCTGCTGCATTTATAAATCTAAGAAGGTTAAATACTTGAAAATAGCATAAGATTTAAGCAAAAGAGATTGCACCAAGGCTGATGGGAGGTGGTCCACTGAAGGAAAAGTCAGCCTTTCTATTTAATCATATTGTGTGTGTGTGTATTTTTTTCTGTTCTTCCTTGGTATCACCTGGTGCAATGCTCACAGTTCTGTGAGTTTACATCCTCAACAGGGACTTTCTGTTTCAGATGAATTAAAACTTTTCTTGATGGAGGGAGAATAAAAGATAAGTGAACCAGAACACAAGTTTTCCAGTGTAGTGGAGACAAGATAAGCATCCTAAAATAAGACTGTGGTAGAGGACAGAGGGGCAGCAGGAGATTTTGTAGGCTCACCAAAAGAGAAAAATTCAAAGGCTGAATTCACTTGAAGGGGAATCAGACCCCAAAACCACATAGCTGTCGGATTATATTGAATTTGAACAATATGAAAAGAAGAGAAACAAAAGAGGCATAAATGAATCTCGCCATGAGTAAAGTTGATGAGGTTAAGTGATAGATAACCACTGAGCCTTCTAAAAGATTCATCTTTTCCCATTTGGATTTGTGCTAGTCTGCAAGCTGAGGGCTCCAATTGCCTTAATTTTTTCCATCTGTACTGGCTGTACTACCTGAAGTCATCACTTCTTTCATCTGTTCCTTATTAAAACTAGACTTTATCTCCCAAGGTAACCCTATTGTCTGTGAGCACAAAATGAAAAATCCCAGGTTTTAACGCCAGTGAGCAGCCCTCCCCAGTCTCTTCAGCATTTCAAACTGGTAAATATGACTGATGAGAACAAAAAGGGCTACGTGGGTAACACCTGGGGAGTAGCATAGCTGCTGTGGTCTCATGCTGAGTGTCCTTGTCACCTCCCTGTCGCTGACACACCAACACCCCTGGATCCATACAGCAGCAGGTACACAGAACAAGTCAGGCACAATATTAAAAACAACCTTAAAAGGGTAGAGTAACCCACATTTTGGTCCCTTCACACAAGTTACTCCCTACAAGAATAAAAATACAGAAGGTCTGGCTCTGGCAGGTGCTTCTGTCCTCCTCTGCCAGCAATCCTCTCTACTCCTTCCCCTGTGACCCCCTCTCTTTCCAGCTGTGGTGCTGATGTTTTGTATGGGCTGTGCTCTCCTTTACAGCAAGTAGTGGGGAGCCAAGAACTTTTGACTGCATTTGCAAAACTGTTTTGAAAATGTATGGAGAAACGTCTCAAATGACAAATATCCAGAAGAAGGAAGAGGAGAGGGGACAGGCGATTCTCATACATATGAGAAACTCACTTAAAATTGTTTCTGAAGAAGCTTGCACCTTGCAATCCCAGTGATGGCTGATTGAAAGCACTGATGCCACAAAAGTAGAGTGGAAAAACAGATGTGTTCTGTGCTGATAATGTATCTTTTTTAACAGTCTGAGTCTCTGGGGCTAAAAAGGGCTGGTGCGTGACTTTACCCCTTCCTTTTTTTCCTCAACTCAGATGCAAGTGTATTTATTACGCAGCAAGCTGAAACCTTCCTGTCACAAAAAGTTAACTTTTTTCCATTGAGTTTTACTATTTACTGGAAAGGGGAAATGCTTACACTGTTTTCATGACTGCAGTGCCAGAGTAGCTCAGAGTCCTGGTGCATTCACCATCACAGAATCACTTGAAGGACACTATTACCTGCTCTCTGTGTATGGCAGAACCTGAGCGCAGAAGCTGGTGCATTCAAGCTCAGTGACTTGCCCAACATTACAAAAACTTCTCTGCCACAACAAGGCCCTGAACTTGGGCCACCCAGGGTTGTCTATATGGAAAAATCTGCAATTCACAGAGTTTTCTTTTAAGACAAACCAGCTTCTGAAAACGCCCTTAAAATTCCCTTCTTAGTGGCTTCTTAGGTCTACCAAATGTCTACAGCTACCACACGACACCTTGAATAAACCTCAGGATGATATGATCAGGTATATTAATGTCTACTGATGGCTTTAAGTGTTTTTCTTGTTCTGCTATTTTATTATTAATCATTTTTAACTATGGTGTAATCAGTAAGTAAGACTGAAAAGGTTGGTGTGTATTGGTGAGCCAGGGAAAGGCTAAGAGCCCTAGCATCCAAAATATCAAGAGAAGTAATTGTCCAGCTTCTTGAAAAAACAGGAATTATTGGGGGTTTTTTAAAGCACAAAACTTTCTTAGCTAGTCACCAGTATCATTAGGAATAATTTCAACTGGTTTCCAGGGGAAACAGGCAGGAACCTTGCAAATTTGTTCCTGCCCATGGATACCTGACCCCTTACAGAACTACAATTATAAGGAGAGGTGCTCTTTCAGAGACCAGAGGTCATTGGTTTCCTCCTTTCTCCCTTCTAGCAAAAATACTTGGAATTAGTAGGACTTAAGAAACTAGTCTGATCCTCTGTAAAGAAAAGCAGCTTTTTTCAAGTCCACCTCATGTGTTGCCAAAAATACACAAAAAGGGGGGGAAGTTAAAGCACTCACTGCACTCTCATCTACTTTTGGATGAGAGAAGGCAGCTTCAGAGCATACATGAACCCAAATCACTTCTCCTCCTTGAGGAGGCAGTATTTAGGGACATCCATGAATTATGGACTATGTTGTGTTTTCTCTCACACCCCATGACTTTCTCAGGCACAACAGATGATGCTAGGGAAGTGAGTGTAGCTGAAGGAGCACAAAGATCTAAATCCATGTAGGCACAAAATAATCTGGGCCAGAAGGGATCCACAAGAACCATCAAGTCCAACTCTTAAGTGAATGGTCCATACCAGGATCAAACCCACAACCTTAGCATTATCAGCTCTAAGCAACCACATCACAGACATGAGAATTCACCAGTGGGTCAGATGGACACTCCTCCGGCACATGAACAGCATGACTAAGCTTGTACTCAATACAGGGGAAGACACCGGTCAGTGCAGAACGTGAAATAGGACACTGGGGTGCCAGAAAATCTGTTTTTGAGTGCTTCTTCCCCACCAGCACTGACACACACACAGCCTGAGCTTGCTGGCACTGCTCAGCCTCTCCAGCACCCTGAGCAAACTCCACAGGGCACACAGAGCAGAGCTCAGCAGCCTCTGTTGCTCCATCCAACAAGGCAAGGACAGCAAGGCCATCACATCTTCCTGACAGTTTTATTGTGCAGTCCAGAGCTGCATCTTGGGGCTATTTTCTCTCTGTGTTGAAACATCCATGAGTTATGAATTTACCATACGCCCATCACTGTCTTGATTCTTTTGTTCAGTCAGGAGTGCCATAAGTCAGTGTCCTTTTTTCAGGACTGTAACACGACATTTACTGGTGGCAATGCCTTTGGGCAGTGATATCTGCAAATCCTGACTCTCCAGTCCACAGGCAGTGCAGGCAACTGTCAGAAATGGCAGTCAGCTCCACCCTCCTTGGCTCCAGTTCCTGGAACACAAGTCCCATTCCTATCCCTGCTGACCAAGGGTAACCTCTGGGGCAGAGGTGATGGGCTGGGCTGGAGATGCAGCACCTGTACATGAATCAGCAGCCCAGCGTGGCTCCTGCCTGCAGGTGTGGGCCTGAACAGCACTGGAGCAATGACCACAGGTAACACCCACCTGGAGGCACCTCACAGCCAAAAAACAACTGAGCAAATAGCTCAGGTCCCACCTTGTCCTTCAAAACATGTCCTTATTCATGTTTGTGCAGCACCACCTAACAAAGAGGCACCATCCCCAAAAATTGTAATTGTTCTAACAAGTACAGTACCTGTCCCAAAAAAGTCCACATTGCTTGTTTGCAACCCATGGCCTTTCATTGCCCCAAGACAGGAGCTGGGTGGGCAGAGTGTGGATATCCTGCTCCATCTTTCAGCTCAGGGAGAAAAGCACACCCTAAGCTGCTCCTGCTGCTATCACTCTGCTCCTGCAGCTCAGAGCACTGACAATTCCAGGTCTGCTGCCCTTATCTGCTACAAGATCTTCCAGCCAAAGGATGACACACACGTCTTCTTATGACAAATTGCTTAATTACAAGTTTGGCAATATGTAATACTTTGTATTTGCTGCTATCGTTAAAGCTGGAGAAAATGAAAAAAACATCCATTACCCTGAGAAAAAAGTCTACCCTTACCATAAATTTCTGATAAAGAAATGAAGTAGGTTCAAGTTTAATCACACCAGCAGTAAATCAAATATCAAATTTAAAACAACGAATTACAAAGAGCCTCCTCGCAGTCACTTAGCATTGATAAATTAGTAATGTAATATTAAATTATTCATATCTTTTTTTTTTCCTTAGGACTATAATGATATACTGTACACAGCACTGATAATTTACTTAGGCTGAGTCCATTCATTTAATTATGCTGCTAAACTTGGTAGGCCAATTGGTCATCATGAGAGTTTCCAGGCAAGCTAATCACAAATATATAGAACATGTCCCTTATTGTCCCCAGCGGCTAAGTGCTAAAATGCTATTTAGTGCTCAGAAGGTTAATGTCCTGCTTATGTAAATTGTCCAATTTAACATTCAGCAGCAGTATCATAAATTCTGGCTCCAGGATTTCATTAAACGTATGTTCAAACTAGTTGACCTTAAAGGTTAACAAGCACAAGTTAAACAGGACAATTATTTAACTCGCTTCTTATCAAGAGACTGAAGCGCTCTAGCCATTTAATAGTCATGCATACTTCACAATTAGAATTCTTAAAAGGTCTCTGATAAAGCGGCAGGTCATGAATTTTCATAAGGATGTCAGATAATAACTATTTATCTGCACTTGTTTTTCTTTCTTATAAACTTAAACTTTGATCTTAACATTCAATTAGAAATGATTCCGCAGAGAAAGACTAGGTGACTCAAGGAGCTTGTCTTCACATTAATTTGAATCTAAATTAAGCTTTCAAAACATTGCATCCATATTGTTACCTACAGAAATTAATTCAGAAGTTAGCGACCTATTCTTCATGCAAAAACCACCTCAGCCTTTCAGCGTCAGGCGATCGAAAACCACTGAATGCCAAATTATCACATCAGGTTAACAACTGCATTCTAATGCAAATCGTAGGAAGAAAACTCTCCCTATACATCATGAAATAATCTGTATCATACACAATCAGCTTGCCTCGTACCACGTTAACCAAAGATGAAGACGGATTAGCCAAGATCATTCCTTTTCCACGCTGCCCTATTTCTCACACAGCCTCTTTTCCGGAGCCTTTGGTGAAATATGAGCAGCAGCAGCTCCTGGAAGTGGCTGCCACAGCCACTGCTACCTGTGCCAGTGGTGATGCATTGAGAGCAGCTCCTCTGCTGGCATTTCAAATCCCAAACACAACTTCTAAATGCAAGAGGATCAAGTCACAGCTTCAGGGATACATTAAAACAGTAAACATTCAGGAGAAATCTCTGCAGCTGACAGTAGCTATATACCAAGGAAGTCATAAGAAACCTTTTTCATTTTTTTCCAAGCTCAAAGGTACAAGGTGATTTCACTTTCAGATAAAATAGCAACTACACTTTTATATTTATAAATCATGCCATTGCCACAGTATTTTAGAAAGAAAGGAAATGCAAGAGAAATCAAATGGCTCTTGGGGAGAGAGAAAGTCTTTTCCTTTTTTCAATATGATTATGCTTTCACCCAGCTCATGAAGACTTTTTTAGAACAAAATTTTGTTCCTGAGGGTGTCTGCTGAAAATAGGACCAAAGGACATTTTAGAGCTAGGGCCCAATTTTTTTCAGTGATCATATTAAAAAATGCAGGTCAGTCGGAGTAAGTCCATGAAGATGGGATGTTGGCTACCCATTTTTCCAGTATCCTATTTTAAAAGTTTTCTATCCTAAAAGAGATCAGAAAGCTACACACTTTGGCAGTCAGGACAAACAGTCAGGAATAAAGTTACATCATCCAAGCCTTGAGGGGACAGGACTAAGACTCTGAGAGAGCTGCTACCTGCAGTACATTTAAACAGCCCAAGGAAGTGTGATATATTCTAATTTTGTGAAATTAGCAGATTACTTTGGCTTGCTTCACCAGAGTTTTGTTTCCTAAAAGCACTGTAATTTAATGATGGCAAAGCAGTATGTGATGAATTCTCATTTGTCTTTCTAAAGGTTATTGGAAACCCTGCAGAAAGAAAAGAATTTTCCAGCACCCTCAAAGTGACAGCTTTTTATGACCTCATGTGTGGCTCCTTTTCCAAACTTCATCTTTTGAATTCTGGCTTCAAATTCTTCCTGAAAGAGGATATAAATAAAACTGAATGGCTAATGGACTAAAAACACTTATGATCAAGTTTTCATAACGAACATTATTAATGGCTTCCTTTGCACATGCACTGACATATAGTGCAATACTCATTTCTAAAGTAAGATTTAGAGCCCTATTTGCAATAAAAAGCTAACAGATGCAAATAAAAAAGGAGAGATTCCACTACAGAGTTACACATGATGGATTTCTATTAAAGATAAACAGAATCATTTTCTTCTAAAAGCAGAAAGAGCTTCATTAGAAACTCACACATGTATACAGGATTCACATTTATCTTCTCAGACATGGGTATGTTTCTTTTATTGCTATCAACAGTACTAAAACCTTGGGTCTGGTTTGGAGCAGCTATGGACACACACATCCTATTTTGGCTCTTCCTAGGGTTCACACCTTCACACCTGAAAAATCAGGTTGACAGAGCCCAGATTATCTCCAAACAATGCAAAACTGCCCATCAAACTCAACAAAAAAAAAAAAAAAAAACAAACCAACCCCCCAAAACCCCACAAAAATAACCCCAAATAAATGTATATCCTTCTGCCAGACTTCTTGTCTTTCCCCCACATCACACCACTACCACCTTTTCTTTTTAAAGGGCAATGATAAGACAGAAATGAAATCCAGAAATGAAGATGGGCAACTTGAAGAGTCACTATTACATAAAACTCTGCAGTCTGTCCAATTATTGGTTAAGATGACCACAAATCCTCTGCTCTGGCTCTTCACAAATTCAAGACATAGGTAAATATTTTTGTCCCTATTTAGAAAGGCAAGTCATTTTTCCTGCTGCCAGCATGGGACCCCAGGCAGCCCCATTCCTGCAGAACAAATGAAGATCCTGCCAGCATGGGGAGGTTCACTCAGGCAAGGAGGCTGAGCAGCCCCATGAGCCTGATTTACTCCACAGGACTTACTCTCACACCAAACCCAAGAGCATTTACAGAACTAAATACTTTTGAATTTAAAAGTAAAGCCTATTTCTCTGACTCCAAGTTCTTTCAATAATTTCCATAGATCCATTCTAAACATCCAAACTCGTTGCATCAAAAGAAATTCAGGGATTTCACTTGCAATAATTATTTCTGTTGGGGATGCAGTTAAAAAAAAAAAAAAAAAAGAAAAAAAAAAAGGCAATTTGAGTTTAGTTAATGTCAGCATTCAAATGAAAGCTGAAAGAGTACTTCTATAACAGGTTTGTCCACTAGCAATTCCATCATTAAAGTACATCACTAGAAGTGTATAGGCAAGAAAATGAACTTAACAAACCACGAGTAGTAATTAGGGTTTTGCACAGGCAACAAAAATACAGCAATTCTATTTTGCCAGAACACAGTGAGGGGTCTGCTACTGAATTTGGGGGAACCAGGAATTTATTCATTTGTCTTTTACTAAAGATTAAAGACTCCTAAAACACTTTGAAAAATAATCCCAGTGTCAATTGGGAGGGTGCCTGCTGTTAGAACACAGGAAAACTTGATGAAGACACATTGGATGATGAATCTCTCCAGCAAGTTTCTTAACAGAATGGGCTTCTGGCTTGATAGAGCCAGGTCTTCCTTTAACTTTATTTCAACATGTCTAAACATACTTTCACTGAAGGGTTTAGGTCCCTCTAAATATGTCCCAGGCCTGCTAAGACTCTTGACAGATCCCACATCATTTAAATGAGTCTTAGATACTACTGTTGGCCAAGTTCTCATTCAGCTGAAGGAGCATTAACTGAATTCACTGATTTGTAGATTATTTTCACTGTGAGGAGAAGGGAGTGCAGGAGGGGGAGGAATTGATTTTTAGGAATAAATTACTTTGCAGCAATACATCTGAATGCAAAGTTTAGTTTCATGCACCTACAGTGTTCTTGTGACCTTACTTCTAGGAAAGTTCAGGTTCCTAAAAGCATACCTTCACTTGAAAACCTGAGAATATGACAGGAGACCAGTTGTAAACTGGTGCTTCAGTTGTCAGGAGGAAAAAAAAAAAGACAAAACTTAATAATTGTAAAGAATATTTGCTGATATGAGAATTATGGCTGTCCATCAGCAATTGGATGCAAGTAGAGCACCCAGTAACAGCTCTTTGTGCCTGCAATCTCGTGTATTCAGGCTTCATCAAGGTGATTACACACAGGCTTAGTAAGCACGTTTTAAGAACTCATGGAGAGATTTTACATGCTGAGAGGTCACAGGTATAGAAGTCTTGCTGAAGAGGGTTTAGAAGCTTTTTGGAGCTGGATATTATTTGGTTGTTTGGGCTTTTTTTTACTGATTGGTGTAGGGTGACTTACGTGTCAGGTGGTATTGAAGGGAGATGTATTAAAATCTGGTATTAAATGAAGGGCAAGAATTCATGCACTTGCTGATCTTTTGCAAACAGGTTTGGAGTAAAAGTTAAGTCCAGCTAAAACTCAGAATTTTCCTGTCTTAGGGTTTAAAAAAAAATCATTAAAATTATAAGCTAGTTTAACATGATTTTTCTTTGGCTCTTACACCATGGCACAAGGGTATTATCTCATCCTCCTCAATTATGCCATTACAGATTTTGCTTTGTAGTTACAATACTGGTTTTGGCTAACCCTTCTGCATCTCTATTTCATAATGACTTTTATGGCCAACGTGAAATCACTGCAGTGAGGCTTCAAGTAGTTTTCTGAAGACTGTTATAATAACGAACCAAGTAGATCTGGAAAATTTTACTATTTGAGGTAATAATTAAGCATAATATAATAGAATTAATATAATTAATATAATATAATATAATATAATATAATATAATATAGTAATATTTAGATAAGAAATAGATAAACCTTTCAACTAAAAAGATATATAAACTTCCCTGAGAGTATTCTGTAGTAGGAAATTATTTATAATTAGTCACCTTACAGAGTTATCTTTCTCTGCATTTTGTTGCTTTGTAACTTTTGTCCCTGCACAACCCTCAGTGCATGCAAGCTATGTCACTATTCATTCATCCTTGTCCCACTTGGAGGTTTAATTACAATTTGGGCATCAGGGATTTGGATTTTCTTCTACTACAGACAGGCTCAAGCCACAATCTCTTCTGTGATTCCCAGAGAGAAGGAGACAACTTTCTGAGCTTATCTAAGCTTTCCTGATTTTTCACACATGCAAGTTTGTTCTTCTCTTTACTAATGATTATTGAGAAAGTTTAAAAATTATCAGCTGTGATGAACATGGTTGACAATAATTTAAATGTAAAAAACTCCATCCCTAAAGCCTTAAAGATTTGGATACAATATTCACTGACCACCTTGTTCTCCCATCTGCCCTCCTTGAAAAGTCCTTAAACATTTAAAATCTACTCAGAACATAAACCCACACTTTAGAGGACAAGAGCTTTTTCTCAGTTTCTCATTGTAGCTCCAGCCAACTCCTGTGATACAGGTATTGATAAAATGGAAAAAAATCTGACATGAATTCCTAAAATTCCAGTTGGTTTGTGCTCTGAACTTGATTATGTCAGGTAATACATCACTGCCATAATTAATGCCTGTGAATTATAGGAATAAGAATGATTATTGAGTGTGAATAAATGAATGAATGGAGTCAGGGAAGAAGAAACACAGAAAAATTTAAGATTTAGGTACATATTAGGTAAATTAAGTCCTTTTATCTCTTTTTCATTTTCTCATACTGATGAGGCAGAAAATAATAATTTCTCCTCAACATAGCACATAAACTTACATATCTCTTATACTAGGAAGCTGTTTTTCAAATGGCACTGCAGTATTGGTTGAAAGCTGATACATAGTAATCAACAAGCCCATGCAGAATAAATTGTGTCAGATAATAGGGATAGTTTCAAATTCAAGCACTTTAAGTCCAGAAATCACAGATTTAAGATTATCTAGCATCAGTTCATGAATACACAGGGTGCAAACCTGTTGCGTTCAGTGGGCAAAATTTCACAATTTTGTTTTAGAATAATTTTTCAGTCCATGATTCTGAGCTTGGGTTTTTTAATGTACGCAAGAGGTCTTTTCTATGTTTTCCATTGCTGAGGTAGCTAACAGTTGCACAAGCATTCTGCTATGTCCACGAACGTGTTTATGTTTAAAACTACAGGCATAAAGGTTTGCAAACGTTGTATTTACCACTCTGTGTCTCCCTCCTAAAAAAAAAAAATAAAAATTAAGATTTACTGCACTGGTGTTTGTGAAGCTCAGGGATCAAATGACACCAGAGCCAACAACTGATCAAAGTTTTGGGCACTGTTTCATTAGCCAAGTTTTAACTACAGACCCATACACACAAAATACCAGCTCGTGCCTCTGCTGCTCTTCAGCCACAGTTCATCATGATAAAGTGGGATGTAACTGCTGCTTTGTCTGGTTTGGAAAGATTCTGCAGTCTGGTTATATCTCCAGCATTCCTCAGACCACAATTTCAGCACAGAAAACATTCAGACCAGAGTGATGGGAGACAATGACAGTCATTTGAAATGAGGTTTGGCAACAAATTTCCTGACAAACGTTCTGGGATAACACTCACGGAGAGTATTGTGCTCTTGGAGATGTGACTCGTTAATTCAGTCTGAGGGAAGAAGATTCAGAGCAGTCATTTGTTGGAACCTATTACAGGGCTTAATCTGAAGATTTTGACATACTTCCAAGACAAATAGGCTACCCTGAGTGAGACACGTTCAATAAGGTGTGTACTGTAGGAGATGAGGGCTGTAATTGCCATGCTGAGAGAGCCTGTTGCCTATGCAATTTAATGACCTTCTCCTGGCAGTGTCCCTCCTGACACGGTGTGATTCAGACATGAATCATGCCAAGCACATGCAAAGGGTCTTTATCATCACACAGCAGACCTGACCAAATGGTTACTGCTTATTATTGGTGAATTGACTGTAGGATTTGAGCCCCACAGAGTAAAACATTAGGAATTACATCTCCTGTAATGCTTGGGCCTACTCATTAAACATCACGGGGGTGTTTATAGTTTCCTTGTTATTCTGCAAAGCACAGCAGTGGCCCAATTTTTTCAGCATAAGTTTTCTCTTTGCTGGTAACAGTGAGTTAGACTGAAATTTGTACCAGATAGCTCCACTCAGCAGCACAGATTATGACAGAAACAAATCCAGTCCTGTTTGTCCTTAGCACTTAACCAAGACATATTTACTCAGTCTTTTTAATATTTCCTTGTGAAACAGTTACCCCAGTCGTGTCAGAATATCTGTCACCATTTTCTGACCTTTCTCCAACTTCTAATTTTCCCACCTGACACTGAGGCAGGAAAAGAAATTTGTTATCTTGAGAAAAAAATGTGGAATGACAGAAGCGCAAAGACATAGGTCATTTATTGCCCAGGGTTGCAACAACAAAATGAATACTTACAAAAATAGAGTGTAGAAATTAAACAACCTTTGTAAGATTTTAAAACTTGAAAAATACTGAAGACTACACTACATGTAAAACTTTTCCCCTGTACTACCTGTACTTGTATACGTACTTGGCAATGTCCGTGGTTACTTCTATGGCACTACTTTGGGGCTCCAAGGAATCCTGGAGCTTCTGCCCCCAGCACATTTTATTGCTACAAGAACAGCAGTTCTTGACAACTAATTTTCGTTTGTGTAGTTTAGAGTGCTTTTATGTAAGAAGTTGCCTAAGACTTGCTTCTTTTGCAGTTCTGGTGTTCTAGGTGGTGCTGTTTTCAGGATGTGCTTCTTATAGATGCATCAAGCTGAGTAATTGGACGACTGGCAGTGTTACAAGCTGGCCTTAAAATCTGGGTGCCTGTTTAGTGGTTGTGAAGTGACAGAAAATTAGTGTTACCAAGATTTTTCTCACCTAACATAGAAAAAATGTTTTCCTACACGTGGTGGACGGTCTGCTCTCCCGACCAGTGCTAACAACAAATACCACCACTAACAGAAAACAATTTCAGTATATTAACTGGAGTTTGCAAGTTTTTCCAGCCCATCCTTTTGAGCCTTAGAGCAATGTTTGAGAGCCTGGCTAAGTCTTCTCAGGGACACCAGCACTGCGGTGGAGCCTTCAAATTCCTCTTCGCACCAGACACCCTACATAAATACAGCATCAATTGATTTTTTATCGTTGCCACGTCCACGCACAGCGGCTCCCCAGGGTGGAAGGGAACATTCGCCTGGGCTTTGCGGTGCTGGAGCGTTTCCCAGGGCGCTTCCCAAGCTCCAGGCGGGCGCAGCTATCCCGGCACAGGGAAGCCACGATGGGGGCCTGGGCGAGGGTGACCCCACGACGGCGAAGGCTCTGCCCAGGGTTGGAGGGGGCAGAGGGTCTCGGGGGGCCAGAGGGGCCCGGGCAGCCCTGGGTGCTTCATTCCCGGGCCCCTCTCTGCCCGCCCGGAGCCCTCAGCCCCGCGCGCCCCGGCCCGGAAGCGCCGCCCGCCTGCCCGGAACCTGTGGAGCCGGAACGCAGGTTGGCGGCGCGGGGGCCGGGCCGGAGCGCGGCACTGGGTGGACCGTGGGGAAGATGGCGGCGGCCGTAGCGAGCCCACGTGGGCGCGGGGCCGCGGACACGGACACAGACACGGACAGCGGTAACGGGAGCGGGAACGGGGTGGGCCCTCTCTTTTTCTGAAGCATCGGCGGCTGCCGCTGTGGGCCGTCTCTGACCTTGGAGGCCTTTCCTCTCTGCCCCGCCCGAGCCCGCCTGTGGGTTCGTGGCTTTTCATCCGCCCCGCTCCGGAGCCTGGGCCGAGGCCCGGCGTGGGCAGCGGGAGCTCAGGCCCGGCGTGGGCAGCGGGAGCTCAGGCCCGGCGTGGGCAGCGGGAGCTGAGGCCCGGCGTGGGCAGCGGGAGCTCAGGCCCGGCTCGGCCGCCTGCTGAGGCCGCTTCCCAGCGGCGTGTCCCGTGGGTGGCATTCCCGCGCTGCCTGTG
Source organism: Brachypodius melanocephalos (assembly GCA_013398615.1). Taxonomy (NCBI): domain Eukaryota; kingdom Metazoa; phylum Chordata; class Aves; order Passeriformes; family Pycnonotidae; genus Brachypodius; species Brachypodius melanocephalos. The sequence goes on along the minus strand of VZSR01001479.1, from coordinate 6,932,931 downwards.
CTGGGGCTCCCCGTGCCCGCCCTGCGCTGGCCCTTTGGGCTATTCCCACTCAGCCCGGGGAGTACCGCCAGCAGCTCCTTAATTCCCTAAGCCCGCTAAAATAACTTTCTCTGCCCTCTTTCTTGGGGGAGGGGGGAACGACTGTGCAGAGCTGCACGAGTTCCGTGTCTGTGCGAGACCGGGATCTGCTTCTCTCCCGAGAAAGCTCTGCTCTCGTTCCAGTGATTTACCCTTAAGGTTCTCCACTCGTTCTCGCCTCCTTGCGAGTTGTGAGGGTGTACCTGGCTAGTTGTGATCGCTTCGTAATTCTGTCCTGTAACTGGATTGCTTTTTTTCATTATTCTGGGAGGAGTCAGGGTTTGGGCTGTTTGAAGCTGCGGCTCACGTTGGTTCTGCTTGGTTTGAGCGTCAAAATTTAACCCAAAGGGCAGCGCTGTGTGGGAGCTTCTTTCAGAGCTCACTGCTGAATGTTTGCTGTGCTGAATATTGTAACTGTGTGCCTACCCCAGATCACTGAGCGAGTTAAAACGAGCTAAATAGAGAGATGTGTATGTGTATTTCACAACACACACACAGAGAAACAATTAGAACTTTTTATATTAAATCTATGCCAGATATCACTCTTTTCAATTCAGAATAGGGCCCCCTACTTCTGATGGAGTTAATCTGGTTTAAATTATTTTGAAATACCTCTTCTTTATCTCGTGCTGTTGACCGATACTCTAATGCATTAAAGAATAAATTATGGCTGGTAGTGGAAACCTTGTTAATTTTTCTGTAAGATGTTGATATCACTCTCCTATTTTTTGGCAGAAGTTGTTGTGTAAAGGAAATGATACATGCTTTTGCAAGATACCTTTTTATAAGTCTGATTTGTTTTTTATGGCTAACTGCAAAAGTTGGTCCTAAGCAGTGTGGGGGATTCAGGTTTGGACTTTTGGTAGTTGTTATCTTTTGTGTGTGTAAAAAAAGTCACAAGCAGGGGTTGATTCCTTGTGTAAAAGCTAAATAGCAACATCCTAGCATGGACAAGGCCCTGGGGTGAAAACTTGATGTTGTTTCACGTGTAGGAACCAGGGGGTGGTGATGCACTTAATTCTTCATAGGCAATAGTTGGAAATTTGCTTTGTTTTGTTTTGGTGGTTTTTTGTTTGTTTGTTTTTGTTGTGTGGGTTTGTTTTGTTTTGTTTTGTTTGCGACTCTGGATGGGGAGACATACTGCTGTAGAAAAGGATAAAAATAATGCCTTTAAGTCATTACTGAATGTGTTGAGAAAATTTGCCTTCTCTAAACTTCTAATTTATAGTAAGGACTGTTGGAAAACATCCCCATAATTTATTTTGAGTGGAGCATGAGGTACCACTGCGTTTGCCTTGGCAGTAGTAAAAGTCATACTGGTAGAGATAATGACCGAGTTTTCAGTAATTATTTCTTCTCCACATTTGTTTTGTAACCACAGACTCTTACTTCTTTCCATCAGGATAACTAAATGCTCCCCAAGCCTCTAAACATGCCTGGGCAGTAGAGGTTCTGTTTTAAATTGGTCATTGCCACTGTTTTGCTGCTATCTTGTGTGTTAGGTTTTAATCTGGCTTAAATAGGCACATGGAGAAGGCAGAATAATAAATTAATGTGACAACAGAGTGTATGTTTATGTTTGCTTAGTAATTAAATAGACAGTTGATTAATGGGGAACATCACTAATAGCTGCCTGCATGGTTTTATGGAGAACAGATCTTGTGAAGCACTCCTGGCTTCATTCTCTTAATAGTTTGGTTGATAAAGGTACTTCATGGGATACAGGAGTGCTTACAAGGTGAAGCACTTGGCTCAGTAGTACTGTGATTTAAAATTTAATTTTTTTTTTCAGGAGTTTGAGAGCGGTAGATGGATCAAAGTGAGTCAGGTGGGGAATTGGTCCCTTGCCGCTGGGACTGGGTGGGATCAGGAATCAGCCTCCTGTTCAGCACTTGATTTTGCAGCCTTGAAAGTTGTCTATAAGATAACTAATTTAAAATTTAATATGGCACAAATATTAGTGGAACAGTAGTTAATGGTGGCAGGACCCTGTGTATGCTCTGCTCTTGATTACGCGGTGAAGTAAAACAACCAACCATATTTTAGCACACCCTAAACCTGCAGCCCATTTCATTCTAGTTAATCATCTGCACTGTTAAAGACTTCTAGTTTTGCAGTTTGAGGACTAATTCTTCATGTATTTGCTGTGCCATCAATTTGGCTGTTTTCAGCTGTCTTAATGTTGCTTAATTCCAAACCTTGGTATTGTAACTTCATTTTCTTCTTGTACTTTGGAGGGCTCATACGAGTAAGGAAACTTGACTTTGGGGATGTTTAATTTGTGCAACTTGAGCAGTTACTTATCCCAGAAAAGCTCAGTGCCTCTGGTTTCTTTTGAGCTGCCTGATGACTGTCTTGGTGCTGTATTTCAAAAGAGCCTTGCCTGGGTTCATTATGCTTAGGTAATTGTGTTTTTGCTGGCGGTGTTCTCTCTGAGCAGGTTTTGCTCTCTTGTAAGGAATGCCCCCCCAGCTTCAATTTAACTCCTGTGGCTGTTTGCACTCAAACACCAGATGTCACTGTTGCAGTGTCTCTTTGAGTGTGGACATATATAGACACATTTTTGTGTGGATAGGCATCTATAAGTTACACTTTTTAAACTGGAAAATAGACAGGTTTTCCCCCCACAATTACCAGCCCTAAACATAAAACTATTGAATAATCTAATAATAAATATCCAAGGCTGCCCTTTTGCCTGGCCTCTTTAAATCATCACTGAGGTGAGCAAGCACTTACACTGCATAGTTTATAATAAATTCAGTATAATGGTGTGTGCCTGCTTGAGGAATTAACTGTAACAGCACATGTACATTAATAACTCACTTTGAACATGTGAAGTATGTGGCACTAATGAATGATTCTTACTAGAAACAATTCCTGACACTTTTTTTTTGCTTCCTTTCTCTCTTTTTTTTATTTATCCCTAGGTTCTGAGTTAAGCTCAGAACTTCCAGAAGACAGCTACTCTTCGGGAGGTGAAGCCCTGGATGGTGATGATGAAGATGAAGCAGCAGCCCCTGGCAACGTGGCTGAAGAGGCAACAAGCTCCAAAGATGGCCCAAGTTCAGGATGGGCAGATGCCATGGCAAAAGTACTCAACAAAAAGATTCCACAGAATAAGTCCACCATCTTGGCCAAGAATAAAACCCTGGAGAAGGAGAGAGAGAGAAAAAAACAAGAGAGGCAAGAAAGGAAAATGAGGGTGAGAAAAAGATGCAATATTCCATGGGCAGTGACTGTCAGATGGGCTACATGCAAGATAGTGTCAAAGCACTGTCCCAAATCTTTCCTGAGGCTCTGTCAGTTTTGGAGTCTCTCCTTCACAGTGATCTTGAGTAGCTTATTTTTTTTAACTTTCTGGTCATGCTGTGTAAGGTTTTTTCTCTTACTGCTTCTTCTGGGTCATCAGGCAGGCTGAACTTGGGCAGCAGGAGTGTTCCAGTCTGTCAGCTTAAGATATTTTCTTTTTTGAGGGGGTGAAAGCAGCTGCTTTAAGCTTGATTTTCTAATTGGCATTGTTAATTTGGGCTGAAATTCACTTTGTTAGCATTACAAATTGAAAAGTTCTCTACCACAGAAAATGAGAGGGAGAAAGAGAAGAAAACTTACTCCATTTAAATTGTGCTGTGACTTCCAAAATCCAGGGCTCTAGATTGAGATTGCAGTAATCATTGATGTGTTGTGCATTGTTGTTTGGCCCCCTCAATCATTTTCCTGATTGAAGTTGTCTATTACCATGTCAGTGCCCTAAATTTTTCTGGTTCTGAAGCTGGTATGAAGAAAACAAAACCATGTTGCCAAGTAAGTCCTCTGTTTGTGCCTTCAGTGGAACTTTTAATTCCAGTTTAATTCCAGGCTCTGATTGATTTGCCTTCAGGCTAGAAATACATTAATAGTTCTAATGTCTCATCCTACCAGTTCTGTTTCAGTGGGATAACCAGGTTATTCACCTGACAGCTTGGGACATGCTGCAGTTGGGCCATGGCTTGCCTTTTAAATACAGAGAGCTTCAGTACAGCCTCTGCACAGTCATGGTTGTCCTAAATACCTGCTCTCATCTAGTAAATATGTGAGAATACTGCGAAAGAGAGATGGGCCACAGGTCCCCAGAGTGACTTGTTTACTTTAGGAAAACTTAAAAGCAATTTGCCTTTCATTGATTTCTTGCTGATGAAAGGTAGGATAGGGCAGTTCTTTTGATCAAAGGCCAAAACACAGTCATAAACTCAGAAATTCATAGTAGTCTGCCTGGAATTATAAAGATAAGGACTCTGAAATTTCATTAGAGACTTCTTGCATAAAACAGATTTAATGGTACATCACCTGGCCTAAAACACTGTTAAATTGTTCAGAGGGGAAGAAAAAATACCACTACCTTACTCCTAAAGCAGAGCTCATGAAATACAGTGGTCTCCTATTGCAGCAGAAACAAAGCTGGTGATATTGTGTCTGCTGGTAATGGAAAAGTGGATCCATTTGGTTTTGAAACAGAGAGCCTCCCAAAAAAGTAGACAAAAACCAATATTGTACATGACTTTTTGTCTGGTGGACACTTGGTGCTCTTCCTGTGCTAGAGTTCTGCCTGTTGCACTCTTTGCTCAGTGTCACTTTGGTCACAAAGCCATACCAGGATCAATTCTGAGGGAGGAAGTCAGAAGTCCCAAGGCTCAAAGTGTGACATGCCTGTCTTGATGGACCCAGGATTTTATTTTGTATGAAGTTTTCTGTGATCAGCTTGTGAAATCTGGGATTTGAAGACTGTCTTTGAATAATTTCCTTGCTCATGGCAGTCAGTATGAAAGCACCTTTCTCCTAGGCTTTTGTTACTGGAAGCAGATGACTCTCTGAGATTTGAGTGTGGCCCCTGCTGTGTCAATGCAAGAGATTTGCTCAGACCTGACACTATAGAGTGTTCAACCCTATACTGGAGCTCCTTTTACTTTCAACCAAACTGAACTTTGCAGATTCTTTTTTCCCTCCTGCTACCTACTCTATCAGATCATGCTGCATTCTCAGATGTCCATGTTGTTTCACATAACAATATTTATAATGCAGCTCGATAAAAAGCGGGAGTGGGAAATGATGTGCCGAGTGAAGCCAGATGTTGTCAAAGACCGAGAGAAGGAAAGAAATCTTCAGAGAATTGCCACAAGGTAAAAGTTTTTCTGAATGCTTTCCTTAAATATATGTATATCAAAAAGAGGAGAAAAAGGCCTGTGCAGGTAATCTGTTTCCAATCAGGTTGAACTCTTAAGAAGTGACTAGCAGGAGCCGAGAGATTTATAGACAGGTCTGCATTGTACAGTATCAAGTTCAACAAAAGATTTCAGAAGCTTTACGAAAGAGTAAAAATTTAGATGGGAATCTAATGTTTGCTTAACAGAAGTGCTGTGTCGGATCCCCTCGTTTTGTTAATTTAATGCCTTAAAAATGCAGAACAGTTGTTTCTACTGTTCTGGTTTTTTTGCTTCTCCACAGAGGATTCACCAGATCCGTAGCTGTGAAGTTCAGCTGCCTGTTCACATTGTGGTAGTTTGGTGTCAAAGAACTGGTTGAACATTTTGATGTGCTGCCTGTATGTGTCTCCTTACTCATTCCTCTGCCTAATCCCCCAGCTTCAGCTGCTATTAAAAAATTTGCCTGAGTAATTTAATAACTGATTTTAGAATAAATAACATGCTCCCAAGGATGAAACATGCTCAAGGATGAAACGCATCTCAGTGCCATGTTACCAGGCTTACTTCAGAGTCTGAATAGTTATTTGTACATTTGTTTGTTACTGGTTCCTAGCAGTAAGTATGAGGGTGGAGTGAAAATTGAAAGTCTTTTATGTTGCAGTAAATGTTACTTAACTGAATTGAGGTTCCAGGTGGCCATTTTGGGGAGCTAGAAGCCATCCGGCATCTGCACTAATTAGCTTTGATAGGGGGTTCATTTCTGTAAAAGGAACTTGAGTTAAAGAACTTGCTTTGTTGTCTTTTTGCCTGTCCCAGAGGTGTCGTACAATTATTCAATGCTGTCAGGACGCACCAGAAGAAAATGGAAGAGGAGGTGAAGAAAGCCGGGAGCTCTGAGAGAAAGCGCGCTAAGCTGATGTCTTCTGTTTCAAAGAGAGATTTCATCGATGTTCTAAGAAACATGGAGGGGGCTAAAGGAGGCAAGAATCCTGCTGGAAAGGCCACAAAAAACCAGGTAAACTTCACCTGTGAGAAAAAAATGCTTACAAGGTACCTTCTCAATGTAATGAGTCTCTGTTAATGTGCCTGCTCTTCATAAACCTGTGACCCAAATGGCTGGGATGTTTTGACACTTCTGGAAGGGAACAAGTAGCTCTTAGCCTGTTTTCCCTGTCTCATTGCTGTCAAAGTACAAAACACTGGAAGCTTTTCTGGTAAGACATCAAGCTTTTTATGCAAATAACTTGGTTTAGCTATGTGTTTAAAAAACCGCTATGAAACGCTGGATTTTATCTTGGGTTTTGTGCTAGGCATGGAAAAAACTGCTAGATTGTGGTGGGTTGTGACATTTGGAATTTGGCTATAAATAGTCAGCTCCTTGAAATTGTTAAAAACCTGGAGGCTGTTCATCTTACATGGTGTATTAGACTGTACTACTTGTGTGTCCCCACAGTTTGGTCATGTCAAACTCACTTCCTTTGGGTGATTATGGTGTCTGAAACTCATGGATTTGCCATACAAAATGAGTACCACAACAGAATTATTAAACCTTATGTGCAGGCTTTTCTTTCCCTGATTATCTGTGTGCCTTGGGCTGGTGTGGCTTCCTTGCTTTTGTGATGTTTTGGAAAGAAATACATTCCACTTTTTCCAAATGTTTTTGAGACACAGTGTAGTTGACTCATCCAACTCTTCATCAGCTCTTTCAGCTCACCAAGTAGCTCAGGGTTGAAAACAAGTTGCTCAGACTCACTCTTTCTCGTGTTTCAGAAGCTGCACGTTTTTGAAGTGTATTTGTGTTCAGGTTTGGGCTCTGTGCTTGGTGGTGGGTGGAATACTGCAGCTGGCGCAGACACACTGCAGTTAACTAAGTGCTTTTCCGTGCCAGGAAGAAATACTTTAATCAGTTGGGAGACAACAGTTTGTCATATGTTTTTTGTTTGTGTGCACTTGGGGAACATGCTGAAACACTGCCTGGCATGGAGTGCTCATACAGTTTTCATGCAAGTGCAATATTAAAGTATTTTTTAAATTCTTTGGATAATGAGAAGAATTTAGCTTGGTGCTGACACTTTATTTCTCCTTAAATAATTCCAGCTTGCTTGGTTGGGTGGGGGGACATGTGCATGTGTGTGGTTCTCTTTTTTTGGTTTGTTTATTTGTTTTTCCTCCCTTGGAATAGCAGAATATTGGAACAATGGCAGTGCCAACTACTGTTGTAGTCAGCATTGAATCAATAGCTGAGCAAGAACTTGGACCTTTTTTTGTGACACATTGTAACAGGGCAATTTTTAAATTACTGGGTCAGAAAACACAGATTGCAAATGTTTCTATACTTAAAAAAAAAGAAAAAAAAGTTTTATTTTGGCAGCATCAGTGACAGTATATTTCCATTCAAGACCTCTGAAGATGCTTCAGATGCTGGCTGGTTACTGTAGGGTTTGACTATTAATGTAGGTGCTGCTTTCACAAATTGCTTGTGCACAAAAGCTGGGGTGGGGATCAGGGTTTTTGGTTGGGTTTTTTAATGCATGTCTGCCTAGACAGACCAACCCCCTTCCTCTCTCCCTTGCTGCCTTTCCTTCAGTGATTCTCCATTCAATTTAATACTGAACCAAACTCTTCAATAACTCCTTTTCAAGCTGTTCCTAATCTGCCTTATTTTCTCCTGAGAACATCTCTTACTCATTTAGCAAGCTCCCCTCCTGGTAGTTGTTGAGGCTTGAGGTTAAGGCCAGAATCTGCTGTTCATTCTCCTTCTCAGAATTACACAAATATTTAGCCACTGAACAGTTCTGCTGGCCTCCACTGTCATATCTCTGCCTCTTGGTCTCTGAGGGTGTTTCAGAGGGTAGGAAGCCTGGATGAGGGTTTTCAGTAGTAAATTCCTTGCAGCAGGATTTCAGCAGATTGTTTGTGCCATCTGAAAGCTTTTGTTTGTTTGTTTTGTGGGTTTGTTTTTAGCAGTCAAGAATATAGAGTGTATTCATTCTTTAGAAAAGGCGGGGGGTGGGAGGAGATACATTTATTTATCTCAGCAAAAACAATGGAAGAGATGCCAATCCCAAAATCCAGGCACTCTGCCATCAATTAAAAGCCGGTCCAGAACAATAAAAACACTACCCCACCCACATAAAACAAGCAGTCAGCAGGAAAAATAGCAGAAAAAAGTTTTACCAGTGAAAGCAAACCTTTTTTCACTCAAGCCTTGTGCTGTGGCATGAGACTTGACTGTATTTTGAGAAAGGGCAAAATCATTTTCTTGCTCTGCAGGCGTTCTTGAATGCAAAATTTGCTTTGTATTTTTGAAAGTGTGGCAATTTCTTTCAAGTGTTAGGGGTTGTTGAAGATACCCCTTACAAAGCTCTGTTGATTGACTATTTAGCCAAGTATATTTATGTGTGAAAAAAAGAAATTAAATGCTCTAAAAGCCCATCTGCAGCAGTATGATTTCAAAGTAGCATGACCACTTCTTAAATTTTGTTCTCTTATTTCCATCAGCTTCATGCGTTCCTGGGAAGGACAGGTAACCTGTGCCCTACTAGAACATTGTTCATAGTTTTGTTTACTTTTAGCCATTGGCCTGAATGTTACTTGGCATATACCTACCAACATAACCATGAAGGAAAGACTGTAAGGCTGTGTATGTTTTCCTGTGCCCTTCTTGTGAAACTGTAGCCCTTCTTGGAGTTCTGTGTGCCCAGCTGGGAGTAATTACTTTTCTGAGCTGGAGCCAAAAGCTTTGCCTTTCATATCATTTGCTGTTTATCAAGGTATTTCTTAATCCTTGCTGAGCCAACTGACTTGTGTAATATTTTTTCCTGGTTTTTTTCCCAAGTTACTGTGCATGATGCTTGCCTCTGGGTAAGATCATCTGATTTCTCTCCCCTCACCACCTTCAAAGCTTTGCAATGTGAGAGAAAAATGTATAGTGATTAAAAAAATTTAAAATCCCACTCATTTGTGTTTGGATGGGCCTTTTTTAAAGTTTTGGGGTGGGTTTATCTAGGAATCTTTTACTGTCAGATATGAGAGCTTTCAATTTTGTTTGACACAATCCTTGCACACCAACTTTTCATTTCAGGATGTGTTGGTCATATCTTCCTGTAAGACACTGCAAGAAACATCATTAAACTACAGGTTTAGAAAGACTACTTATCAGAAACACTGTTTTTTCAGGCCTGGAGGCTGAAGTCATTTTTATGTCTATAGAATGAATACAAAGGTAGGTAGTGGCAGTAAAGGATTACTTGTAGGAACATTTTGGTTTTGGGTCCTTAATAAATGTCAGGGTGCTCTTAGGAAGTACTTTTGCTTCCAGGGTTGAGTGAAGTTTCTGTTCTCTTAGAGTTGCACAGATATGTTGGCTAATGTAGTGAACTATGTGAGGTCTTGAAATCTTAATTGTAAGAAAAGAAAGAAATTCAGAAGAAATTTGGAGTTACTCTCCTCACTTGCTGTGTCTCAGTGACAATTTCATCTTGACTTTTCTCTTGTTATTTGTGCTGCTCCCTGTAAAGCATTTTACTGTGTGGTAAAACATTTTTAGTGATACATAAACAACTGGCATGATACTCTTTATGACAAGCATAACCTGCACTGAAATGAACCTTTCATTTTTAATTAGGGCTTTGTAGCATGATTTTGCTTTAACTTGTAAGCTTTCTTACACCAGATCTGTTGCAGAGCATTTCAGTGGTGAAAGTAAGAGCAGGATTTCCTGGTCTACTTCAGCAACCATGACCCAAATTCTGCAAGGTAATCTTTCTGTAAGCTAGGCTGACTACATGACCCAGAGGTACAATTTGCTTCCTGTGTTGTGATGGCATCTGGAAAAAATTGGTGTGTTGGTCTCAAAATAGTACCTATTCTAAAATAATTTATTGATGGGAAGGAGGATGAGTGGAGAAGAATACGAGTGCTATTTCGTAGCAGCTATCGCTCATATGGGACTTAAAGTGCTTTTCCAGAAACGTTCCTTCTACCTCAAGCATATTTTATAAATGCTCCAAGTACCTGGTAAGTAATTTGTAAAGACAGTGGTTAGAGTCAGGCTTGCTATAGATTTTTCTTCTGTTCATAAGGCTTCATTTTAAGCTGTAGTTTGAAGATTGTTCAAGGGCAGGGTGAATACTACGCTTCCGGCTTTGACCGCTGTTCTTGCTGAGATACAAGGAGTGGCATGGGGGCTTTCATTGTTTAAGCTAAGTGGGAGTATTACTTGTGCTTTCCAGCTTAAAAGTCACATCCGTTTAAAAACTGAGAGTGACTGTCATCTTTTCCTTGCAGCTTCTTGAGTACTGGCCATCAGCATGGTCTGTTTCTTTCCACTGCTTTCACAGTGTAGAAATGGGGAGGGTGAAAAAAACTTTGTTTTCTTTCATGTACCTCTTTGGAGTGACAGTAACCTGAACAGTTGCTTCAGCCTGTGTTAGGAAATTGTTTCTGAAATGTGGATGAAGGCAGAGATGACTTCTGGAAATTTGTTAAGGTGTATCAACACCTCTTCTAATCTTACCAGGAAACTTCCTTAGGTGATTATGGCATTGCAGAGTAGCAGAAGTTTATTACTACAGCTGTTATGTGCTGGTTTTACAGACCTAATTGAAAGAGTAACCAGGCATGCATGTATTTCAGCAGATTTGAGGGGGCAGCCAAGTATTAATTTAGTTCAGCTGTAGCCAGAGTAGATGTATTGTCCCAGTTTTAATAAATGTCTTCCCATCACATACACAAAAACTTTTAATTTGGATTCCTTTGGATCCTGCATTTGTACCTGTTTTTTCCAACTGTGTGTACACTCTCTTGGAGGTTGCCCCATATATGTTTGGAGCTGATGCTTTTAATGAAGTTTTTTGTTTTGTACCAAAAAGTTGCTGACAACTAATTGTATGCTGTATTCTTAGGAATATCCTTAGGGATAAATGCAGTGCAGCCTGCCAACAGTTTGCTATATCCTATATTCCTAATGTTCTTTGAGGTAAAGGGTTGCTGTGCAGTATTAGAGGTAGTTTGATGGTGACATTTTTACTTTAAATCTGTTTAGAAGTTGTATTAACTTACAGAGTTTGGGCCATCAACAGTATTGGGTTTTTAAGATGTGCAGGCTCAGTTCCTTGATTGTTGTCATAGCAGGTAATGCACATATGTGTTAACATGGGAATATAGGACTTTGACAATACTTAAATATCAATTTAAATTTGTCAGTGTTTCAATAGTTATATTTGATTGGTTAGATGTCAAGAACTTAACACTAAATTCAACTCCACGTAAGACAATTAAGGGTCATGTGAAGTGCAGTATTTTATTAGGTTTACCCTTTTTCCTGTGGTTTTATACTCAGATATCCCTTTCTGTTGTCTTTTTCAGATATTTCATCAGAAATCAGGAAGGGAAAAGGCTGTGATTTTGCACTTTGTTCCCATCTACCTTTTTTTATCGTCTTCCTGACAGGTTCTTTTCCCCTGCATCCGAGGGCCAAGCAAGTATCCTGTGCCTAATGCAAGAGCAGCCCTGACAGCTGTTCCCACAGAAAGGCCAGTTCCCTGTGTGTCATCATGAGTCACTCACAGTTCAGCTGGATGCTGCCTGCTAAGATGCAGAGAGTGTGTGATCAGTGAGGACAGATATCTTAAGAGAATTTGGATGCTAAATGCCTGTTGCATCTACTGAGGTGATGACCTGAGGTCTGGGGAGGGCGATCTTCCAGATGTTTAGAGCTTGTCCAGATCCAGGCAAATGCTCATGGAGATAGCAAAAGATACATTGCCAGCTCCAAAACACATCCTTAACTGATTTTTAAGTTTAAAAAGAATGAATGATGCAAGGTTTTAATGGGTTCCTGTAGAAAACGACTCTTTCTTCCTTAGAGCCGAAGACAAAATATTTTAAGTTTGTCTTTCTGTGAAAAGGAATGAAGTGGTTATATTTGAAACATTGCAAAATCCTTCAGCATGAAGCAGTTGAAGTTTGGCAAATTTTTAAGTGAATATAAACAGGGACTTGTGATTGAAATGTCAGGCAATGCTGAGACAGCTCCATCTGTCATGTTTGAGAGTAACTTGCCTTGCTATTTGTTTATTAGTGTACAGGATACTATGATGGTGTTCTGTTTTCCCAAAAGATGTTGCAAGGCTTTTTTTTCAGTAAAACTGTCTAAAACAACCACATTTTAAAAACTTGTGGCATACATCTTCTTTTGATCTTCCTGTGAGTATACAAAGCACAAAGAGTCAAATCCTATTAGACTTTTATCTGGTAAATCAAGTTGGAAGCCTTATAAAAGCAGCTCTCCACTTTTGGCTTTGTTCATAATTCTTATAGGCAGGGCAGTGTACTTAGAGAAAAATACATCTAAACATTTCATAAAGTTTTATAGAAAAAATGTTCTCTGGAAGTAAGAAGGTTTGGGTGGAGCTTGTCTATCTGCACAAGTTTGTTTCCCCCATCTGAGCATTTGCTATTGGAAATTATCATGAAAAGTGATTAGTTTACTTTGAAGTTTTATTAAGATATAAAACATTGTGATTTCCAGAGTGTGTGTGTTATAAATGACCTCTGTGAGTACCTACTCATCTGTTTATCTTGGTAGATAGACTTCAGGAGTGGTGGGTCAAACTGCTTCCAGCTTGCAATGGTTAGAGGGTTGCTGAGCTCAGTAAGTTTTTTTTCAGTACTATGGGAAATCCCAGCCAGTTTTTAATGCGTGTTTCTGAAATTTACTGAAAGATTAGAAAATGTACTTTTTAAAACCTTGGTAGTGTTACAAATTATACTAAAACTGCCTCTTGGAAAGGTCTGACCTCTTTTGGGTTTGCTGCTGAACTTTGGACAGTGTTCTGCAGGTGGTCTGTGTCATTTCTTCTCCACCTGCAGCTGTTGGGAAAGCCCATACAGAAATATGAACAGAGATGGAAAGGTCAGAAATGCAGAGAAAGGGTAGCCAGATGTTAAAGATAAGGGATTGGGATCCTGGGCAGTTTACATCTTCCTTCATCAGGTTCAAACTGCTTTTAGAAAGCAGCCTGGGAGTATTGAGGGGTATGGTCTGTTCTTAATGAGCTTGCCACTCACACATGACAGCATGAGGGGAAATTACAGGAATATAAAATCAGAGAAATTTGGATTTGGAGACCTCTGGGATATGTTGCCAAAAACAGTTAGGTAAAAGCCAGGGCAATGACTGTAGGGAGGTGAAATCAGACAAGCTGCTTAGCAGACATGAAAACATCATTATTTCATATTTAGTAACAAAATTGCACAAAGGTTAGTTCCTTTTAGGAACTTACAGGCTCTGTTTTGGGTTTTTTTCTCCTCACCCTCCTACCTCAAAGTTTTTTATCCTTATACTTCTTCTGGGACTCAAATTGGAAATCCTGAATCAGGAAGAGGAGACTTTTTACTTGCCCCACTTCTTTCTTATCAGCTGTCCTGTGAGATGATTTCTTAAGTGCTGGAAGGGATGGGCATGATCATTACTGCAGGCTTTATTGTTTGAGACAAACTTTTGGGACTCACTCCATTATACCTCTTGCTGAATCTTAATGAAAAACAGTGGATGATTTTAGCATCATTTGTTGGAGATAATTTGAGTGATATTCATATTATTCAAAAATATGCAAGCTGCTAATTTATTGTTTAAAAAAAATCAGAAGTACTTCATACAGCTGTAGGTCTGCATGTTTCCTTATTGGCCAACAGGCAAGCTTTTATAACAACTTGCAGAAAAATTTAGGTGCCCAGCTGAGATAGTGCATAAGTGTCTTTCATAAATGGGTGACATCTGAGAAAAATCTGTTGTGACTGGAAAAATGTTTGTCTAAAGTAGGCTGTTGAAAGACATGAGGATGTGACTTCTGAGGGATAGCACAGCAGAGGCCCTAATCTTGACTGCATGCTTTTTTACTAGGCACTCCTGCTATATCTGTGTGTTTTCCAGGTACACTTGGTGGTTCAGGAACTGTGCAGCTTGCAACAATCAGGTTTTGGATCTGAGGTGGTGTTTAGGTTCATCTTTGAACTCTGTCATGTCCTCATTACCATGGGAAATACACATTAGGAAGTGAAGAACCAGCTGATGGAGAGTATTTTTATTACTTTTGAGAAGTTGTGTGGCATTTATTTCAGGGTTGAAATGCTGCGCGTCTAGAAAAGTTCTTTATTCCTTCATTTTGTTAGTCATCCAAACAGAATGATTCTCAGTTCATTATCGTCCTTTTAGTAATAATGATGGAAACGGGCAGGGAGTTGTCCATATAAGACTGTTCTTAGTAATTAACCAATATGCTTTTAATATAAAATGAACAATATTTTGCCTCAGACATGAAGCTCATGTCTAGCTAGCAAAAATTGTTTTTTCTCATGGACAGCGCCATCTTTTCCATGTCAGAACTATGATTCAACCAGTTTGGTTACCATAACTGGCCATACAGATTCTTGTCTGATAAGCAATGAAAGTGTAACACATTGCTTTAAGTACAAAGGTCTTGATCATGTGTTGTTTCCAACCACAGTACTCAGGGAATCTTTATATCAAGTATTAATTGCTGCTGATGCTGTGCAGTGCCAAGTACATGAGGCATGAAAGCTGTGTGGAGATTTACAGGTGAATAAAGGGTAGGAGCAACAGGTGAATACAGGCATGGGAATGCCCTGACTGGGAGGCAGGAATTTCACTGTCAGTAATATGACTGCTGGTCAGCAGGCATTCAGATGTGAAGGTACACACACATAGGTGAGAGTCATGAAGAGTTTTGTTCTTACAGGAGACAAAAACCAGCAGGACTGAAAATGAGTAGCAATGGCACATAGAAAGAGTCTATAAACTTTCTGCTCTGATGGGTTGCATGACAGTCTCATACAGGGAATGTATGAACCTATTCCTATCTTTCCAGATACCTTTTCTGTAATAACTTGCAATCTACTCTGAATTAATCTTTACTTGATACCTACTTAAAAATTCTTATTCATGGACCTTCTCTTTCTTCTTTGTGTCAGTGGAGTGTTTTGGCCTGGCAGTTGGAAAAGGAGAGTCATTACTTCACATTTGCAACATTGCCATTTTGCCTTGTATTTTAAAGAACATGAGTTACAAATTGCAGAGTTTATTCCACAAGGGGAACTGCCAGTATGGGTAAAGGTAACAGTTCGTGCCTGTGTTGTAACTCAACTATAGGATTGTTTCGTTGGGTGAGTCTTGTTTTCAGGTGAGTTTTTATTGTCTGTGAGCAGCTCCTGGTGTGGCATGCCCATGCTATACATCATGCTCATTAAAACATGGGAAGGGTGTCTTGATGCCGGTATGGCCAAACATGTCTTGCAGCAACATGTGGTGGAATTCCTCATGCAGCACAGAGCTTTCTGAGATGGCTGCTGTTGATGGCTGGAGTACAAGCGCAGGCTGAGGAGTTCCAGAGCGTCCTGTGTGCAAAAGAGCCCTATGTTAAGCTTGAATTCTTAAAATATTTTTGCTTTTCCTGACAGAAATAATAATTTATGGGGTTTCTGGTGAAGCAAGCCTGAGGAAATTTGTTCTCTCATAAGCGTTTTGTAAGATTCTTTTTTGCAACTGAGCGTTTAATAACTATGCTTATGAATTTTCTTCTTTGCTTAGGCCCAGATTAATGCTTGTTTTTAGAAATTCTGTAATTGAGTTCTGACCCCTCTAAAGTTGGGCCATGTTTAAGCCTCTGTGTGCCAACTCAAAGCATTCCTTCTCATTCACACATCCCCAGTTGTAGTAAACCCTTGAGGAGGATGTGAGGATGGGGAGATTCCTCGTACAGGTCGTTAAGCTCTGGGTGGTCTTCTGGCTGTGCTCAGAAGAAAAATCACTATTTGTTGTGCTTGTAGTAATAATTCCAGTGTGTTACTTTGAGAGAAGTTTGAGCAGGAACAGCAGGTCTCAAAACACACTGTAAAAAGAAAATCATTCTTATTTACTAGAATTGCCAGAGCAGATTCTTGTGTGTATGAGAGAGTTTGTGATCTGAGTAAATCCCCTGTGCCACTGTTGATACCCACAGTGTGGTGTCACTTCAAGTAAACCAGGGCAGTTTAGTTCAGCTGATCTAATTTCTCATTCAGAGAGAGAATGCAAATGGGTATTGAATAACCCTCACCCTAATGAATAAATGATTGTGCAGAATTATACTGCAGCAGAATAGATTTCTGTTGTGCAGCTCACGTGTCCTGCAAGCTTGAAAATGCTTCACAGAGTGAGCTGCTGTGAGAATTCAGTTCAGAAGTTCAAGATAATAGCAGTGCAGGTTGTATTCTGCAGATTTGTGGGGTTTTGGCTGTTTGGGATCAGGCTTACATAGGAACCTTTCTTAGGGTAAAGATCTTGTTGCAATTGAAATCAGATGAAGTTGCAGGCAGCACTAATGATCAAACCCAAATACCATTTTCCTGTTGAAAATCATTACAGTTTGTTTTCTTCTTATATTTCTGCTTTAGATACTTTGGCTTCAGGTTTTTTTTCATTTCTTCTCAGCCTGAAGGAAATTTATTTTCTTAGCCTGTGAGCTCGCATATTGCTGAAAATGAGCTTAGGAGAAATGATTCTGCTGGTGTTCTTTGTTTTTCATTCCTTCCCCCTCTTCTGCCAAGTTGGGGTGGTGATGATGATATTATTATTATTATTATTATTATTATTATTATTATTATTATTACTATTACTATTATTATTTTAAACTGATATTTAACACACCTCTGTGTATGCCTGAGCTGTTTGTTTGGAGTTTTTTGAGCTCAGTTTACACTGACTTGCTGGGGAATGAGGACCAGAATAGCAGCAGTCATTCAGAGCAAGATGCAGGCTGACAGGGAAGGTAATTGTCAGAGTTGTGTGAGAATGTGTTCTGGCAGTTACGCTTTTTAACTTCTTCGTCATGACAAAAGCTTCGCTGTGGCTCAAGGTCTTGAATGTTTGTATTGAGCAAAACAGAGGAACCTGGGGAGGCAGTTCAGATTAATTAGACACGTTAAAATTGTTTTCTCAGGGATTAAAGTTGTTGCTTGAGAGATATTTATGTTAGAAATTCCTTCCCTGACAGGTACAAATAAACATTTATTGTAGGTGATGGTAAAGAGAGATGCCCCTGCAAGCTCTGGCATTTCATCCTATACACAGAGCAAAAGCATGGGGGTGCAGAGTGCTAATTGTAATTCCTAGGTCTGAAAAGCATTCCTTTGTTAAAACCCTGGAGTTCCTGTCTTCTGGACACAGCTCTTGGGGAATCTCCACGGTGCTGTAGGTGTGTTTGCTGCTTTGCAGAACCTGGAGTGTGCTCAAGTGACACAGGCTGGTGGGCAGTGGAGTGAAATGCTGTCTTTTGTCTGATTTCAAGGCACATCTTTTAATGCCATTATTTACCAATAAGCACTAGGGACTTTGATCTGCTCGACAAGCTCTGGCAGGTATCCTGCTTCAGAAGAGGCAGAGAGGATTTATCCCACACCTTGGTGTCAGTGCTGTCTGCCACAGCTCCAGTGTTGAGTTGGGCAGGTCTCAGTTGAAGATACTGTCTTGCCATTTACCAAGAGCAAATTTTGTAGCTCCAGTTTTTTGTGGTGGTAAAGAAATAAATGAAACCGGGGAGATTTCTAACTTGATCATATAGCTGCTGTTACCATGAGGCTTTCATAGACCAATTCCTTTAAAAGCATCCAGGAGGCAGTTCCAGCCTGAATCCCACAAGGGTCAGCTGCTTGTTCTAAGTGACAGAACTAAGCTTTGTTGGAGCTTAGTCTGGAGCTTTGTTTGGTCGTTTTATTAGGACTTGGCCAAGAATTTCAGTTCATCTTGTCCTGGTGCAGATTTTAGAGAGCATGTCTTCAAAGCAGAATTACAGGAAGTATGTTCCCACTACATGTGTGAGACTTTAGCTAATGCTGAGATAGCCTAGCAAGTAGGCAAGGTTTTTTGGTTTTTAAAAATTTATATGAACTCTTTTCAACTGGACTATGAATCCATCAGAGCAAGTATCAGCAGTAGAGTAACCACAGTGCGTGCTTTGGTCTGCCTTATTTCAGCTCATGATCACAAGTTCATCACCAGCAATTAGCGAAACACCAGTGACTCTTGAGGTGTTTTACTAATTGTTGCCTCTCAGACCTTTTGAAATAGATTGCCACACCCTTCTGGCAAAGAAACCCAGTTCCAATGTATAAAAGAGAAGAGGGGGGAAAAAAGCAACACCAGAATTTTTCGCTCCTTGCCTCACTGAAGGATCCACATTATGTAGCATTACACTCTGTTGTTTATATAGCCTGCTTTGTTTTCATTTGGGGATGTTCAAAGGGGATTTCAGTGTTGTAGTGAGATATGCATGAACAGCTGACTGGGAGTTCAAAAGCGTTTGTGTAGATTGAAAGCTGGTTTATTTTCCACGTGCCAAGAATCAGTTTTGTTTTATTTAGATGAAACTAGATTATGGCACTGAAAACCCAATGGTATTAACATTCTTACATAAAGCAAGTTGGGAAGAGATGTTACAGTTCAACTAATTGTTAATTATACAAATACTCTTGCTGCATATTTTCTTAAGACTTCGGGAATGTTTTGTGATGCAGTAGATTTGGAGAGTTTTTATTCTGAGGGGAAAATAGAATAGTAAATGAGTTAGGAATGAAGATACTAAACAAGGCGTTTTCTTCGCTTGGAAGCATGCTTAAAATTGATTAAATATTTGCTTTCAAGCATTAAATCTTCATCTTTGAGGCATGAACATGCTACCTCTGTCTTTCTCCTTTGGGCTTGTTGTATAACTCTATTCAGGCCTTTGTGGTGCCTTACATAATGGGTAATGCTATGGAGGATCAGCATCCCTCTTTTGTTAAAGTCCTGCTTTTGTCCTGTTGTTCACTTGACATAGCCAGAAAGAAGGGCTAATGGTTGCTGAATAGTAGCTTGTGATGAATTTGAGGATTGAGCTTTTCAAACCCTGAGCCTGCAACTGGCATTGCTGATAATAATCTGCTCCTTCTGTGTTGTTTAAAAATCAAAACAAAATAAGGAAAAAAAAAAATCCCTGTTCTGCACATCTGGGAAAAAACAGAATTCTATTGGGTTTATTATTGAAAACAAAAAACGTAGGCTGTTTTATAAAAAATATGGGACGTTTGCATTTAAGTATTTCAGATTCAACTCTCTTAAATTTCACTGTTCAAATAGTGAAATAGTCTGGGATTAAAAAAAGAAAAAACTTGGTGATTTTTGCGATTTTTTTTAAACTATTCTCTACTCTGCAAAGGCAAACATGTACAACGGCAATACAGTTAAAAAGGAGGAAAACAATAGTTACCCTCTCCTTGCATCCCAGAACAGACTACCCATGTTTGCACTACCATAATACAGATGATTCCCATGGGAAAATCTTAAGGTCTGCCTAGGGACCTACCTTATCTGTAGTTCTTTAATTTCAGGTAATCAGTTGCCTTTTCTAAGATGATTTTAGGTTTACCAAGTGCAGCACTTGAAGCAAATTGCTGCAAGAGTGGAAAGTGGTTAGGAGGCACTACCCTTGGGAAAAGGAATTGTTGGATGGGAGTAGCCATTAATGAGAGCATCTGTGAAGGCACAAAAGCAAACCCTAAATCCAAACCCAGTGCAAACATCTTGAGGAACAGCTGTAGAGTTTCTCTATTCTGAGCCGGGCCCTGGGAAATTCCTTTTGGGAGAGAAAGTGTTAAGACTTGTTATCCTGTTCTTGTGAGGGCAGTGTTTCATAAATAACTGCAGAAGTCACATGTAGCATTTCTGCTTTGATTACCTATTAAAAACACCTATCTTGTTTGGCAGACTTTTTGCACTCAGATAACTTCTGATGGTGTGATAGGGCGTGTTTTATTTACAGTAACGGATCCACATTCTTCATTTCTTTTGTCTCCCGCTATCAAATTCTATATGCTGCTCTGTCCCAAAGATTGATTCCCACAGGCTTCAGCTTAAATATGCAGTGGTAGATGCATTCCTAGATGCATGACAGAGAAGAGGCACGGACAGATGTCTACAGTGATCATACTTTTACTGCAGGTTTTGCATCCAGTAGGCAATTCTTGTCCGCAGAGGATGCTGAAGTCCCTTCTTTGGAGCAGGGGAGTGGGGAAAGCCTACCTGGGGTGCCAGTGCGAACTTTCTTTTCAAAGACCCTGCAGAACTAAATGAAGTGTTTTCAGTGCTCCGAATTCCACTTGGGTAGGACAAGTTTTTGCTTGCCTGCTGGACCCTGAGCCGTGCCGTTCCTCGGAAATGTTTTGCCGCTAAAGCAGAAACACTGCATTGAATCCTTCCTCAGCACGTTGAGCAGCTCTCGGTGTTTTCCTCCGGTGAGGATGGAAGCACAGCTTCCAGCTGTTGTTGGGAAGCGTTGCCACAGGATGGGGCTGTTGCACTGCCCAAACGTGATCTGTCACCTCGGGGAATCACGACCAGGAGCTGTTTTCAGCGCTAACCTGAAACTGCACTCCCGGCCCTTTTCTTTATTAGCTCATGTAGTGAGCCTCGAGTTTATCCCTTTCCAAGAGGTAGGAAATTTGGAGTAAGGTGTTGTTGGCTTGCTAGGAGTAGATCAACTTTGTTTCTTTTAGAGGCAGCTTTGTACCATATGACAAGCCCAGGTAGTGAGGTAATAATTCACATAAAGGGGATTTGGTTCACGTATCACTGAATATGTTAAATATTAAATTTGGGGGGGGTTAAGCCTTTATTAAATCCATATTTGTGTTTTAGAAATGTGCCAAGAAGTGTTCTAATGAAGCAGCATCTGGGGGTTAATAAATGATATCATGAATCCATTCTGATTGCCAAGAAAGATTTTAATAAAGGAAGCCATGCCCAGGGTTGACTGTTTCATCCATGAGGAATAATTGTTTTGTTTCCATATTTCTTTTACTGGTTGGTTAAAACAAGTTTGCGTTTTAGCATCAAGTCACTTTTGGTTGTTCTGCATGTTTCTGTACCATTGGCACAAAGAGCTGGCCCTCGGTCTGCTGATTGTAGGAGGTGTTATTTTGAATGCATGGAGACCTTGCATCTTTTACTGCTTTTCACATTTATCTCATGTTCCTCTGTTCTTTTTCTCTCCCCCTCATTCAGGGTGAAGTGAAGTCTGAAGAGGGGCCAGAATGGAATATACTGCGTGATGACTTCATGATGGGAGCATCTATGAAGGACTGGGACAAGGAAAGTGATGGAGAGGGCAACAGTGAAGAAGGAGGTGGTCTAAAACAAGAAGATGACAGTGACTGAATGAAACTGAAAACCATTCAAGATCATGTTTTATCTTCTTAAGTTTCTTAGGATAAAAAGTCAGCATTCTATGAATGTACAACACTTGGAGGATACCTCTTTTAAAAGAAAAAAAAAAGGACTTACACAACCTTGGAGTGTTTTCTCCTCCATGTCAAACTTTTATTTAATATAGCTCCATTTGCTATACTGAAATCCTGAAATATTTTCCAAAACAAGTATAATTTTCAACATATTTCCAAAACATTTTGTACAGTCAAAATAGTGGCACTTGCCCAATGAAAGATGGATTTTGCCAAGGTCATTAAAAGTTTATACATTAGTCATGGCAATTGATGTATTAGTGTGCCTGCATTTCCAGATCACTGCTGCACTTTGAAAAGTTGTTGCAATTTGCAATAGAAATGGCTTACAATAAACACAGAAATGCCATCACCTTGTAAAGTTATCGGACTCCTATAGAGTCTTCATTACTTTGGCCAGAAAAGGTTCTGTAGATAATAAAGGAAAGTAACCATTAATGTGATAGTTCTGGTTTTGGAGCATTAATTTGGTTGGAGACAACTCTGGAAACAGAATTGTAGAGAGATTTGACCCTGCTGATAGGGTTTAGTGTTTATATATGTATGTATATATGGTTTTTCTACTGCAAGTCTGAGATTGTATAAGCTAAGGAGTCTGGTAGGAGAGGAAAGGACAGTCATTGGTTTCACTGGGGAGGGAGAGCTTTCCTAGCAATACCACAGAAAACTGTGTTCCCTGTCGCTTCATTTGCAGTTGTGGTGTTCTGGCGTTTTTCAGTGAGGAGCCGGAGCTCCGAGATTCATCCTGTGGGTTTAGTCAGCTCTAATGCTGAGTCAGATCTAATTCCTCAGGTCTGCAAAGGGTCAGACCCAGAGCTCTTCCTCTTAGGTGTGGGCCATAACTGTACCAAATTTGGAAGCCATCTGTCAGGATAACAGGATTGCCTTTGTTTAAGCTACAGCAATTTCTCCTCAGTAGTTGTTGGTTGCAGAGGTGCAGAAGGTAACACACATAACAAGAATATATTTTATGTAAGCATATGCATACAGAAGGAATTGTGTGGTGGTAAGGGTGTTCTAAATGAGAGGCTGGGGTTGAATTCTGCTGCCTTTGCTGTTCCAGACTGACTGACTGATGCTGTGTCATTTGTTTAACTTTGCTATCACATTTCCCCATTTGCTATGTGAAGAAAAAACCTTGGGGCCTATTAATTGATAGTTAAAATACATGGTACTCTTCTGTCCTTTTCTACAGATGGCTTACAGACAAGCCTGTCTTTGTACATGCTTATAGGCAAGACATGATTAGGAGCAACTTTGAAATTTTCAGTCTTCAGCATTGAAATGTGCAGTAGGATTTAGATTTTCCTAACAAAGGCATTGTTTGAATTTTGTGTGTACTGCAGGATAAAAAATAGAGGTACAAAATGGCAGAGGAACCCATCCCAACAACTGGCAGTCATTGTCTTATCCCTAGCCTATTCATCTGGTATATATTGTAGCATAATTCTTCCAGAAGAACTCAAAGCTAACAGGAGAAATGTTTAGATTTTCAAGCTGTTTAGAGTGTTAAACATATTAGAAATCTGAGGAGACATTAGTTTGTGGCCTGATATTTATTATCACAAATGAAGGCATACACCCAAAATACCAAGTGGCAAAACCACAGAAGTTTGACATATGGTTATCCCGCCTTCTGAAGGCTCAACATCTGTACAGCTGTGCAGTGAGAGTCACCATCTCATTAGTGCACTGTAAAAACGTGCTGCAATGGGGGCTGACTGCATGAAGCAGCATAACATTCTAACCTGACACTGCTTTCTCTCTACAGAGTTCAGCTGCTTTCTGTGGAAAAATTACATCAGCACCCTTAAATCTACAGTTGTTCTCTAGTTTCATATCAGCAGTTTCTTTCCATAATCAAACTTCTGGAAAATAATCTTAAGTTTTCCTTAGGAACTGCGACATCCTGAGGTGATTATTAAAAATTTCAGAATGCTGTCCAAATACTTTTGGAATACTTGGGTGTTTATTTGTGCATTTTTGGAGTAATGTTTTGATTAAAGCACTGAAGTGTCTCTTGTGTGTTTAAGAAAAATGTAGATTCTATCAATATTGCTAAAGGTATTTTGAGCTTTCATTTAGAGTGCATAGCCTATATGTGGAGAGCATTTCTTGCCTTTTAAGAAGTATAATACTTATATTTTAATGTATATTGAGTTGTTATTTAAATTTTATACTGTACTTTGTCTTTCCCTTGTCTTTTTTTTTTTTTTTTTGTGCCATATGCCAAGAAGCTCTGAGAATTGCTAATATTGCTAGCTGCATATATTGATTTTAGGCTGCTTTATTTCACAAGTTTTGTTTTTGTTGACTAGCAGTTCAAAAGATCTTGTTTGGCCCAGGCACCTTCCAGTCTCTTCTCTGGGCTGCCCTACCCCCTTTTTTCAGTAATGTTCTTCCTCTTCAGCAGCTCCCAAGAACAACCTTCAGCAGCTTTTCCCAGCAGTCAGAGTGCTCGCTCTGTTTTTCCTGCTCCCATGAATATCTGTGCTCAAGCAAAGCTGTGCTGCTGCCCTTCATTCCAGAGAGCATGAATCATCTCAACTTTGTATATTTCTGTACCTATCTATATAAAGCCAATAAGGATGGGGTGGTTCCAGTTTTGTTAGGCTTCAAGCCAATTCCAGAGTATGTACAGTTTAATATTCTATGGATTGCATGCAAAGCAAGGGGTTTGTTTAATAAGAGAAGGCACAGGGTCAGCTCTTCCCATGTCTCTTGTCCACTGGTCTAATTTCACGTTAATTGTGCTAACTTTTTTCAGCAAGGAAAGCATGAGTTGTCTGTGGAAAAACATAACTGTCTTGCCCCTGCTTTTCTTCAGCCTCCTGTTAGGGATACACTTGGGGAGAGGTGATGGTATATCCTTGTTGTGCCTGATGCCACTGTACAACAGCATCTTCTCTGCTAACACCTGGAGGGAAGAGTTCCCACTTCTGCAGCTGTGAGGCAGATACTCCTGGGTTTACAAGCTGAGCAGAGAAAAAGAGCTGGAAGCTGCTTCCTGGTGAAGATGGGGCTTTTTTGTCTGATTTGTTTTAAAGAGAGAAGTGGATTGTTAGGAGGCCATAAAAGTTTTTTGACTATCTGATGCTTCCAGAAGAAGGTGGTCTGTAGAGCTGCATCTGTTCGGAGCTGGCTCAGTAGTGGTCTCCGGGGAGGAAGGCAGAAGTCATCTGGCACAAAATATTCTGCACAACTGAAAATGACAAACTTCTCATTCTTATGAAATGAGTCCTGGCACAGTTAATATACACACAGAGCAGTCATCAGTGTTGTTCACTTCCAATCCCTGCAAATTGCTCAATGATTTCTTCAAGACTTGCTGAGGTAAGGAGTGAGAGGGCCAGGAGAAGGCTTGAGGTAGTGGAGACTCAGGATCATGTTACACAGATTGGGTCCTTGTGCTAAATAAGATGTTAAACTCGGGAGTCTAAGACCTCAGGCACTGGAGACTGAACAAGTTCTTGATTAACAGATGGTGGAGGACTGTACATCTCATTTTCTGCTGTTCTAAAGCAGTGGCTTCTAACCTCTTGCAGCATGTAAACCTCCAGTGTTTCACCTCTGTAAGTGATCTAGCAGATGAGGGCTTTTTCTTTATCATTCTCCAGACTTTTAGCAATGGCTGATACTTCTTAGATAAAGCATTGTTTTCAAATGCATCTTTTCAATTGTTTTTCTGTCTTAAGGGACATGTTAAAAATGAAACTCCAGTCAAACTGAATACTTTAAACATGAAAGATCCTTGTGTTTGTGTAATGCTCCATCCCTTGAAACTACTTATTTTTATTTAAATCCATGTGTTTAACCTGTTGGATACAAAATAGTTAAATGAATTAGGGCACTTTGATCAAGCTTTTTGGATGTGAACTCATGAGCACAAGCAGTTTCCAACAGGCACTTTGGAAGGTTATTTTAGGAATACTCATAAAAAGCATTATTTCTTCACAGTGCCACAGTTGGTTCAATAGCGCATTCTCTCATGCCAGTGCATGAACTTCTGGAGCATCATTTTACATAATTTTCTTAGTGTTTCTTCACTGTTTCCAGTAAATGTGGTGGTGTTAATTGTGAACTGCTAACCAGGATCAGACTTGCATTGAGGTTTTCATACCACTAGGATTCCTTACAGACATAGTCTTCTCAGAAGTAGCTAAATAATTAATAGAAAGTGTTCACTTATCAGATAAACTGGTTACCCTTCTTATCAGGAACTTTAAGGCCTAATTAAGAAATGGTTAAATATAAAACCTGCTGATGTTATGTTAATTGTCCTTTATGTCGTGTTGTAGGCAAGTGTGTGATCATAAGTAGAAGGTAACAGGGTTGTTTGCCATAGTTCTAAAATCTGCTGTACTTAAAGATTCCACAAGGCATTTATGAGCCCTTTATAAAGTGCATTATGAATATAATCGTGGCAATTGTGACTTAAGGCCCATGGCTATTCAGTCACTCTGTTGCTTTGAACTTTGCTTTTCTATCCTGATAAAGGAGGACATTCTCAATTGTTCAGAACAGAGAAGCTTAAAAGTGTTGCTTGATTCAAACAACAAGATAGTGAAAAGCTTTCTTGATTATGTGGCTTTTTCATTGACTTTCAGATTGAGTACAGTTTATCTCAAGAGGATTTTCTTTGGTTTTTAAGTGATCCATAAATTGCAAGTTTTGTGGTCAGTGATGCAGCCTTTTTCTTAGGGTACCCTGTGTCCAGGGACAAGAACTGGCCTGTGTCCATTTCAGGAAGGGTGCCTGAGGTCAGGCACTGAATGAAAACTCACTGGAGAGCTGAGTCCCTGAGCTGTTGGTAATTGAGCCTTTGACATACCTGCCCACGGCACCTTCCCAGTCACACCTCACAGGGCTGCTGGGAGGCAAAGGGCAATCAAACACACATTGTCAGTCTTTCCACCACGGGGTTCTCTGCATCACTTATAACTCCAACGAGCTTCAAAAGAGGTTCACACTGCACAGTAGTGCAGTATGGCTGCAATAGTGGAGTTTTGTACAAAAGGTAACAACAGTGTGGTTTTATATATGGTGGTTTTTTTAGAGGAGTGAAGTATTTAACAGTACCTGCTGAAATGTGCTACGTCCTTACAAAAGCAATGCTCATTAATTAAGAAAAGATTTCATAAAATTCTGAAATGTCTCTTCGCGATTAACAGAAAAAGACTGAAGATCTTTCAGAACCTTCAGCCAAGATCCTCGATTTAAGGATGCATTGCTCAGCCAAAACACTGTATTAGACCCAAGTATAAATATACTTCCAGTGTGAACATTGATCAAATTGGGAGGATGATATATTGATATTCTTTCTTGTGGATTGTGTTAGAAAGGGAATGGTCAGTCCTTGCAAGATGCTGGACATCTTTCTGATGTAGCACTGCAACCAGCAGGTCAGACCAGGATTGCCAGTGCCACTGCTGATCTCTCCATCTGCTATGTTTTGCATTTTTTTTTTAACTGCTGGAGTGTTCTTTCATTTTAAATGTTGGTGTCATTGCCAAGAATGAAAGAACGGGAACATATTTTATGTGAAGAAGATAGTTCAAGTAAGAAGGGAAATGTGTGTCTTTCTATGTCAATATTGTGCCTCTCAGACACAGGCCATTGTCTTCAACTCTCACTTCAGCTGCTGCTGAAGCACATTGCTGACTATCTGTCTCATGATGAATTAATTGCTTTTAATTTAATTGCAGTGATGAGCTTGTGGACTCAGGTCCTTTATATGAGACACTGCTGGGTCTGATGCACATTTGCAGCCAATTTATAGCCATTTTAACACTCTGATGAAATTGTTGATAAGGTGAATGTGCACATGACACTGGAATTTGTGAGAGGAGGCATTTCAGCTGTCAGTCTATATCCATGATGGGGAAAATTAGAGACTGGTCCATAGAGTCCAGCTAAAACCAGGGGAGTATGTTACTTTAATTGCAATCCCATCTAAAAGATCATTGATTTAGGAGAAGCAAATATTGAACATCTTTGCCACTCTGCAGAGGTGGCCTGTTCAAGATCCAGCTCTAAAATAATCTGGATATGGATCAAAATTACTAATACAGAAATGGATCTTTCTGTTCTAGTTCTAGATGGAGTCACCAAGCTCAAACCATCATCTGTCTGGGAGGAAGTAATTTCCAGGCATAGAATATGGCTTTAAAAATGTGTAAGGCTGAGAGGGAAAGACCTCTGCAGTTACCTGGTGAGTGCAGCACAAAAGCTTGGTACTGCATGAGGTCTGGTTTGGTTGTGGGTTTGGTTTTGTTTCATGAGGTAATACAAAACAACATTGCTTTCTGTAAGCTTTCTAGCACGTTCTTGATCACGTCTTGCTTAAAAACTATTAGGAAAAAAACATTTCTGAAGCTGTGTTAGTTTATTAGAGCTTTTCATCTATGCAGACTGCATAGGCAGCTTGTGAAGAAGTCAGGATGCCAGACCCAGAGCTATTTGTTTTTTGTAGCTGCAGAATATGATTTAAATATGGCATTACTGGCTGGCCCATTTTTGAAGTTGCTGCCAATTAATCTTGCTATACACGTAATTTTCTTAAAACTTAACAGCGCAATCTGGGTGCACATTCTAACTTGAGTTACATGGTTTTAATTTGTTGAATAAACTCCAGTGGATGCTCTGTTAGGAATCCAATATTTACAGATATCATTTGTGTGTTACTTAATGAGGTATAACCCAAATCATCACCATGCAATTCAGAAATAGAAGGCAACAGCTGTAATACTGAGAAGGAGATGCAGTTCACGAGTTCAAACCTTGAGATTAAAGGGATGACTTTTACCCTACTGTCTTTACTTTGTCATGCTTGCTATAAGTAGATGTCAAGGCCCTCTGGTTTATAAACCACTGAGCTTATATTTCTCTGTCCTATTTTAATTATTTTTATTTTTAGTTAGTGAATCTGATCATTTTCCTCTGCTGATATTTAAGTCTTAGTGACTTAAGTGGAAACAGGATTTCCTGTGGTGATTAAAACCACAGGTGCTAGGATTAAGGAAGGCCTCTTTTTCAGTGGCATATAGACTAAAACTGGAATGATACATAGAAGATTAGTGTGGCATCCTCAAGGCTGACAAGCACATTTGGGAAAGCACATGAGGGAATCAAACTCCGGGAGGCGTAACCGTGGGGAAACTTCTCTGGCAAAGTTTTTATGGGGACTTGAATCTTAACTGATTCAAAGCTGGAAATCAGCTGTTGGAAGCAGAAACCTCTTTGTATGCAGCACTGATGTGTGCAGCCTTTATGGGAAATGTGCATGTTTTTAGGATATGGGGTTTAGGCTATTGATGCTTCCCTAGACCCCTAATGTCTGGCTGTACTCTGTGGGGACAGGGTGCAACTCTACTGGAGAGAAGCTATTTTAGGAGTTGTAAAATGCCAGCCATGTAAAATGTGAAGAATAACGTAGCACTGAAATACAGACAAAAGGGGGTGTTCCTTTCTGTTCCCCTTTTCCTTTTATCCATAAGAATTTTTTTCCCCTTTCCTTCAGATTTTAGTCATTCTGGCTTGAGATGTCCTGTCTACAGTTCCAGTATTGTTGTTGTTTTGGGTTTTTTTTGTTGTTCTTGATAACAGATTTTTTTGGGTTAATTGCATTCTAGATGTCTTTTTTTTAAGGTGCAGTTTTAAACACAAACTATACACTGCTGTGTGGACATTACAGCTTTATGTTCTTACTTGATGGTGGGAGATGATGCCATTCTGTAAGTTCTCAGAGATGACACCTGAATGGCTTTTTGGATCAGATCCTGTTGACTACTCTTGTGACTTGTTCCCACTGAAATGATTAAATCTATTTGTAGGAACCAGAACTTTCTTTATGTATATAGGTATGTATGTATGAATACCTATATTTATAAATACACAAAAAGGTGTGTGTGTGTCTATAAATATATATAAAAATAAAAGTTCTTATTCTTGTTACATATTTTATACATGTTCTATATATATATATTTAAAAGAAGTTCTGGTTCACGCAAATAAATTATCTCTTTATATATAAATATTGGAAACATACCTTTGATTTGCAAGCTGACAAGTAGTTGCATATGTATATATATGGGTAGCAGTCTTGCGTGTCAAACAGCGTGTTCTATAAAATAGCCTTTATCTTCTGGAACATGAGTGCTGCAGGAATGGGCTGTGCTTGTGTGAAATGCAATCCTGGGGCAGTGGGGCTGCTTGTGTTAGTAAGGTCAGCAGGGTTTGCTCTCAAATTCATCCAGGCGTTACAGCGCACACTAATGAAATGTGCAGCACAGAGGTATGGGCTTCTACTTCACTAAGGATAATAAACAGTAAAATCTAAGGTTTTATTATAGTATATATTACAATTTTCCATTATTTGTCATCTCCTCTTTGCCTCACCTTTATTAGGTGCCACCTTGGCTCTCAGAGTTGAACCTTTATGCATGTATTTTTATAAAAAGGAGAATTCAAAAGGTTTTTTTTCCCTAGCAGCCTGCATCAGAATGGCTGAGATTCTACATGACCACAGCTATGGCTGCAGATTTCTGTGCGTGCCACAAAGAATTAATTGTGCAATCATCCTACGCTCGTCATCAGTGTGAGAATTTACAAAAGTCACCTCTTAACTTTTAAAAGTTATTCCTCTTCCAACAATGTTCTTTAGTTTATGAAATGTGACCAGCCACCTTACTTAATGACCTGGTCGTCAGCAGTTTTAGAAAGATTATTGCCTTTGTATTTTGCACAGTGCATTTGCGTATAACCAAAACAATCTAAAAAGAAACCACAAATTGTAAAATCCTGACCACGTAATTTTTAACTTAATAGGAAACATGAAACCTTTACATTTAGTGAAGTAACTTTCCAGGTGTCTCTGTTTTTCTAATAAACAGTTAGTGTTTATTAAAAAAAAATTAATATATAAAAAAGACAGTATTGTATTGAATTGAAAGCACCAAAACAGATCAGTTCTGTTCTTTTCCCATATGCACACCAAGAGCCCATTCCCACTTTTTGACTCACAAAGCTTCCACTGACAGCAGGACAAGGCCATTTCATAGAGGAACAGGGAAGAGATAAATGTAAGCTGAGTTAGCCTTCAGTGCCTGATAATCCCAGCAGATTTTGAAACCAACAGGTAGTCATCAATAAAAGCTATTGTGGAATGAATAAGAACTAAAAAGCTTTGCAAGATAAAAATACAAAACCATAATTAGGATAGTAGTCATGAAAATTACCAGTAGAATGTAGAAGCAGAATTACCTGTGTAAAAGGTCATGTTACAGTTGAATTCTGTGATATAAAACTTTATCCAGCTTTGTCGAGTGCCTGCAGTTTGGTTCTGCCATTTCTGCCAATTTTTGATTGCCTCTTCCATGTGTTCCTCACTTTAGCAAGGTAAAAAAAAATGACACCTGTTTGAGTCTAGTTTGCAGGACTTCGGTGGCAAAAAAAGCCTCCTTAAATGTGCAAGGGGGAGATTTTAGAACTAAGACCAGATCTATCATGAATGTATATGTTCCAGGTATTTTCCATTTAGATTACATAATGGAAAGTCAATGTTTATGAATGTGGATGTCTATTTGAATGATTTGGCTAGCAGGTAGATGTCCCTTCCTGGAGCAAACTGGAGCAGCTCAGGCATGTGTGCTGGGCTTCTGCAGCCGCTGAGGATTTAGCCCAAGTGGCCAGGGCTTTTGGAGTGAGGTATGCACGCCTAGGAAGTTCTGCAAGGCAAAAACATCACCATGGTGACATCGGGAAGTTTTAGGGAATCCAGCTTTGTTGTAGCCATAAGGGCAAAATGGAGACATGCACCTGGGTAAGCCTGACACCCCTATGTCACACTGAAAGGGTCAGAAGGGAAGCAAAGGGTTTCTCTCAGATGTGAGCAAACCCAAGATTTATCTCTTTTTTTCCTTGAGGATCTAAAAGGCACTGAGGAATCATTGCCAAATCAGAAGGAATCTCAGCAGCTTTTAAAATCTAGCTGGATGGGTTTGCTGTCAGCCTGGCTGGATCTCTGGCAGCTTAGACAAAGGGCTTCTCTGGAGCATGGAGCTCCTGCAGCTCCGTGAGCAGCGTGGCCATCTGGGCACTGAGCACATGGGGGTTGATGGCCTCCAGCAGGGCATCCCTGAGGCTTCAGGGATTATGAAAGGCACTGCAAAGTTTGGGTTCGTTGGGTTCATTCCACCAATAATAAACTTTCAAGGATCAAAAACGCTTTGTAATCTGGCAGGTTCTGTCTGCAGAAGGCTCCTGAGGGATTCCCTGCCTGAGGAGGGTGTCCAGCACTGTCCCAGTCACTGCTCTGAAGCTCTTGAAGTGAGTGGCATGCAGAGCCAAGTATTACAGGGCCATAGCTGCTGTATAAGGAATTCCTTCATGTTTTCAGCTGTAGCTTTTGGAGGAAATAATTTAATAACCCTTTTCTTTAGAAGTATTTGCGGTTGAGGTACCTCGTGTAACAGAGCTGATTCCTCAGCTGGCTAGCAGTGGAGCTGTGAGATGTAACAGCTCGAGGAACTGTCCCCTTGGTTTTGTACAGGTGTGCTGCAGAAGTGAAACCAGCTGAGTCTACATGTTGAGCTTGCTTGTTTATTTGAGTAATTTTGGAAACGTTGCCATTCCTGACACTGCAGCTGTGTTTTTGAGGTCAGTAGGAGCAGGACATTGACATATACAGCAGTAAAAGAATGATGTTGTGGCAGAGGGGTTTAATCTGGCCTTGCAGGAATTCATGGATTTAAGTGGATTTAACTCCTGCATCGTGAGGATGCAGATCTTGGTTGCGTGTAGGGTTGTACATACCCACACAAGAATGAGGTTTACTTTTAGAGTCTGTGTGTGTACACATACCTGTCAAAAATACATTTTTGTAGCTCCTCCATCTCTGGGAGAACGCCATCGTTGCTGGTACCCACAGCAGTCTGAGGTTAGCTGGTCGTGTTGGGCAAGATTCCCCTGCAGCAGAGCCCTGCCAAGGCAAACAGTGTGTGGCAGCTCCGTGCTGCTGGGTGCCTCCATCACCCCAGCACGCAGCCACAGCTGCTCACAGGAAGCACTTTTCCTCGCTGGGAAGGGAAAACTCGCATTTAATTTGGGGACTGGCATCCTCCAGCTTTGGAAAACATTTGAAAATTTTGCAGAAAGAAGATGGTTCCTGAGGTGTGGTCAGCTGGAGGAAGCCTTCAGTGGTGTTTGGCTGGTTTGTGTCTTATATGATTCTCAGTGTCCTTCCAGGTCCCAGTCATGCTGCCTCCTTTGTCTTATGTGTGTTTACCTGTAATACCACTGGCAATGGCTGAGCTGTTCTTGGGAACACCTATGGCCTTTCGAGTACCTCTTCTACATCTTTCTTCGTCTCTGAAAATAGAGGTTTTTCAAAAACAGCCTTGCCCCTCTTAGGCTGATGTTATTGGAAAGTTTTGGCAAGTAGAACCTGTGATAACTTAATTCAGAAGGGAATGTAGAGCTAAAATGGGTGAGAGTAAAGAAAAAGGCTACCTGATCACTTTTTAAAGTTAATGTACAGTGGTGATAAATGAACTGTAAAGGAAAAGCTTTATGGCATTAAGTTGAGGGATGCCTAGTACACTGTGGAGTGATTTCCCTGGGGCAGATTGGGTATGGATGGAGCCTGTGATGTTTGCTGTGGCCAAAAGAGGCAGCGGAAAAATTAAATTACAGGCATAGCCAAAGCATTTGGGGCTTGAGAGTTTCTGTCAAGTGCAGATGAGGATGTATTTGCACGCTTCTGACAGGAGAGGAGACCTCGGCGAAGGAGCAAATCCTCCTCATTTGTTGTCTCTCCCTCCTTGGCCGGTAGTACCGATTACCAAGGTATCCGCGGAACAGCGAGAATTGCCCAAAACACGCTTGGAAGTGAAACTGAGGGCCGGTGCCGAGGAGCGTTCTGTGACAGAGCAGCGGGCAGAGCTGCCCCGCAACCTCGAACAGGAACGCGTCTGAGCGGTGTCCAAGAGGCGTGTTGTTCTTCCTCTAACGCCGGAGTGCTATTTGGCCCGATTACTTTAATAATAGGTGCGAGAAGCACTAAAGCCTTTATTTTAAAAAGAAGTAAAATAAAAGCCCGGCAGGACTTGCTTTTTCTCCTCGGCTCCGGGCTGCCTCCCCTCTCCTTGCCCCGAGGCAGGGCACCTCGGCAGTGGCCGGGCTGCGGCGAGTCCCTCGCCGGTGGCGCGGAGGGGAATAAATAGCCGGGCGGCGGCGCGGAGCCCTCCGCTCCCGCAGCCCCTCCACGTCACTTCGCAGCGAGCCGAGCACGTGGGGCGGGGAGATCGTATAAATCTCCCTCTCCCTGCGCGGCCGTGATGTTATCTGCTGGCACCCGTCCCCTCCGCGCAGGGAGAGCCGAGGGGCCGGGGGCGGCAGGCGGGGGGCGCCGGGCGGAGCGCTAGAGCCGCCGGGGACGGGGCCAGCCCCAGCCCCGCGGGGGAGGCCGGCGCGGGGGGAGAGCGGCGCTGCTCTGCGGCCAGCCCCGGGCGGCCGGCTCCGCGCCTGCGACCCGCGGGAGGCTGCCGGGGCGCGGCGGCGCTGCCTCGCTGACTGCGGCGCGGGGTTGGCGTTTCGGAAGGAGGAGGAAGAGGAGGGAGCTGGGAAGAGCTGTGCGGCGCGCAGCGGCCCGGGCGGGGGTGGGTCGGTGCATGCGGCGCGGGGCGCACGCAGCAGCCTGCGGGACGCGGCCGGACGGGGGATCGCCGCTCGCCGCGGGCGCCGGGCGCCGCCGCGGGGCCGGGGCCGCCTGCCGTTGCCGCTGCGCTGCGCCCGGGCCGGGCGCGGGGGCCGGGGCTCGGCGCCGCCGGGCGCACACGTGCGCGGCTCTCGGTGCCCGCGCCGCCGCGGGGGCTGAGCGCCGCCGGGCGCGGGGCGGTGCCGCTGCCCGCCGGGAGCCGTCGGGCG
>VZSR01001479.1:6711348-6898317 GCA_013398615.1 Brachypodius melanocephalos | reverse complement strand
GGGGGGCGCTGTATTTAAACACTTAAAATGCACTGCTATCTCCTGAGCGTGCTCCTCACCGTGGATCTGGCCACCGTGGCTCTCAGCCTGTCTACCTGCAGCACCCTCGACATGGATCAGTTCATGCGCAAGAGGATCGAGGCAATCCGGGGGCAGATCTTGAGCAAACTGAAGCTCACCAGCCCCCCGGACGAGTACCCCGAGCCCGAGGAGGTGCCCCCGGAGGTCATCTCCATCTACAACAGCACCAGGGACCTGCTGCAGGAAAAAGCCAACCACAGAGCCGCCACTTGCGAGAGGGAGAGGAGCGACGAGGAGTATTATGCCAAAGAAGTTTACAAAATAGACATGCAGCCTTTTTACCGCGAAAGTAAGTGCTCTGTGTGCGTGCATGTGTGCGCAATTTCGCCCCCGGAGGCTTAGCGGTGCTCAGCACCTTGAAATAGCACCCCCAGGGATCGTAATCCGCCTTCTTTGCTTCTTTCGCTTGTCATCCTCAGCATCGCTTAGGTGGAGGCTTCTAGGGTTTAATTTAGGTGACCGTGCGTACATATGACGGGGTGGGTATGTTGGAGGGGGGGTCACCTGTTGCCCTGAGCTTGCGAGGTGTCCAGACCCCTTTAAATTGACCCAGGAATACCTCCATGTGCCTCTGCTGCCAGCACCACGTACCTGAGCAGAGCTCCCCCCTCCCAGGATCCCGCTCCCTCTCCAGCACCGGGTTTAGCTCCCCGGCAGCCCGTGTACAGCCTCCAGAAAGAGCCAATATCTTTCCACTGCTCTTGTTTCCCTTGGAGTGTCTGGAACGGGCAAGTTTCCATCTCTCCATAACTGAAAAGAAAAGAAGGTCTTAAAAAGAAAAAAAAAGAAAAAAAAAGTCGCCAGCTCGTCTTGTCTGTGTCCCTCTAGAGCGTTGTCCCGCAGACTTCTGTTCACATTGGTGCTCAGAAAGGACACAGACCTCCTCCCTCCTCTTCCCACTTTGACTAGCCTCCCCTTTCGGTTCGTGGGCACTTTTCATTTCAGGTACAGAAAAACTTTTCCCTTCTGGGTAGCCTCGGTTCTTGGAACCTGTCTCAGCCCGTCTGCATTTTGCTGTTTTTAACGACCTTCTGGTGATCCATGCCACGTTTTGCACAAAAAAAAAAAAAAAAAAAAAAAAAAAAAAAAAAAAAAAAAAAAAAAAAAAAAAAGTAAAGAGAGAGTACAAACACTCTGTGCTGACCAAATCCACTCAGAGTGATTAATAATCATAACGACATGCCTTTTTGTTTTGGTAGTGAAGCTTAAGTGCATAGGAAAAAAATAGAAAGAAAGAAAAAGCACCGCACTGCCTTAAAAGAATCTAGATCATCATCATACTGAAGAAAGTGAAATACCAGAAGCAGAAAATAACTTCACCGTTCACATAACCAAACCCTAGTCCCTAGTCATTTCATTTAGCTCGCTTCCCTCCCCCACCACTTGATGCCCTATATACTTGCTGTCTGTTTCTTAAAAGCACATAGCTCTTGCTTAAATAGATAATTCAGCCATCTTGGTAACTTTATCCTAGAGTTTCTAATTGCATTTTCCCCTTATTTATTTTTAGTTTAGCAAGTCGTAGCTTTGGGGCTTGCTCCGTCTTGCATGGGATAGTCCTAGGATGCCAGCCAAGGTATCTGAACCCCACGCTCCGTGCAGCTGCCTCCCTTTCTTCCTTTAGTCTTAAATGACAACATCAGGTACAGGACATCCTGGCAGTCAGAGCCGTTTTATTATTGTAATTATGGCACCATCCTTAATAGCCATGATAAATACACTCCACCCTTATTACCCTTGGGGAAGAAATACTTTCTTTTTTTAAAAAAAACCCACATATTTGGAGCCAAGTGGGTATGAGCAGAGTGGTTCAGTATAATTCATAGCCGTAGCAAGAACACAGAAGTCATGCTTGTTTTCCACGTTGATGTGCTGTGTTATTTTGCTGGTAGTTTAGGTATAAGTCAGCACTTCCTTTTGAGACCTGTTAGATGATACCCAGGGCAGGTTGGGAAGACCTAGAGCAGTGCCTTGGCTTGGGGAGTGGACCCTGTAGCAGAGAGTCTCTGAGAATTGCAAAGTGCATCCGTCCTGAGCACATCTGTCCTCTTGCCTTGCTTCAGCAAATTACAAAGAACCAGTAGTCCAAAGTGCAGCTGCATACTTCGCAGAAAATTAAAATACCGGTGGTGTGTGACTTGGATGGTACTGACAACAGAGGATCTATTTTTAAAACGCTGTCAGGGGCCAGGTTTGGTCTGAAGTATCGATAGAGGCTTTGGAAGAGCAAAGGAGATTGCAGGTATCTACCAACAGAGTGCATCAGACGTTTGGGATCCGAGGGCGAGCCAGCAGCAGATCCAGCACTACTGTGCGAGGGCTGTCCTAACATCAGAGTAAGTAGGTTAACTGTTTTTCCACTGCTCTCTAGTTATGCTGGATGGACAGAACCTTTCCAAAAAAGACAGTAAGGAAGAAATCACTCCACCATACTTTAAAGGAAGGAATTGAAAGCGCAGCTCTGGCGGCCACAGGCACTTTCTCCTAGGCATTTCAGAGTGGATTTTTTTAACTCTACAGTGTCTGCAGTGGTGGAGAGAGGCAGGAGGGAGAAGGGGATCAGTGTGAATGCACTGGAGGTCAAAAGCTGCTGGAAGGCAGGCATGGGAAAGATCAGTGGTTCAGTTTTTACCACAAGTTGTTAGCGTTCAGTAACTGACTACAACCCAAGTATTACAAATATGCTCTAATTATACTCATAGTCAGCAATATATCACTACAGATCGCTGATAGGTCTTGGTGGAGCATTTTGTAAAGTTCAGACTAAATATTTTTAGCAATGAGGAGATTTAAAAGGAAAACTTATAAGAGATATTGTATATACCCTAAGGCATATTTTGTCTTAAATATTATCCTTGGCCAACTGTACTGTATAAATACAGTAAATATGAATAGAACTGGCAAGATGCCAATCTCCTGGGATGAATTTTAGTCAAGAAGGTATTTATGGGATATAAATAATACTGTGTCAACATTTAAAGAAGGGATCTGATTAGTTTTGAAATTATTCATATTAATCTTTTCACATGCTGTTAATTTAAGGCTCAAACTAAAGTTGTGCTAAGGTTTACTGATAGTTTGCAGTGAGGAAGCAAGGGGGCATCTGGCTTGAGAGTCCACTTGAGGTTAAGGATACATTGGGATTTAGGTGGAAACTCAGCGAGTCAGGGGCTGCCTGGCCCAAAAGCAACAGATGCAAAAGAAGTGTCAGAAAAAAATACTACAAAGACGTTTTGGAAAAAACAGAAAGCTTTTGTCTGTCAAGCATGCCTTGCGTGCTCAGGACAGTGTGCATCTGTATGAGTCTGAATCTCTTCTAAGTCCAGATGGCAGTCAGAATTTGAGGTTTTTCAGAGCAGCTTAAAGAGGAAGGTTGGATGTGGTCTTCTCTGAGCACAGCATCAGAGAGCTCTTGGGAATTTTGTGCCTGGGCAAAGTTACTTCAGTGAATGCTTAAAACTGGTTACTGTGAATGCTGGATCACATTAGAAGCTTATTACCCGTTCTTCATTGAATATCTGGGGTGTGATAATTAAGCTGTGTGATGATTGCCATTGCACTGAGAGTAAACAGAAATTTAATGCCAACACAATTAAGGATTGTGAATTGTAATGCTAATGAGTAATGGGAATACTGGAGGAAAACAGGCAACACGTGTGTCTGGAGGCAAAGGCCTGTTCTGTCACCTCCATTCAAAGCAATTTTTACTACAGCCAGTGGACTGGTTTGTAGTGATGGCTTAAGGCCAACACAGGTAAATTTTAAAGTTTTTTGCATTCTTGAAGATAGGCTTATAAATACTCAGTAGCCTAAGAAAGCACAGTTCTTCTTGGTTTGGACTTGTTTTTTCATGAGTTGTAAGCTGCCTGAGTGTGAAGGAGCCTCCATGGGTTCCATTCTGCACTGGTGGTTAGGAGCTCTGTCTCATGAATATTGCTTTACACAGGGCATCGTTCTGCTGAATATTTACCCTATGAAAGACAACATTATAAGCTGGCAGGGCACATGATTCTACTTTATCAACAAGGATTCAATTTACCAGCAATTACACATATGTGCATTCCTTGTCTTCAGGGTACCGGAGCTGCTCCTGCAGACAGCTCCCAGCACTGACTGCATCATTACCACAATGTTAACAGCTTACCCGTGTTTGCATTTAGCACAACACAGAGCCTAATCTGTCAGGTTTTCCTGTGTTGTTAATCATATGGAAACAGACTCAGGAGGAACAACTTATTTTAAAACTTTCTAGCTATGCTGGACCTATGGTTGTGCTCTGGAGCACCTCTTGTAGGAGGAGGTGTTTGCCAGGCATACTCTGCATTACAGAGAGCACCTGAAGCAATGTGAAGGCTTTCCCAAGGAGAGTCGTGGGGAGAACAGTTCCTTGTTCCTTAAGGAATGACACTTAACGCAATCTTCGTAGGTGGAAAACCCCAGGAAATTGCAAATGGCTTTAGAAAAGCACAGGGTAATTTTCTAGACAGTAGTCCTCTACATACTGAGAGGGATAATAAAATAACATGCTCTGGTGCACTAATGAAGGGCAGCACCACATGTGCTTCCTGCCTGGC
The DNA here is from genome assembly GCA_013398615.1 of Brachypodius melanocephalos. Classification (NCBI taxonomy): domain Eukaryota; kingdom Metazoa; phylum Chordata; class Aves; order Passeriformes; family Pycnonotidae; genus Brachypodius; species Brachypodius melanocephalos. Next base: position 6,893,662 of record VZSR01001479.1, on the reverse strand, counting down.
TTCTGAATCACCAGCCACTTCTGCTGTAAGCAGGGTGCCAAGCTGGGAAGCAGCAGGGAAGGTCCAAGAGGCACTCTGGAATGACACATAGTCCTTGAGTTTCTTCCAGAGGGTCAAGCCTACAGAAAAGCTAACCCCCCCCCCCCCTCTTTAACACTGCATGGTCAGATGAGCTACAAGACAGGGCTATATTGTCAAGTCCTTTCCATAACCCTCCTGGAATTTCTCTCTTATGTCTGTTTTAAAGAAGTATTTTTCACTGTAGTTTGGTGAGCGAGAAGGTTTGACAGAATCATGAAACCATTTAGGTTGGAAAAGAGTTTTAATGTCATCTGAGTACAACTGTTAACCTATCACTGTGAAGTTCACCAGTAGGCCTTGTCCCTATGTGCCACATCCATACTTTTAAATACCATCAAGAGTGGTGACTGAACCACTTCCCTGGGCAGCCTGTTCCAGTGTTTAAAAAGCCCTTTTGGTGACTATGCAGCAGTGCCCCTGCTGCTCCCCGCCCTCCAGCAGTTGACAGTGTGGGTGTTTTATAGTCCCAGAGACCTTTCTGGAAATGTGCCTTTGTCTTCTGCTCCTGGCTGGAGATGTTCAGGGAGTGCCCAGAGCTTGTGCTGGCTCTTCTTGCAGGACTAGTGTGTGTAGGTGATTGAGTGAGGAAAGCAGAGCATCATCTTCATTAGATGCTGGTTTCAGTCTTGCTCCTCTCTGGTACCCTGGATGAGAACTGTACTGGCCATTAGGATGGCTGGGTTATTTCAAAGTTACTACTTCCAGCAGTTTGCTGTCAGCTTGGGGTTCCTGTCTGCACCAGAGCTGAGCAAAAGGATAAATGAGAGAACTGGCTGTCATTCTCAGTGAGCTTCTTCAGCACAGCCCTGAAACGCGCATGGAGCTGCTTCACGAAACACATGAGCAGACTCGTTAGCGTTAAGGCTCTGTGTATGCCTAATTAGCTTCCTGAGGCGGGGCCCAGTTTGTGGCGCGTTTGCAGGGATGAACAAAGCCAGACAGTTCAAATCCCTCTCGCTGCGTTGAAATCTGTCATTCGGGCATGGGAGCCCAGTGAGAAGGAAATGCTTTACAACATGTTTCAGGGAGGAAAGAAGAAACTCTTCAGTGATCCTGAGGAAGGCTGACCCTGTTGGGCAGCTGGCTTCCTTTGACTTTGCACTGTTGTGCTAGACTGCTCCTGTATTACAGATAAAGAGAGGAACCCCAGGGTATGGTGACAAAACAAGTCACGAGTGAAGACACACGAATGTTTTCGTTCCTGTTGTGAAACCACATGCAGCACGTCTTCAAGCAGGCAGTTTTTAGCTTGAGGACGATACGCTCCCCAGGTATTATTTAATGTAATAATGTGTTACAGACGTTTCCGCTGGTTTGTTTAGATTGAATGGATTGGTTTGGGTTGTTTAGGGGAGGCTTGCACCCTGCCTTCCACCATAGGCGGTTGCTTGCTTCCCCTTCCGTCCGTGCTGTGGATAGTCGGTGCCTAGCTGCAGCATCACTGTCAGTTGGCTCCCTGTAGTAGTCAGTCTGAAGCAGCAATGTTTCTTCTTAAAACATCTCCCCCGTGCATGTCCTTGCTGTCTGTGCTGTGTTAAGTGATTGCAGCTGGGCACCCGACTGTACAAGACATACAGCTGCAAGGTATAGAGGAGAAGCTCAGAGATTTGTCTGTAACAAGACAGTAAAATGTTGAGAAAAAAACCCCCTAGTGTCAAGTGTTGTGTTTAATCTCCTTCCAGTGTGACCAGTTGTGTTTGGATTTGTGAATTACTCATGAGGCTGTTCACTGCTGTGGTTCTCTTAGCTCGAATGGCACAGGACTGGCTTTGCAGAAATGAAGTGCTAGACCTGGCTTTGTTAGACCTGTCTGGTCTTTTTAGTTTTTTATGTGTGTTTGGTGCTCTGCAAGTTGGTCCACAGTAGAGAAGTTGCTTCTTTGGGTAAAATAGCATTCTTTAAAACAACCAGGTTTTCCAAAGGGAACATGGCAGTCCATGCCACTGGGAAAGCTTCTGACTCCTTGTGTTGGAGGTTTTGTTGGATGAGTTAAGGCAGCTGTGCAGAGAGACTGCTTGCTCACTGTGAAGAGACAGGCTCTGCTGAAATACGTCTTGTGTTGTTGTTTGGGCTCTCTGGCATCCATGTTTGGTTTCCAGGAGATGCTGGACCTCGAAGGCATCCCTGCAGCAGGTTTGTGGCAGGGAGGTGGAGAGGATCTTCAGAACATCTCTCTCTTGTTCAGGTTTTAATTTGGACAGTGAGTGAGGAGTGCTTCTTGTTTCAGGTGTGATGCTCACTGACATATTCAGGCTCTTCATTGTAGAGCTGAGCTTTTCCCCTCTGAATCCCCCTCACTGGGGGGAGCCTCTTTTTGTTGTTATATAATACTTAGTACAGTGCTGACTTCAGGTCATTAGAAACAACTGTATAAATTATAAAACATATAGCTCATAGCTGACCCTGCTTTGAGCTGGAGGTTGGACTTCCCACATGAATTAACCTGTAATCCTTGTAATACTACATTTTAATACAAGGAAAACAATGCATTGTATTTCAGCTTCCACAGGGTGGTCTTGTTTCGAATATCACCATGTTTCTAGAGGTGTGCTGTTTTCTGCCAGTCTTGGATTTGTCCCTCTGCTGTAGCTTTCTTGCACCAAAATGTTCCTGTTCTTCTCTCCCTCTGCACACGGTTTTATTTTGCTTTTCTTGCTTGAATATTGCTTTTCAAATAAGCATGGTAAGTTGCATGAAAATAGGCTACTGTACTGGACTTCAGCGAAAGCTGTGGCATAGTTGTAGGCGAAGTGAGGAGGGGCGGGGAAGGAAAATGTTGTGATAGTGACCTTTCACTTTGCTTGTTTGGCTCCCTCCCATCGTATCTAACCCACACCGCGCCGACAAATACCGCATCTGTCTTGACAGGCAAGTTCACAAATAACCATTCATTCATAACTTGGAGCTGCTGTAAGACTCCTTATGGATTGCTTAATCTGACAGTTGCGCATTTGAGCAGAGGCTTTGAAGCAAGGACTTTGCAGAATGGCCGTGGGTTCAGCCTGACTTTGTGAAAGCGAGGAGGGAGATCCCGCGTGAAAGAGGATCCTGTGCTCGCGGGCGCGTTGGTGTGTGCATGCGTGCGCACACGCGGGCATACGTTGCAGAGCATTAAAACCTCTGCTGCTGCCAAAGCCCCAGTTGAAATGTTCTGGGAAAGATAATTTAATTTTTAGCTTCTGGATTCATTTCAGTGATGGTAATTTCGACACTTCCTGGGGAGAGTCTATCGGTGGTTATGTGCATCAAATGCGGCAGTAAATCTGTCATTCTTTCCATTTCAGTTTTTCAGGCTTACAACTTCGTTATTTTTCCCTGTTTGGCTGGTGTTAGTATCCAATGTTTTCCCTGGCTTCATCTCTTTTAAACCCCTGCTTTGAATTTTAAAAGGCAAGCTAAGCCTGTTGAAGTTCTTTCTCTTACTTGTTTTTGTTTACTTATAGCATTTGCAATTCAGCAGCTAGCTCAGCTGAAATAGTGATGGTAATATATCTTTACCGTAGTGATGATTGAAAGATAGGAATCAGAACATGTTGGTTTTCATTCCTTGGGGTGGAAAAAAAAAGCAACCCACAAAATCCCCCAACCCTGTGGGTGAACTTTGTACTCACAAGGCTGAAAAATTAATAGGTGTTAGCAGCACTGACTCTTTTGAAGTGGTCAGAGAGCACCTCACAATCACATATTTGATTCAGACTTCTGCACAATAATACTTATTAACCCGGAGCCCACAGTTGTGTTTACAGCTGTTTTCCAGTACCCCAAATTGAGAGAGTGGTCCTTGCTTATTTGAGTGGGCATTGTCCAGTATGTATAAAATTACTTCTTTTGGGTTTTGGGCAAACAGTCGTAAAGATCTCTAGGACTGCCAAGACGTACACTTGGAAGAACACCTGCAAAACTTTACATCTTCCGAAGAGCATGTGAAAACAATGCTCCAAATTCAGCCTCTTCTGATGCAGCAGTGGGTTGAAACAATGGCACAGGTGTTGATCAGGGCCTGGTGTTCACCAGAGCCTGGGACAGGCTGCTGCTCCTTGAACCGTCTCTGCTTGGTCTCATGGATGGCCCAGGCTAGCAAAGCTGAGAGACATCTCTGCTCTCCCTGACTGTGGAGGGGCAGCTCTGCCCTTTGCATCACAGTTCCTGGCCTTGGTGCTTTGAGGCTTTGGTGTGCAGGGATTGAACCAGCTGAGAGGAGAATAGTTAAATAGAGCACTTAATGAATGCCTAGTAAGCAAGATTTATGGATGCCAAGGTTCAGGTCCACTGGCGGTTCATTTCTGCCTTCAAGTGCCTGCAGGGGATATAAGGGATATTTGCCTTCGGGGAAGGATAAATGATATGTATTGTATTCTCCAACATGATAGGACATTGTAAACCATCAGGAGATGTGTTGGATCTGTGCAGATCACTGATGTTCTCATTCTCACCCAATCTCCAAGAGATCCAGCCCAGTTTTCTTGGCTGTTGCAGTTGGCTCTGGGCCTCCCTGGCAGAGCAAGGGCTTGTATGTCTTGTGCCAATCACTGCTTTAGGCTCAGACTTTTCTTGGTGCACGCTTTGGAAGTGAAGTAGCCACATTTCAACATTGAGGTTTGCTGAAAGATGTCTGTACGTTTCGCCTGTTGTGCTGGCTGTGTGTTTATCCAGCCTGCGATGGCAGGCTATTGCAGCAGGCACACATCTCCAGGTCCGAGGGGGGAACACGTTCCAGCTTTCTTGAAAATCAATCTGCTGTTCTGATCTGGTGGTGTGATAGGAACTGGGAGGCTCCCTGCCAGGATACACAGTTTGCAATGCGAGGGAGCTGAGTGAGCAGCGTTGGCCCGGTTTGGATGGACTCGGAACAGATTGTTGGGGACCCGACCTTTCTCTCCTTCTTTGAATCTGGATTCCTCCCTTCCAGCTTGCGTTTCTCCCTGATGCTAGGAGCCATGTATTTGGAAGTTTCACATTCCCCTTGCTAATCAGGGAAAAAAAAGAGTCCCAAAAGGATCTAGAAAACGAGATCTTTATGAAGGTGGCTATAGTCTGAATTACAACAATATCATATGTCTGAAGGAACTTGCCTTCTTCCAAGCTGCAGTCCCATTATTTACCACACTCTATTGGGAAACCTAACTTTCTCTGGCTGGAAGTGTATTTGTTGAGGTAGACTCTGGAAAGGAATCTGCCTCATGCACACTTGCCACCACTGGGCCAGCTGTACATGTGATACAGTCAAACCTTTCCATTTTTCTGCCCTTTGAGAATATATTCTCCAGATTAAGCATCCTCATCCAAAGCCTGCTGAAAATATTGGAAGTCTTTCTACTGGCTGTAGAAGTCTTTGGCCAGATAACAAGTGTCATTCCTTTGTTTGAGGGAGTGGCCACATCTCCAATATATATTGGGGTGTATTACTGTAATACACCCCGTAAGGGTGTATTCTGCATGAAAAACAAAGACCACGTTTGAAAATAAACACCTTATTTAGCTTTATTGATGGATTCATTTGTTGGCAGATGTCATCTGGGATCAGCATATGGTGGCAATATGGCAAGAACTGCAGAAGGCAGAGAAGGAGGAATGAGTTAAAGCCCTGTACTTCTTAGGTATTCCACATCTTCCCCGGTCTAAAATAAATGACCATCTGACTGCAAAGGTCTTGGCAAATAAACATGCCATAATATATCTTTATCATCCTCCCTACAGTGAGGTTTTGTCTAGAAGTTCATCACTCCACATCCAAGGGCTTCTTAGAAACATGTGCAGAATCAAACCTCAGCGCCCAGAGCAGGGAAGACTAAAGGCTTTGACTAAGAATGTGGCAGATCTCTGTGCAGTGGACTGTAAAGAAAGGTCAGGGCTAAGCCAACAAGGTGTTTTTATGTTATCAATAAAATCTTAAAAGTGAGTTCTGCATATAGCTGGAGCCAGGAGGACCATTTCTGAAAGTCAGTTTGCTACATGATATATGCTGAATTTACAAGCTGGAAAGCGAAGAAGTTTGAGAACAGGAGCTGTGCTTACAGCATGAAGGTGCATGTGGTTTTACATAAAGCCTCTCTGACTTGATATGTCTCTAAGCTCACAAAATAATGAGTTGAGATACTTTTTTTTTTGCATGGATGAAGAGCTGGAGCAATTTAATTTGAGTCAGTAAAGTCACTCCAGATTTTTTCCTGTGGTGTTGAAACTGGATTCCGTGCAGCGATTTTCAAGGCAGGCAGAACAGTCGTGGCCAGGGCTTGAAGCAGCACCTAAAGGAGTGGTTTCTTTGAGTGGTAGCCTTTGAGGAGCCCAGCCTTTTGTTCAGATGAGGACCGAGGCAGTTAAATATGCTTTGCTGATAAGGAATGTCCTAATGCTGTTTTGTATTGTGTTTGTACTACTACTGTATACTTCTCAAAGCCTGAAAGGACTCAACATTCACCACAGGTTGTTGGGGTTTTGTGTGCTTGCTTTTTTTAGAAAAAAGCAAAGCAAAAAGCTTAGTTTATATTCTATCTGGTACTTCCTGTGTCCTGGTGGGATGAGATTTCATTTGATTCAGGGTATGAAACCAAGTGGTTTGGTTCTTGTTTAATATAAAGCACTATTTTAATGTCACGGAATATAGAATGCCTTAATGTAAGGACAGCCAGACCTGCATGCAGCTTTCTGATTGAGCCTGTATGTTGCCTGGCAGCTGAAGGAGATGCTCATCTCAGCAAAGATGAGATGTTCTTCTCAGGGTGTAATGTTTCCAGGTCTGTTCATACCCATAGCTAATGAACAGCTGGTATCATACTTTGGAAAGGATTAACTCCAGGAAGCTTTGAGTTATGGTAGAATGGACAGGTTAAAAAAAGCTGGAAGCCCTCATTATGGTCTTCTGATCTCTCTACCTGCATATTCCAGGCTATTGAGTTTCGAATTAATTCCTTTTTGAAAGGAAATTGGTAAATTACTCCAGTGATTAATTAATCCAGGGACTCAAAATGGGTATCTTCGTGTTGTTTAGCTTCAAGTTATAGCATTTGAATCAGGTTTAAACCTTCAGTTGCTGTTTTGAAGACCCATTGTCAGATCTGTGGGCTTTCTGCAGGTACCCAGAGGAGATGGAAGTTTTGGAGAAGGGAACAGATAAGCGTAAGCTGGAAGACCCTCCAATAAGCAGCCAGGAGCTTGGCATGGGCTGCTTTATCCAATTTCAAGTGTCTTTCAGACCTGTGGACTGTGATCAAGCCATGTCTCTTTAAAGTTAAGTGTGCTGTAATCCATGAGATACTTCCTAGCCTTTTCAGTAATTCTCATGGTTCCCCTCTGAAACTCCTCTGCTTTGTTCATGTTCTGCTGACACTGTGGACAACAGTATTGCACACCATATTTAAAGAGTGGCTGTGCCATTTTCAAGTTATATGCATATTGCAAACTCCTTTAATTCAATACTGCACAGTTAATGCAGCTAACTTTGCCAGGAGCTCTATAATGAGAAGTCAAAATTCATGCTTGGGTAATTATCCACCGGGGTCTCTCCCAGGTTCTTTTCAGAGGTGCTGACTATCAGGTGCAGTCTCCTACTTTGTAAGTATGGTCCAGTTTCTCTGTCCTACAGCTGTATTTCCATACTGAAAAACATCACTCTATTCAAGTCACTCTATTTTTCATGCATCTTCTTCATTATTTAACACATCCATATCATTATTGAATCTGCAGTGGATTAATAATGGTTTGATTTCCTAGATATACTAGATAGTAGAGTACAGTAAAATGGGACCTTTGTAGATGCTTTCCTCTCAATAATGGTTTGCTGTCTACCATTGTATTTTAAGTCTCATAAAAACTCAGGGCTTTGATTCATTTACTGCCTGGCCCTGTTTGTGTTCCCGTTTCCTAATGAAGCCATTATGTAGCACCAGCTTAAATGTCTTGCAGCTACCCAAGTACATTATATTAAAACAGTTGTCACTCACTAAGGTACAGACCAGTGGGATCTCTTTTCCTGGAGCTGCTGTGGATTATACTCCCTTAGTTCCTCTGAGCTCATTCTCATTCCCACACTTCTGGGATTTTTCCTGGGATCAGCGTAAGTCTGGCTGTGTAGGTGCGATATCACGGAGTGAGTGCCTGTTTAGGACTGTGTATGAACAATTATGTTCTGCCTCATATCATTAAGGTATTTTTCAGTGTTTGGGACTTACTGAAAGCTAGTTTTAATAATTTACATTCTTCCCTGGACAGTTGTTTAAAAAATCCTTATGCAAGTTATCCGGTCTTCCTTGTTTTACGATGTTGTTTTAAGACCTTCTGAGTTGCTGTTGAAATAAAAAAAAAAATCTGTTCATCTTGTCTGGCTTTTTTATCTACAGAAATATAATGCTTATTTCTGTAAGACTGCTACTTCAACAGTTTTTATGCAATAGAGGAGTATCACTGTTAAGCTTCCTTAGTACTTAAGTAAATCTCATCTCCAAGTTTCTTGGCCATGGGGCTGTTCTGCCTATTTGTTTTTTTCTCATCTGTTATCTGCAGTTCTTATTTTCTGATGTTATAGTAGTTCTCAGCAGCTATTAGTTTTAGGGTTTTTTGGTAATACATAGTTGCATTTTTTAATTTTCTCTTCTTAGAGTGACATTCTTATGGTTTCATTATGGTTCACAGACAGTTTTCTAACCTGAGTGGTCTGATTGTGTATCATTTCTGCTTGTCCAGCAAGCTAAGTGTCAGTCCATTATCCTGTCCAGTTTTCTCTGTAAACACTTCTGTCCAGCTGGTTCAGTTCATCATTGTATCATCTTGTATGACTGTCTCCTTCATAATACTAAACCCATGTGTTCAGTACTTTGGGACTCCTTGATTTTGTGCAGAACACAAGGTGATATCTTCTACCTGAGCTTTGAATCCTGCCTGCCAAGCACGTCACTTCCATCTTAAAAATAAATCAGTACTTAGTTCTGGCTCTTTGAAGTTGCTTGGTTCTTGAAATGCCAGCAGCTTGAAATCAGGGTTCTGTGGAGACCAGCTCATCAGAGGGTTGCTGTATTTCCTCAGGAAGCAGGTGTAAAGACGTGGCCTGGCAGGGTTTGGTGGCCACGGTGCTGGCTGCAGGGTGGGCGGTGATGGGTTATCTGGGGCTCGACCCATTGGCAGCTCTTCCCTCAGAGAAGCGTGGGGCCAGACACTCCAGCTGTGAGGTTAGTTCTCTTGCCAGAAACCATAGTTTTGGAAGGCAAATAATATTTTTGGGTTTCTTTTCTGTGTTCAATAGCATAAGACATGGGAGACCTCCAAGTCACTGACTCAGTTGGTGACTCCATGTGCAAAGTAGTTGGTGGATGTGTTCTTCCTACTCCACCCTGAGGTCTGAGCCCTTAACCTATAAAGCAATTTCACTTGTGCTAAAAATATTGTAGAGGGCATAATGGATCATAAGTCAGCCTAGTAATTGTGACTTAGTAAAAGGACCTTGGCATTAGGCTTATCTGTACTTAAATAATGGAGGTTGATACGTTCATTAGCACTAAATTGGAGCTAACTCTAGCAGGTATCTTCATGGAGCAATCTGGCGTGTTTTTTTCACAAGTTACTGTGTCAAAGAGAGTGACCAGTTGCTCTGCAGTAATCCTCTCTGTGTTAGCCATGATTCCGTGGTAGCAGGATTTGTGGCTGGCTGAACGTGGAGCTCTGCAGATGAGTTTCTCCGGGTTTTGTTGTACTGTTCTGTCCTGTCTGTGCTGCAACTTCTCATCCTTCCATGTCCATCTCTGTAGCCGTTCCTGGGCTCGGTGAGCAGACACATTTCCCATGCAGTACCTGAAGCATTTTAGGGATCTTCCCAAGTGGCCTGGGAGCTTCCAGGGCCAGCTGCAGTGGAGAAGCAGAGGAGGGAGCTGAAAGCTTTGCATGGGCAGACAGGTGTGTGTTCCCTGCAGCAGGCAGCTAGGGGCACTTCTAGTAGCTGCAGAGGTTTCCTGAGAGAGGCTTAAAATCTGCGTGCTTTTCTGTTCCTGATTTGCACTGCACCAGGGTGTAAATCACTTTAATTGTAATTACTGTTACAAAGCAGGAAAGATTGAACAATTTTAATGTGGTTTAAAACTTTCACTTCCCTCTGTCTCTAGCATTCATCTGTTGTCTGCTGTCTTTATCTTAATCATTTAAAGATGTGTTGCCTGTGCTTTGAGTCTGTGAATCTTGACTTCTCTGCAATGAAAAAAACCCCAGCGTAGATTCCTTTTGCTTTTCCTTCTTCATTACGCTTTTACTTCTTGTATAATTCTTTTTTTTTTTTTCTTTTTTCTTTTTCTCCCCAGAGCGAAAGGGTTGAACAATCCAATCTGCTTTTCTTGAAAATAACTTGCTTTCATTTCCTCCTGCAGCCAGGGAATGGTTTGGAAAGGCTGTTCCCTGGACCCTTGGCGGAGCAGGAGGAGGCAGCCAGCTGTGCTGCTTGCCAGGGGAACAGGAGCTCTTCCTGGCAGAGGTGGGGCCAGAGGAACCCAGCCTGTGCCCTGGGACCTGCTTTCATCTCCTCCACTCCCTGCAAGGCAGTCCTGGAATCTCCTGACCACTGTCAGATCAGCTGACTAGTGAGGCCCACTTGTGTAGGAAGAAGGCTGTAGAGGAAGAAAATGCAGCTTGCTCTTATAAATAGCAGTAGATTAAAAATTCTAATAAGGGAAGATGGGTGATCCACATGTCTGGTCACCATCACTGAACCTGGTGTGATGTGAGTGCCCTTTTTGTGTAATCATCCACGTATGTTTCTTCCATTAAAAATAAGTCTAAGGTTTATCCTATTCCATTTTATTTAACATATTTATGTTTGGATGTGCTGGAATGTTCTGATTCCCCCCCTTTTTTTTTTTCTTTTCCAAATTCCTTGGTAAATTTGGGTATGTAGGTTAGCTTTTGGGGACCCTGAGTGTTGCAGAGTACATGAGCCCTGTTGCTGAGATGGAGTCTTGGGCAGGAGGAGTGCATGGCGTTCTGGCTTTGGACTCCTGCAGACAAGTTGCTGTCAGCAGCACTGCAAATGCTTTACTTCTTGGAGTATTCTCTGAAGTGAAATGTTGCAGGTTTCCTGGAAAAAATCTAATTAAACTTAATTCCTTGGTCTTCCTTGCTGGGGCCTTTATCAGAAATACACAAGCGAGAAGGCTTCTCTTTTAAGCCTCTGGGAAAAAGTTTGGAAGTATCTATCCCCTTTTATTGTTTCATCACAGACATGTTTCAGAAGAGGTCCCAGTGTGAAAATGACTCCCATGGAGAAGCCTTTCTTTTGTTTGCCTCCAAGTCTGACTCGCCTAAATCTGTAACTGTTTGCTTGCCTTCCTACTAAGGCACTTCAGTGCTACCTGGAGATGTCCTGGGTTCTCGTGCCACCTTTTTAAGTGATACATTCCTCTGTATCTCTGCTGGTTTAGCTTTTACCATGAGCCTTATATGAAGTCAGCAAACTGTGAGAGGTTTGTGGCTTGAAGTCACAACTGACCTATCACTGGTGACAAAGCTCCTCACCTGAGGAAATGATTCCTGCACTTGCACTGACAGTGATGTGAAATCTTCACCCTGTATGAAACCTCAGTGTCATGGGGAAACTTCTCTCAAGCTCCCATGCGTTTTCAAAGGTGGAAGAAACAATTTATTTGAGGCTCTGTTGTATTCAGTTTTGTGAAACTCTGGTTATGGTGAGGTGAGCCTTTACAACCTTCTAGTTTGGATTGTTGCGGTTCATGATCCTGCAGTTGGATGCAGAAGCTGCTGATGGCTGACTTGACAAAAAGCAGGCAATGCCATCTAGAGCAGATACATCTCGTGTGCTGTGCGAAGAGCGTTTGCTCTGCCAAAATCTTTCTGGTAAAAATTGGTGTCCCTGACTGGAATTTGGAAACTCTGTGAGAGCTTGGGATCCTTCTGCCTTAGAGATTTTGGTAACTTCAAGTAAATACAAAAATATCCATCTTACTTTTAGCATTATGAAGCAGTGGTAGTGTTTTTGGGGTACTGACAGCTAAGCAGGTGGGCATGAGTACCCTTAGCTCCAGGGCATTGGCAGCTATTCTATGTTGTTGGTAACCTTTTCATTGCTTTTGACAAGGAGCTTTAAACTTTTATTGATGCCACCAAAGCAAAAAAAAAAAAAAAAATCTATGTGAAAGCAGTCTTGTTCTTCTATGCCGGAAAAAGTGAAAAATAGAGAAAGAAGTTCACTATGGACATTACTTTTTTTTTTTTTTTCCCTTTGGTGTTATTGAGAGGTGCTAAGTAAAACATCTATGGGCAGGAACAGTCCAGCTGGGGAGGCTGTAACTGCCCATGTTTAGTGAGTCAGGGCTCTCCACAGCTCCTGTAACAGAGATCCTTTTCTTTGCTCCCATTCTGGTCCTTCTAGTGCATCAGCCAACTTTCACCCCATATTGCAGCTGCTGACAGAGAGGTTTTCTGATGTGTGGAGCCAAAGGCCAACCACAATTTGTCCATGTATTTACAGGGATCATTTCACTCTTCTAGAAGCGCAGCCAAGTATTTCTTGATAGAAACATGCTGCATCCATCTAACAACACTATCCAATTGAGGCAAAGTGGAGAATGCTGTAATACTTGTGTTACAGTAGTTGCTGAAGTCCCAGTGAGAGATCAGGGCCTTGGTGCGTGAGGCACTGTTGATCTCACAGTGCTTTTCCCAGCCCTACAGACCTTCCCAGTTAAGCTGACAAGTCAGATAATGATGCTCTGCGGTATTATCAGTTACGCTGCAAAAGGCACGCGTGCTTGAAACCAGAGATTTTCATGCGATCTGAAATATTTCTTCATGTGAGAGTGAGTGTTCATCATCTCATCCAGATTGCTTATCTAGGAAATGATCGCACATGAGAAATGGAGAAACTTCATGTGCTCATTCGCTGCTACTGGTCATTTTTTTGTTTTGGTTTGGAGTTGGTTTTTTTTTTTTTTTTTTTTTTTTGGAGGGCCAGACATTAATCTTGGCCTTACAGCTCCAATAACTATTATTTCTCGTCAGCAGCATGGTGAGTCTGAAAAGAGAAATTAGAGTCAAGAGGATATTTTCCCAGAAGATTACAGCAGTTATAATGGAGGTCAAGCTTTTGGCTTCAGCTATTGGACTGTTTCGCTTTAAACTTGAAATGCGCATCAATGAAAGGAGCAAGTTCAAAGTTTAACATGAAATAATGCCAAAGACTAAGGGGAAAAAAAATCATGTCATCATAATTTTACAAAAATTTGCCATCACTCTTCACATTGAATATAACTTCTCAAGCAATGTAACAAGCAATCCCAAGATAATGAATCACCAGTGGAGGAAAGTGTCATACAACACAGCGTCCTAGTTTGGGGAATTCACCATCAGGGAATAGAGTATCAATTGTAATTATTTACTGGGTTGTTTCAAGCACAAACTTGATTTTAATACCACAGAGAATTTATTCATTATACTTGCATTATTATACATGTCAACTATCCTAGTATAAATTCCTTTAACACAAGGCTTATCTCTTCAACTTAAGGAGCTGTTGGGATTTATTAGTTAGTTCCAGGATAGCTGCAGCAGGCTTCCAAGTGCACTACCCAGAAGCAGAATGCTTCAAAGAAACATCGTTAAATTTTTAAGTTAGCTGGTCTTTGTGTGTGTAATTGATGTCCTGTAAAAATCATTCCCATGGGAAGGGTTTTAGAAGCCTGCCACTCACTTTGGATGCAGTGGGAGCTTTCTGTGCATGGCCCTTGTTGTCCAAAGGCTTTCACGATGCCTAGAACAAACCTTCTGTGCTGCAGCTCAGAGCTGAAGATGGAAAAGGATCATTCCCCTGCTTTCTGTGGCAGCTGTTCAGGTAGCTGGGGGCTGTTTTGATGTAACACCCTCAGTTGTCTCTTTTTTGGCTGAGCAGCCCAACTCATTAGTCCGTGTTTGATAGCTCGGTAGTAATCTCATTCTTCTACAGCACATGGGTTGGTAGAGCTTCTGTTTTAACTGGGAACCAGTGAAAACTGCTGACTCAGGGCAGTTCTCCAGTCTTGCAGCCTACCTACTGTCTGTTTTTGTCTGGACCCCATTTCCCTCATTAACTTACAGGCTTGTCAGTGCCCGAACTTACTGAAGTCAAGATAAATGTCATCTGTGGTTTCTCCTCTATTTGTAAAGTTTGTAACCCGGTCCTGAAGGCACTTCAGGTTGTTTGGACACTAATTGCTTCTGACAAGGCCATGTGAGCAGTTACTCAACCCCTTGTTTTCTTCCAGGTGCTAACAAATCGTTTGTTTGAATATTTTTCCACTCTCGTTCTGTCTTTAATTTCTCACTACCCCTTATTTCTCTCACCTCCCCTTTTATTTTATTTTATTTTTTTATAGATAGCATAGATTGCTCTGTTCCAATCTTCCGGTGCTTAACACTGTATTTAAAATTACCTTTTCTTAATTGTAGGAGTAGTGTATGAATTCGTGGCAGGTATTTTCAGAAGGTTGGGTAATTGTAGAAGAATGTGCAGGTGTCCGTAGTCCCTTGCACGCAAGGCTGTGCGCTAGAGCTGGATTGCTTGTATAAGAAAGGTAGAAAAAAGAGGGATTGACCTTGTGTGTCAGGGAGACTGTGCCTGGATCTCTTCCTCTGGTCATGGTGTGTGTCTGGGGTTTTTTACATTGTGTTGTTGGCCCTGGTTCATCAACTGGTCTTTTAATTGGTTTGTAGCTTGCTATGTGCTTGGAGAAGCAAAACAAAGTCTGGGAATCCTGTTGAAATACATTGTGAACAGTCAGCTGAGTTGCTGGTTGTGTGTTAAAGTCACTTGTCAAATTTGAACAGCGTCATGATCATACCTTATTTTGTTTTCAAAATCAACCTGAGGAATGATGAGTAGTATCTGTAGTATGTACAGTAGTATTCTGTAGTATCTTTTATTCAAATGCCTACAGGAGGCTATCAGCTGAGAAGAATAGAGCTCAGCTGTGACTCTCTCCTGTCTCACATTATTATTATTTTGATTCCTTTTTTTAGATGGAATTAGGATTTGATGGCCTTTCAAAAAATGGAAGCTATGAAAAGAATGGAGAAAACAACTTCTAAGCATTTTTCTCTCAGGCCTCTCTTTTGAAATAACTGAATGAATTAAGAAGTAACTTTTCCATACTCTTTTCAAGAAATCAAAATAAGGCTGTATCATCTTTCTGACTCAGTGTGCAATGTTGGCTAGGTTTGCTATCCCAGAGCATACAATTGATATTTACGAGAAACATAATTGTCTGCATTCCTTGGGCTTTTGTTCTTTGGATAGGGACTACTCAAGTTTCATGCTAGCACAGTGCCCTGCCCTGGTCTCCAGGACAGTGGTATTTCATCTCTTCTGATTAATAGAGATTTTCAAGCGTTATTTTTTTTCCAGTGGCCTGTATTTGATGCCATGGTTTATGTTACTCTGAGCTTATCCTTTTTTATATTTCCTCTCCTTTTTTCCTTCCAGTCTCAGTGGCTCCCTTACTGTATCCAGGTGCCCTTCCCTCCACCCTTGGGGTAGCTGACAAGGAAAAAGGAGGCACTGTGTATTTGCAGTGCTTTAGGCATGTGGTGCTACAGATTAACCTGGAGATGCATTTTATCATATGTACTATTCACCTAATCCTTAGATTAGCACTTTCATAACTTATTTCCAAAATGAACTATTCACTCTTTGTTTTCTTTCATGACACTGGAGCCATTGGATCTCCTTGCTTCGCTCTGACTTCTCTCCATTTTGACACTGTCCTGTTGGAAAAAGATGTGTGTGCAGTGCTGAAAGGAAATATTTCGTATGTGTGTATGATCTCAGTTAATTTCTGTAGTAAAAGACCTCACTTTTCCTTGCAGTCCAAGATCACGTTACTTTAGCTGCACTGATGCACTGAGATCTTGTTTGTCTGCAGTACACCATCAACCCTTGCCTTGCTGTGTCCTTGCAGTCGAATCATTTTTTAAACTTTTTCTTGCAGTGATTTTAATATCTATGATTATTCTGTGCATTCTAGTAACACTTTTGTGAATGTGAAATAACCTATTGTTGTGTAAATTTGAAAGTGGTAAGAAATTGTTCTTTGTTGGTTGCTGTGACTGTAGGGTGGTTAGCTGGTGTCCCACGTTTCTCATTTGTATCTGTGCTCCTGTGGTGCTGGTAGCACCTGTGTATCAAGGATACAGAGCCAGGACAAAGGTGTCACCTCATTACTGATGTAATTCATGTGCATTTTGAAGACAAATTCCTTCTGGAGTTTCACCTCTGAAATGTGGAGCTTTTCCTTTTGATGGAGGGTCAGCCTTGGGTTGAGGAGAGCTGGAATACTCCTGAACCATTCTATGTTTTGTATAAATAGGTGTGGTATTTCACACCTATTCTTTTGTATCAATGTTGAGGAGGACTCTGCCAGTACTTCAGACAAAACACCCAATTCAACAAGCTCTTGGGACAGTTCCCTGTGTCACAGCCACTGTCCAGTGCTTGTTCCCTCTGAATATGATCCTTAAACTTAAGTATCATGTGTAGCTTGTGCCAATGTTGTATGACTGGATCAGTAAAGACATTTCTGGAGCCCTGCTCCTGCAGGCACAGGTCAGCTGAATACCTGCAGAGCCCCACCAGTAGGAAGTATGACTAATAATGCATGTAGAGCAGAAAATTTAAAACTTGCCGTGAAGAGCCACCGTGGTTTTCATGCTGCTTTGAACTGATGTGTTTTCAAATCGTTGTTTAGCTTATTCCAAGAAGCTGCTGAGGCACTCCTAGTCTGTTTTGATCCTTAAGAAATGCAGACATTGACCCTGTAGTTGCTATCCGTACTCATTATCGCAGTCATGGTGTTGTATGATGCAATTTGTGGAGCTCTTTCACTGAATGTGATCTCTGTCTGGAGTCTGCGTTAGTTTTGGATTCTTCTGAATCATAAATGGTCAGAACATCTTTTTCTAATATTTAGTTGGATGTCATTTGGTTAGTCTGAAACATATTCTTTTATTTTTTTTGTTTCTTCATGTGCATATAAGTGTGTCTGTTTGTATGCACGCCTCTTTCTCTGGAGAACTTTGTCTCAAACGTTTATGCGTGCCCAAAAAAGCAGAAAGTAAAGTTGCTTGCCAATGTAAAGCAAATTTTTGGGGGTATTACTGTAAAGATTTAAAAGAAAATAGGTGAAACTTCAGGTTGAGGCAGACAGTTGGAATTAATTGAGCAAAACCTGTTGTTGAAATAGGAGGCAATAAGCAATCTGCTGTTGAGCTGGGGTGTAGTTCCATTGTTCTGGTGACACCATGGAGCTGCTGGAGGTGTGTGTCCCTTCCCCCCTGTCACTCAGGTACCTCTGGGGCACAGCTGTCCTGCACCACAGTGCTGTTACCGTGGTGTCCCCTCCAGGGTGTGAGAAAGCTCACCAAGGACAAAGGAATCAGGATCTCATTCGTGGTGATGCCTGTCCAAAAGCCGGTTTTCTGCAGATGAATCTCGGGCAGGTGGCGGGGCTGGGAGTGATTGGTATTTGCAGTATTTCGGGGAAAGGCGTTTATCTTGCCCTTTGGAGAATCCAACTGGATCAATCTAGCTGTTTTGTTTGGACGCAGGAAAGCCAGTCTAGCCTTGTAAACCTGAACACCCAGCTATGAATAGCACAGACAAGAACTGAGTGCCCACTATGATACAAACTTGTGCCATTTCCTTTTGCGTTAACCTGTCACACGGAGGGGCCACGCTGTAAATTGACATTTTCCTGTCAGTAATGCCCCATGTTACCCTGTGCAATGGAAAAAGAGAGTCCATACCTGCAGCAGCCCTTGCAGTGAACCATACCCTTCCCCATTCTCCTTATTCCCAGCTCTCCTAATTCTCTTCCATCCCAGACACTAGACAGTTAAAATATAAAAACTGCATATATTGTAACAAAAAAACCCCTTAATCCTTTTTCAATCTGTATATGATTTTACTCCAGACAAGGCAACTTTCCAGATTTACATAAACCAACATTTGAAATGGGATGATTTTAAGACTCAGAAAAATGTCCAGGACATCTTACTATGTTAACTTGAAATTATTCTGAAAAACAGTCTCTTTTTTTTACGTTTTTTTTTTCTCCTTATTTTTCCTTCTTTTTTGTTTCCTTTTTTTTTTTTTTCCCTTGCTTTTCTGGCAATAACTTTTAAAAATTTTTTCCTTTTAATTTTTTTAATTGTATCACTGTTCAGGAGTGATCTGGGGGGACTCTCACTTGCTTAGAAAGGCCATTGTTTACTCACTCTTACTGTGCTTGGGCCAGTAGAGACTGGAGGCCACAGTTTAGATCAGACTGGAAAGAGGTGGGTTTGCATAAAAACCAGACTGTTGGAATAAAACATTTTTAGTTGTAAGTATCTAGAACATTTCCAGCAATGTATTAAAAAAAAAGTTCAAGTTGGCAGAAGAGGATGTCAGAATCTATGGTCTTCCCACACCTTGCTACTGGTCAGAGGTTCTTGCATGAATGTCTGTGATGAGTGTTGGTGTCTTTTCAGATTCAGAGGCGTTTTGTTTGTTTCTGCTTCAAATTTTGAGGGGCACTTTGGTCCAAGGCTTCTGAGGATTAGGTTAGCAAGGCATAACTTTGTACCTCAGGGTCAAGCAGACCTGTAGCCTGTATGTAAATTAGTCAAGTTACACTGTTCGGAGCATGTACCTGTTGGGTTGGCCAGCCGTTGCATTCCCATGGGAGAGAAGCTGGGAATGCTGTCTCTTTCTAACTGGTGCTGACACAAAGCATCTGGTCCATACAATTAATCAGTAGAAGAAAATCTTAAATTCAGAATCCTTCCAGCTTTAGGGGGTCTTGCAGTTCTGAACAGAGCACTTGGAAGTTAGCATTTGTCAAGACTGAGCCTGTATGGATGCAGCCCTAGGTTAGAAGGTGAGAAATGCTTGGAGTTTATCCTTGCCAAGCTATGCTACATGGTGCCAATAAATAAGGCTTGATTATAAAGAGAATTTGAACTTAGTTGTTGCCTTATGACTGCTCTTACTATTCAGTATCAGCTGGCTCTCAGTGCTGTTCTGTAAACTCAGCTATGGAATGACAGAAGCTTGCCCATGTTGGTCCTTGCTGTTGTGCAGTTCATGATGTGACAGGCAAGGATCCTGCAGGACAAAGCACCAGGATTCTGTGTTTGTAAACATGAGTGGATTCTTGAAAGGGCACGAGAGTGGTTCCAACACTTCTGCTCCTCTGCACCTTAGATTGATTCCCAGATGGTTTTATCAACTCAGAGGACGTCTGTAGAGGCGTTCATGATCCGTGGTTCAATTGATGGTTGAAATCTTGTTTAGAAACAGAGTTAGTAAATGAGAAAAGCTGAAAAACTGGAAGTCATAGACATTTTTAATGGGTGCAAATCATAAAATCCAAAGCCTGAGAATAAGTGAGGAAGCTTTGCAAAATCATGCTGGTATTACATGTTTCAGTCCCACAGGAGTGCTGCTGGAGAATTACTTCAGATTTTTGTCTACCAAACTAAGTATCAAGGAGAAATTGGATCTAGTTCAGTTGGACTTTATTGGATTATCCCTGCATGGTATTGTAGCTGAAAAAAAAAGGCTGTGATTCCAAATATGATGTGTAACAATTGTGCAAATTCCTTAATCCTGTTTTCCATTCATTTATGTAGTAATTAAAGCCATAAACCTGGAAACTATTTTCACAGGCAACTTTCATTTGCAGAGATCTGTTTAATTTCCTATGGTTTATGGCTGTATATTCAATTTTACTCTCTTCCTCTTCCAGAAGAGGGTGAAACCTGATGGTGTTACCTTCATTATCAGTCTGTGTCTTGGCTTGCTTTCTTACAAGTTGTTCAGAACATGACAGTGTAATTTTGCAGGGAAAGAGGTTTATTTCGTTTTGTTCTCCTTGGAGAGCACCACAAAACGCACTAATGAAAGAATAATCATAAGCTTAAAGAGGAAGGAAAGTTTTAAGGGACTAATTGAAGAGGGAAAATGCCTGAGTGGTTTAAAGGAATGAAATGGTGGGAGAGCTCCAAGTGAGATGAGGCAGCAAAAGTAAAAGAGCTACCACCAACTGCGATGAATGACAGATGTGCACCTAAAAACCGTGGTCATGGGGCTGCACAAATATGCACATAGGAGGAGCGAAAGGAGAGTTCACAGTTTCAAAGGCTCATTGCCTTACGTGCAGTAACCTGCAGCCATAGGAAACAGGCAGGACTTGGTGCTCCAGACCTTTGGCAGTAGGACACTACTCTTTCTGGGTCCACATGAAAAGGAAAAGTAACTTAGGACAACTTGGTTTATGGTATACTCTTACTCAGTAGTCACCCATGACTGAGCCCTGCTGGGTTCTGTGGCATGCACTGTTTAATTTAATCTCTGTGCAAGGAACCTTCCTTGACCAACTTCTGTCAGTTGAAACTGTATTCTCTTCCCATGCTAAAACCAACAACAACAACAACAACAAAAAATCTGGGGAGACTGGATGACTCTGTCTAGCCTGGAATGTAATCCAGGCTGGAGGAACCTGGAGAGGGTTAGTAGGAGGTGGCTGTCCACAGGCCAGTTTGGGAAGAGTGGAATGAGCAATCTCTGCAAAAGGCTGATGTTCATTTTCATCTCTCTCACCAGGAGTGTGAACTGCAAGGCCACCAACAGCATAGGCAGGAAAGCTATTACCTACTCCTGCTCCTGCTCAGGGGAGGCCTTTCCAAAACACAAGTTGGGTAGGTTGGGAAAGCAATAACAAAAATCAAATGCTGGATTTGGTCCTGTAGGCTCTCCTCAGTCTGAGCAGCATCACGAGGACTGGGTTCAACCTGTGCTCCCTCACTGCCACGGGCTCTGAGGCAGGAAATCCTTTAAGCACATGGCTGCATAAAAAGCTCACAGGATGACTTTCAGAGGACTGTGTTCAAAGGGAAGCCAATGCCTGTGCTCTTCCTCTGAAGCAGAGTGGTAGGCTTCTTGCCATGTTACTGTGCTAAAAATTCAGACTGGTTTTACCACTTAGATCACACACACTGAATTCGAGCTGATGGAGTTGTCCTGCAGATGTATAAGAGGAGAAATGAAATGTTGGACTTGACAACAAGAGGAGTGATAATTGAATTATTCTGTGCTAAGGTAGAGAGGCACATAAACACAGCAGCTTAAACTGAATTGTGAAATAGCCTGAGAATGTCTTTTTGCTGCCATTTCCTTGATTTCAACACCACTGAGTTTGTCATGTATGACGGCTTTGTGGTTGTTGTGACACTGTTGGGAGAAAATTGGATTTGGGGAAAGTTTTCTTAGTTCTTTAAATAATTCAGAATGTTTTCCAGTTCCTATTTTTTTTATCTCCAGTGCAGCTTTGTTCTGCAGCGGTACATTTTTTGTAAAGTAGATTTTTGTATAGTTGCATTGCCCTGGCATAATATAAATCCTTCGGACATATCCAAGAGATTTCCAGCCATCCTCGTGGATTTCGTAACAAAGCTTGTGATTAGAGGCCCTTCTACTCAGGAGATTAAAATGGAGATGGCATTCATGGGCTGAAAAGGCAGCTCAAGTCATCCAGCAGTAAAGGCACAGGTTGGAGCCTGTGAGGAGCGTGTTTGCTGTCAGAGTGCAGCAGCCTGATGTACAGACAGAGACAGACCATGGGTAACCACAGCTCGCCTTAAGGGAAGCGCTGAGTCCATCTCCTTGGAAAGGTTGATCTGGTAAACCCTGGTGTCTAGCACTGGGAGGATATGCCTGTGCTTCTGTTCAAGGGTCAGGCTTAAACACCACCCTCCTCACTGGAGCTGCTTTCAGGGCTCCCCCAAAAAGAGCCCTGGTCCCCCAGGTCTGGGGCACCTGACCGGGCTGGCCCTGTAGGACTGATGTTCTTAGGAGCATCCTGTGGGCTGGTTGATTCCTGTGCCTGGGAGCTGCTGAGGGATTGCAGCTTTGCCTTCCCAGGGATGGCAGGGCCCCCCAGGGCAGCAGGGTGCTGCTGCCTTGGCTCGTGCCTGTGGAAACCCTGGAGCTGAGGCAGGGAGAGATGCAGAGTGTGCAGAGCTGCGTGCAGGCGTGCCAGCTCCTCTCAGAGACTGACAGGGAAGATGGATTTATAACAGGAGTAATTCTCTGTGTGAATCTGAGAGATTCAATAAAAGCATATCTGAACAAAGCATATTTTTAAAATATAGTTGGTTAGTAAAATGGCACTGTGGTAACATGGCAAAGCCAGTTTGAATCCTGCTGGCTGGGCTGTGAGTGCAAGTGAAATTTCATCAGAAAGGTGCCAGATAGAGGAAGGATTTAAAAAAGAAAATAAACATATATAGCCTTTCTCAACCACACACACATAAATCTAACCTTACACCTAATCTGCTGTTGAGAAGATAAAATGTTTTTCTTAGATAAAAATGATTCAGGGTAATGGGTTATAGGGGGGAGGTTGGAGCATTGATGGCTGCTTAGGGGGTTTCAGGCACTGCAGTCAGCATCCCAATGTCTGTGTAAAGCAGTGGGATACACAGCAGTGCAGCTGGGCTTGTGATCATGTCTGCCTCTCCAGCCTGCCAGCCGAGAGGTCTCCTGTTACAGAAGGTATCACTGCAGCAGCATGCAAGCAGAAGGAGATTGGGAAATGGAAGAGAAAAAAGGTCTTTGTTACAGGGAAGACTGCTGGTCAGTCTTGTGAACGGCAGAAGGTTGGTTTGCTCTGTTTTCACTCACTGAGGTCATTGCAGCCATAAAAACCTCAGCTGAACTGTGCCAGCAAGTCAAGTCTTACTCTGCCTGTGAGAAAGGTTTGTGTTCCCTAGTGAGCTTTTTCTTTTTGCCCCACCTTTTTTTTTTTTTTTTTTTTTTTAAATAAGATGAGATAGGCAATTGTACTTGCAATTCTTTCTGATGATTCCTAGCTGAAAGAGGAGCACCCTTTCATGGAGAGAGATGAAAGACACTAGGAGTATTTTTCTTACATTCCAGTGTAAGTAGAATAGCGAAGTACATACCTGAGACGTTTCCAAACACAACACACATCTATTTACATATTTGATTTCAGTGGTGATACATGATAACCTGGGATTTCATTCAAAGGATCCTGATGGGGATTTGAAAGGAGTTCTTCTTCTCTGAATGTTCACAAAATAACTGCTGAAAGCTGAAGGGCCTTTTGTTGGCAGATGAATTCAGAGGGGCTGGAGACAGTTTCCTTGTGCTGAAAATCTTCTCTGTGCTTGCAGTTGTGGGGAAGAATTCCTGGCCCTTTTCAAAGTGTTGGGAATGTTTGGTCAGTGACTTCAGTGGGACCAAAACTTTACTCAGGTTTTGGAGAGGCTTTGGCATCTTTATAACTCGTTCTAATGCCTGTTGACAGACACAGCAGCTTTCCTGTTAGCTTGTCATGCACCTTCCCTGCAGAAAAGGATCAGCTTCTCTTGGCAGTGCCTGGTCATGGGCTTGCTGTGCTGGCATCCAGTGCAGGAGTGAGGGACACCTCTGAAGATGTGTTTTTCTCTCTCACTGTTAAAATTGCATGTTGCATACACAGCAGTGACATTAAAGGGGGTTTTATGTGTGAGAGAGTCAGTGGTTGTGCTGTACCTTTACCCCATATGTTTTAACCTGCCACAAGATTAAGACTTCTTTGTTGAGAAAAAAAAGATAGCAGTAGGGTTTGTGTTTACATTGCCTCTCTGGCAGCTTTGCATGACAGGTGATGTGTAAAGAGGTCTTTGAGAAGAGGAGAATTGAGGTCAGACCTTTCCGACTTCCTAAAATGCCTGGAGATTTATATATGTGAAAGATGGTCTGGAATGGAAAACTCAGCATTTGCTGCTCTCCAAAATAATCCCAAGTAATTAAGTTACCCTGATTAAGCACTGCTTAAATGGCTCAGAGTTGAGACCTGAGAACAGCTCTCAGATGATGTGTCAGTGTTGCTGGCATTACCCGGACACTGTGCTTCAGCATGGATGAGGGAAAACGAGCCAACAGCCTGGAAAGTTTCGAAGGCAGGCAGAGAGAGGAGGGTCTGGTGAGTTCACATGGTGGAATTTCTCTTCAGGAAACTCACATTCCAGCAGGCATGCAGTCAGGGGCAGAAAGTGCCTGTTGAGCACCGTGCAGGTGTTGTGATGTGAGGTGCTGGTTTACCTGTTTCCACCTGCTCCAGCTTGTGCAAATAGGGCATGGGGCAGTGCTGTGTGTGCTGCTTTGTCTCCAAGGGGGTCTGTCCCCTAGGAGGGATTCCATGCTCCTTTCCAAGAAACAGGAGTATTTGGGAGTGGTCACACCAAGTATGCCTGGGTTGGAGTTCTGGTTTTGTGTTCCGGAAAGGGACCAGACAGTTTCCCCTTTCATCTTAGCCAGAGGTTTCAGTGATTTCCACAAGCTTTTGGTTCTCCAGCTGCAGAAGTTTGCATCGAGGCAGTTGATTTGAGAGGCTCAGTGTTTATTCAGATTCTTCTAGAAGTTAATGCTCAGACAGTTTTGTTCTGTAGCAGAAGTGGTCTTCTGGATGGCCTTTGCTTTCTTCAGAGTTGCGGAAGGAAAGTGCACTTTCCTAAAGGGATTCACTCAACAGAACACACTCTCAGAACAGGAGACTTTGTAAGGGCTTGTGTCTCCTAGTTGCCTCAGGACTGCTCTGTGGTGGTAAAGTAATTAAAAGTTTTTGCAGTCTCTGTGCTGGTTTACCTTACCGTACATCTGAAGATGGGAACTCGTACATGCAGTCTGTAGTTCTTTGTTCCAGGTGTCTTCCTGTGTGTTCCACAGGTGTTACCTTTTTGCTCCAGACATCCCATACAAACTATTGATTTCTTCCAAAGTAAATTGTGTAGCTTGTCTGGAAGGACTGTGTGTGTTTACTTGAAGTATTTTGCTCCCATTGCTGGAACACATTCAGATTTTCTAATCTTCCCTGCAATGAGCAGTGATGGGGGACAGAGATTTTTTTCTGTGGCAGGCTGCACCCACCTGAAATCTCTGTCCTCTTGCAGCAGGAGTGTGAGAGGCAGCAGCAGTGCCTCCTTGTCATTCACAGGATCCTGGAGACGTTGTCTGATGCTTTTGGTCATCTCAGATAAAGCAGAATGCTCCTGCAGCTTTTCTCTTTGATATTGAATTTGTCTCTCCTTTGCCTTTTGGGTGATGGAATAGCCGGGAACCTTTTTCAACAGGGGTCCATTCAGGGCATCTGCTGTAGCCCAGACTCTTGGTGTTGCACCTCATAGGGGGGTGAACCAACATATGTGATGTTGGCCTGTTTGTTTATTTTCTTATGGAACCCATAAGAGAAGGATGAGAGAAGGAACCACTGATTGTTCAGGATAGATATTTTCCTTCTTTCTGGCTGGTGTGAGTAGTATGGATTTTTTCATGCTAAATGCTGTTTTGGACTGAGTGTACAGAGACATAGTAGCTTGAAAATAATTGTAAAAGGGTGGCAGAGAGAGAAGGTCCAGTGGAAGAAAGGATCTAAATGAGGGCTTTCTGGCTGTTAAGATTCAATTAAATCAGGCAATTCAGTGCTATAGCAAAATTACAGCTCTTCTTACAATGGTCTGCATAGCAAATTAACATCCAAAGCAGCCACTTTCAGCTGCAGCATTTAAACACAGTTGAGGTTAAACTTGCAACATGATTTGACCCAGCCCAAGGAGAACAACTACAAAAACAAAAAAACAAACAACAACAACAACAAGGTTTTAGAATGTGTTGAATTGTTACAGCCTTAAAACAGCAATGGTAGCTTTTCTAGGCAAGGTTTGTTGCCCACTGTAAGAGTCACATCCAGCTCCAATGTGCATCCACAGGGATGAAGTGACAGAAATTAAGGGAGCATGTAATAAGATGCCCTTCTCTTTGTATCCTTATGGTGACCCACAAAGCCTGGACTTAAATCTGTTTTGTACAAAAATCCTATGCACCAGCTTTGCTACACCACTAACTTGAGTTTATCTTGCTACTTGTCTTTGTGAGAACTTTAAACCTAAACTTAACCTAATCCTGTGATTCTCCAGGGGTTAATTACAGTGTCTCAGAATCCTTACTATGCCAGTTGCATTTTGACCCAAAGATGACTGCAGGATGTTTTTTCACCATTACAGAATTTGAAAGTACAAAACACAATTATGTAAAAGTGTTGTCAGAGTCCATCAAACTCCAGAGCAATAGGAGTACCTTGAGGGAATGAATTATTTGGGTAACTGGAAACCTGACTACCAGGTCTGTTTGCTGTTGAAGTCATTGCTTTGGCTATCATATTTTGATTCAGCCTTGGTGAAACAATGAGGAAGTAGCAGCAGAACCAGAAGGCTCTTGTCAGATTTTAAGTAAGGAACATATAATTTCATAAAGGTCCTCCAGAAATTCCCTCTTTACCTCATTATGCCTGTTCTTCAATCTGGAATGTCCTGGGGTTGTTTACTTTTCATATATTGTCATAGATCTTATATGTGTTTCAGAAGAGGAATAGCAAGTGGTTCAACAGTGAAAAATAGGTCACAAAATCTGGTAATTAGGTAGTTACTCTTTCTCCACCTACTATGTTCCCAGGGGTTTTTTTTTCTGAATTTCACTGCATAGTCCCTCCTCAGTAGCAAATGGTTGATGACAGATAAAGGTAATACCTCAGAGGCAACTTTGTAGATAAAAACCTGGAGTATTGGAGTGAGTCTCTTACACTGCTTTTGTAGTGACTTTGGAGCCCTGCTGCAAGAGCCTGGCACAAGTGTTCTGTCCAAGAGCACTGATCAGCTATGGATGTGCTCGTAGCTGGATGTCACAGTGGGACAGAGTTTCAGAGCTCAGTATGACTGATTTACCCTTGAGGGCCAGTCCCAATTCCTGGATGTGACCTGTGGCTTCCATTATTTGGTCCCCTTTGATTGCAGAGAGGCAGTTTCCAGCAGGATTCTGCAGTCACACCAGGGTCAGGAGGGGTGAGCAGAGTGATTATTACAGGCTTTGGGAGCCCAGATGCCTTAAACAAGCTTCTAATTTGTTGGAAATACTTTCCCTGGAAGAGAGTAGAGGATTTGTGACCCAAGTGTGCCTGACAGGAAGGATGGGATCCTTCTGGAAAGATGTGCTGTCACAGCTGACAAGATGCTCGCCCTTCCAGCGCATGCTGCTTCACTTACCGTGTCTGCCTGTCTTTGGAGGCAGCCTGACCCAGCTCCTGGCAGGGACCCCAAAGCTGAGCAGGGAGAGAAATTCACACACAGGGAGAAACGATGTTATGTTACACTGCTCGTTAGGGGAAAAAAAAAAAAAAACACCCATAGAATTTGCTATCAGTGAGCTGAAATCTAAACAGCATAAATGGTCCTAATAGTTAAAGAGGTTAGGGAAGCTTGCCAGAGCGTGGAAAGCATAACAACTGCATTTAATAACAATCAAGCTACTCTTATAAATATTTGCATGTGCTGCTTCAAAGCCTACTACATGGTCATTCATGTACTGCAGTTAGAAAGATGAGGAGGGGAAAAAAAGAGAGAGAGCGTGAAGAAAAGGGCACTCCGTGTTTTGTAGCTGCCATAATAAAGAATGGGCAAAGCACCAGAAAGAAAAGAAAAAGGAAAAGAAACCCTCCAAAGTTTAATAAACACAAAAGGGAATAAAAATAAATCTTTGAAGCATTTATTAGCAGCCCTTGATGGAAGGATTAGATTGAAGCTCTCAGCCTTTCCAGTGTGGGTGTATGTGTGAAGGCGGCCTGTCTGGCCTCTTCCAATGAGAAAAGAAAAGTTGTTTACATTTCCTAACTTGGGCTGTGCATGTAATTGATTTCTTTTTGTTTCAATAGCAGAAATGAAAATTCAGAGGGGAGGAAAAAAAGCCTCATTTGGATACAATTGAATTTAGGTCTTTTTCCTCGCCAGAACGAGAGCTCAACCCTCAGAAGAGTGTGTGAAACAGGGTGTTTTGTTTCTCCTGAAATGTCAGGACATGCAGTACTTGTGAGGAAAGCTGTGGAAATGCAGGGCTTAGTTCACCAAACACAACTGCGCAAGGCAGGAGTGTCACCCTTTTATAAGGGTTATTCCTGATGTGGGGAATATCTCCAGCATGAAACAAAGCTCCTATCCCTGCTTGCAGTTTCAGGGTGCTTGAGTACACCTTGCTGTCCTCCCAGGCGCTCCTGGGGGCTGTGTGCTGTTTGGAGGGTTGGTCAGAGAGCGTGTCCAGTCTCTCCCACTGCCAGTGTTCCAGCCTGGAGCAATACTGAAGGCTGAGCTGGGATGGGTCTCCTGCACCCCTCCCACTGGTGCTTTTCTGCTTTGTCAGAGCAGGGCTGTGTCCTGGCCAGGCTGCTGGCACAGAAGCCTGAAGGATGCTGGAGATTGAACAAAGTCAGTGAGAGGCACAGAAACCACAGTGTCCTTGTGCACTTCATCACTCACACTGCATTTTAACCTGGCAGTGCAGACTGTCCCACGTAGAGCAGATGATGAAGTTTCAGCTTGTTCAAGACAGAAAAAAGAAACCAAACAGAAAAAGAGTAAACTTGTGATGCTTGGTGTTTAGCAGCCTGAAGGGAGGAGGAGGAGGATGGATGCTGCCTTCACTTTCTCCAACTATGTTGTACAGTTCATCTCAACTGTGATGATTGTGATTGTGATTATTACAGCTGGAAGTCTTCAGGTTTTTTTGAGGGTTGATCTAATGAGTAATTTAAAAATGATAAAAGATGGAACCTTTCGTTCTGTTTACTATTCTCTCTCCCACCAAAACAAAAGAAATCTGTGTTTTCCTAGCTACGGGAAACATACTGATTTAATTCCACTCATTAATGATAATAGTTCAAAGGATACTTCAGTCTGCAGCAGGGGAACTGTGTTTGCAGACTGGCTTGCTCACAGTCATCCTGGTGTCTGCTGGAGTCATGGGGCCAAAACCAGAGGGGAGTGCAGAGGTATCCAAATGAATTGATACAACTGCCAGGTTAAGGTGGAGTCACAAAGAGAAAAATTGCAGCATCTGAGATCACTTAAAGGCTCATCCAAAACCTTGTAGACTCCATAGGGTTCTTACCATTCCTTTAAACAGAGTTGCAAGTCTCATTTCTCAGTCTTCATGTTGATTAATTTTCACATAAACCCCAGTTGTGCAGTCAGCCATTCCTTCTTTTTTTTATCTGTCCGTGAATAATGCCTTTTCCTCAGCTGACTTCCTGTGGATACTCTCATGAATGATAGAGTAAAGAAATCAAATTTCTTATGTGAGGTTTTGCATATAAAGATGTAAAACTGTCTTACAAGAGAGATGAAACTTCTGTAAGACAAGAATTCGTGCTTACTCATAGAGGGTGTCCTGTGCCTGCCTTCCAGTGGAAGGTAAATACTTGTTTGCAGTGTACAAATGCACATCTGCAAACACAAGAACAGGCACACTGAAAGAATACTCATTCTCTGTCTTCCTTATATATGAAAGAAAGAATATAAATGCAGGAATAGCTGAGGAATATCCACTCAGATACATCTTCAGAGATTTGTAATACACAGTATCTAAAACAAAGAAACTGGAAAGAAGGCCTACAAAGATAGCACAAGAAAGTTCTAGGAATAAGAAGCTAAATATAAACCAAACTGACAGTTAAATAGGGCTTTTCAATCTAAAATAAACTAAAGATGGACAGGGTTTGTCAGTGCCAGGGCAAGGGAATGGCTGCTAGTTCGGCTTGTCCACAGTGAGCAAAATGGTAGGTTGATGCCTCAAACAAATGACAGGGAAGGACAACTTACAACTCATCCTGGAAGCATCAATCTTATATATACATATTATTATGCCAAATTATATTCCTAGTAGGATTAGGTTTGGCTGAAGAACAAGTAGTAGTCCCGGAGTTTCCTACAGCAGGAAAAATAAACTGAAGATACTATTTCTCTCTTAAAGGAGGGTGAAATACCCAAACCAAACAGCTTTTATGAGAATTTGCAAAATGTAGTGAGATCATAGTTGCATACAGTTGAGTGTTTCTCAGAAGCCCTTCCCTTGGTGTTTTGAGAGACTCCAGCTCTGATGTGTTGCTGGTGGGAGAGAGGAGCAGCTTTGGGGTGTAGGAGTAATTTGCATCCGCTTGCCTTTGAGTTCTCACTGTGAGATTGTAGCAGTTTCCTGTCAATAAGCATGGTAGCCAAGAACAGTGATTAGGATGCCTGGGGGGTTATTTTCAAGCACTGCAGATGTGAAAATCTGAGAACCTTTTTTTTTTTTGTTTGTTTGGTTTTTAAATTAAATGGAATCATAAGGAAGTCTGGGACTTCCTGTTCATAGTTGTATCTGTTTGATCATACTGAGGATCTGCTTTGGGAAGTACTCTTTCAGAGGATTTTTTTGAAGTGTTTTAAGAACTTGTAATTTCTCACTAATAATGCATCTACAGTTGAGGCTGAGATTATTTCTTTATCATCAAAGATTTTCTCATAGCTATATTTATTGAGCAGTTTGCACTTATTCAGGGAGCTACAGGTGTGTTATTAAATGTGTAACTCTGAGAACACCTGTGCTTCCTCAGCTGAAAATGCCTCCCCAGACCCCAAATACAATTTTCGTTTTATAAAAAAATTTATCTGCTCCAGTTTTCACACTGTAGGAGAGGAAGAAACTGTTCCCTCCATTTGAACAGAAATTTCGATCAGGCCTTAAAGTAATTTCATTTCCTCTCTGAGGAGTGGAAGCTTATCTCCTTCACCTCTCTTCCCGTCTCCTCTCTGAGGAGTTTGGGTGTCAGGCAGGAGTGCTGCAGGCAGATTTCTCTTGGTGCTGCTGCTCTGGACAGTGTGATAGGTCCTCAGATGATGACTTAACCCCCCTAGGGTTATCTGGTTTGTGCAAAACTGCCTTGCTGCTTTCCCTCAGTCAGGATTTACCACTAGGAAGGAGAAACATTGTTTTGAATTGTTTTGAGATGTCTAACACTGCTGTTGAAGACTTGAGGCCGTTTCTCTGGGTTTTTTTTCCTGCTTTCCCCCAGTATATAGTAAGGGGTGGTTATGTTTATGGCTTTTACTGCTTCCAAGTGGTCAAAATTCATGTAATCCTGTTTATAGTGTCTGTTGTGTGCTTGCCTTTTCCGTTTGTATTTCCTTCCTTTTCTCTTCCAGCCCTCATCACTATAATCAGAATGACTGTTTTGTTCCAAAAATATCCTTTAATAACTAGGTATGGAATAAAATCTGAAGCTGGCGGATTCACGCTCCGTATTCTGGGGGGAAGTGGGTTTCAGAGAATGTATAGATCAGATGAGCTGCTGTTATTTGTTGTCTTAGCAGATCCCTGTGAACTCTCTAAGCCTGAAGGCATTTACCATGCACCAACTGCTTTGTTTTTTTCTCAGTTCATAAGTATTCAGGATTTTCCGCCAGTAGGTTGAAAGAGGGCAGGTTTAAATGCGTGACCTTAAATAGAGTTGAAACAGAGTTGTTAATCTCTGTTAATATGGCAGTCTTATAGAAAACACGTGGGGTAGATTTTCTTGATTTCTATTAAATTGTTGATGGTACTGAATTGACCATTGGCAACTGAGCCGTGCTTCAGATGTTTCCCTGACTGAGGCTGTCTTGTATTAGAATGTTTGAAGGAACAACATGTTTTATCATCAGGAAAGGTAATAAAACCCCAATCTGCTTTGTTGCAGACGCCATCCCTCCGAACTACTACAGCCTTTACTTCCGCATCGTCATGTTTGACGTCTCGGCGATGGAGAAGAACGCCTCCAACCTGGTGAAGGCTGAGTTCAGGGTCTTCCGCCTGCAGAACTCCAAGGCCCGCGTCTCCGAGCAGCGGATAGAGCTCTACCAGGTATGGAGGCGCCTCACACACCCCAGCTCCCCGCCTGGCTGCTGCAGACCCACCCTGCAGGCACAGCAAACCCCGGGGAGGAGCAGCTCCTCAGGGTTTGTTCTCTCCCCAAAGCAGCCTCTTGTTCAGTGCCTTCCCTAGAGAGCACTGCGCTCAAAATCCCGCAAAGCTGGAATATGCCAACTTCTTCTAGCACTTGAGCCTCTGGACTCGAGAGTTTTGAGCCAGCAATGTGCCCAGGTGGCCCAGAGGGCCAGTGACATGCTGGCTTGTGTCAGCAATAGAGTGGCCAGCAGGACCAGGAGAGTGGTTTTCCCTCTCTGTTTGGCCCTGGTGAAGTCGCATCTCAAATCCTGTGTCCAGTTTTCGGCCCCTCACTGCAAGAAGGACAGTGAGGTGCTGGAACATGTCCAGAGAAGGGCAACAAAGCTGGGCAAGCGTTTAGAGGAGTGAGGAGTGGCTGAGGGATCTGGGGGTGTTTAGTCTGGAGAAAAGGAGGCTCAAGGGTGACCTTGAGCTCTCTACAACTCCCTGAAAGGAAGATGTAGCCAGGTGGGGGTTGGCTTCTCCTGTGCAGTCAGCAAAAGGACAAGAAGAAATGGTCTTGAGCTGCAGCATGGGAGGTTGGGGTTGGACATCAGGAAAAATTGCTTCACTGAAAGGGTTGTCAGGTATTGGTAGAGGCTGCCCAGGAAGATGGTGGAGTCACCATCCCTGGAAGAGTTCAAGAAATGACTGGACGTGGCATTAGTGCTGTGGTCCAGTTGACATGGTGGTGTTTGGTCAAAGGTTGGACTCTGTGATCTTGGAGGTCTTTTCCAACCTTAGTGACTCTGTGATTCTGTGTTTCACAGCATATTAA
Source organism: Brachypodius melanocephalos (assembly GCA_013398615.1). Classification (NCBI taxonomy): domain Eukaryota; kingdom Metazoa; phylum Chordata; class Aves; order Passeriformes; family Pycnonotidae; genus Brachypodius; species Brachypodius melanocephalos. Next base: position 6,860,954 of record VZSR01001479.1, on the reverse strand, counting down.
AAATAAGTGAGTGAACAAGACATCAAAAAAAGTTGTTCCCAAGATCTCTGTCTCCCAACCCCTGACCTGAACTACAATTTACATAGAGGTCAAATTCCTCTCTCTGGCCCGTGTTCCAGAGAAGATTTTTAAGCCTTCCTTGTAGAAATGGAAATAAAACTGAGTTGCAAAGCTTTGGAGTTTGAAACCTGGCTTCTGTATAGTAGTCCAGGGGTTGAAGCAAGAGAGTGGACAATTCAAGGATTGTGGAGTGAGTAAGAAAATGCCCCATGACTCTTTCACTCCTGAGTATTGACAAGATTTATGTTATTCAATCTTTAAAGACTTTAGAGCCTTTAACCTCATTTAATGTAGAGGCTGTGCATCTGTGCAAACACTGTCTAGAGCATATTTCATCTAAAGCATAGTTCTCCTCACTGAGAAATACAGCAACTAAAAGGGGCCCAGCTCCCAGAAGTCTTATACTGAGTAAAAGTCATGATTGTTCCGTGAGTGAACCTGTGACGTGTTCTGCTGAAACCCTGGTGGATAGGATACCACCTTGTAGAAGTGTATGGAGACCCTCTTCAGCTCTGTTCTTGCTGCCTGCATTAGCTGTGCTTGGGCACTGTCCTGGGCTTGCAGCACTGTAGAGTCCAGCTTGGATCCACTGGGTGCAAATTTGAGTCTTTTCCCTCACTTTGAACGTTCACCTTTTCCTGCCTGGTCTGGTCAAGTGGAAGCCAAGATTGAAGCAGAGAGAGGGGGCAGTTTGGGTTCATGGGCTTGCTGAAGTGGCAATAAAGGCCAGTCATGGAGGCTGACAGCAGGAAAAAGTGCATTGGTCTGTTTAGATGTTGTTCAAATGCAGGAAAAGCTTGATTCCCATTTGAATGTGGTGCAGGTCTACAGGTGGTCAGTGGGGGCTGTGACCTGACTGTCATCCTTTCCAGGAGCAGGATGGCAGAAAAGTTGAGCAAATAAAGTGTTATTTGTTAAAAGGGAAACCTGAGAATGTCTGTTGAGAATCGCTGGTGTTGCCTGTATAGAACAGCCATCCCAGGGAAATACACTACGAGTCCCAGTGATGCTGCCACAGCAGCCTGCTGAAACAATTGTATATTCTGGCTTGACCTCACTGTTCAGACATCCTAAAAGGAGTTGATGGCATCTCTGGGGTTTCTGTTGTTCTACTTTGGAGAGCTGTTAGTCAGCCGCCTGAAAAGAATACAGCTGTGGTTGCCTGAGCTCAGTTCATTGCCTCTCTGTGTTTGAGGAACATGGGACACAAAGAGTTCAGCAGAGGTATGGAAGAAAGAAAGGGCCTTTGCTTGGCTGGGATTTTGCCTTGTGATGAGAAACAGCTGGGGCTTACTTGAAAGAGCCTGACTCCAGCAAGCCTGTGCCCATGGAAATGACTGACACCTGCATCCAGGGCAGGTACTTGGGTCCCTGGATAAATATATGGCTGGTGAGTAAGGCACTTTCTTTTTTAGGCTGGGTGGAGCAAACTAAGTGAAGTGTTAGGTGAGTAATGAGTGCGGGTTATTGTGGGATTAGATCTTTTCTCCACCAAGTAACAGGCAAGCCAAAGGCAGCATGCCCTGTGTGTTTGTGCCAGGCATATTTTAGGCATGTTACTTTGCTCCTTTGCTTGTGGAGAGGCAAGCTGTCTCTGGATCATTTCCCTTTGGTCATGTTTATTTCTTGAAATCTTGTATGCAGCTCTTCCCAAAACCTTGTTACGGGGTTGTTACAGCTATGTGGTGGGCAGTCTGAACTGCATGGGTTCCTTGGCAGGAGCTCTTCTGCCAGGAGCATGAGAGTCCCTAAATAGTGCTGCAGCTGATCTCCAGCACAGCACATGAGGTTAGGATGCAGTGTTTAACAGGAAAAGCAAAAGCAGGGAGAAATTGGAGAAAAGGGATCCAAGATGCTTTTGGGTCCCTTCCAACTCGAGATATTCTATGCTGTATAGTAGAACAGTGCTATAGAAAGCCTTCTAAAACTTACTGTATGAATTCTGGAGATTAGAAGGAAGAAAATCTATGCAGATAAAGGTGAAGAAGGAGGGATAGAAGGCATTGGTGTCCCAGTGGTGCAGGGGAAGCTTCGGGGCTGTGTATTAATGTGTTGAGAATGCAGGTGGATTTACCTAGTGGTGCAAACATGGGAGGTAAAAGGGAAGAGTAAGGAAGATCCTCATTTCAGTGGATGTGGGAGAGGCAGGTATCTTCTGTAAGGGCTGAAGACTTAGTCAGACATCTGACTCCAGCCTGAAAAGCCATGCATGGAAAGTGAGCCTTGCAGAGGAGATTGCCGGTGGAGTTGGCATGAGCAGCTGCTGCTCCTCCTCTGTGCATGAGCTTTGCTTCCTGTCTTGTGACATACGTGCTGGGCTTGCCAGGGCTGTTGTGCCCAGAAGGAACAGTGTGGTTTTTCATCTTGCATAAGCAACATTTAATTATTAGGGGGTTTTTTCTCCTCCAACCAAGTTTCAGGTTGCCTAGTGTTTTGCTTTGTTGTGGAGTTCTTCTTGATGAGGGTTTTTGAAATTCCTTTCATACCTGCAGTTTCAAGGAATGGCTGTTCCTTTGTCCCCTTGTCTTTCTCAGTCAAGCAGGAGGAGAGGGGCAGAAGCCTTCTGGGGAGAATCAGAGCTCTCTTGTGGTTTTCACTGAGATAGTCCCTGAACTTGTGCACGTCTCCTAGTCGCCCTCCAGGAGCTTTGTGATTTAGTCAAGTGGCAGTTTAGTGGTAGCATGTATACCACTGATGCAGAAGGGACAACGTTATTCTAAAGGACTATTTTAGGAACAGCTAGAGACAGATGTGCAGGGTAAATTGAAAAAATAAGCAAGCAGAATATAAATATTTTGTTTCTCTGCTTGATTCTTTCTTTGTGTGGTCCTCTGACCTTACAGATCTACCCCTTAAAATGAAAGAAGAAATGCAAAACTGCACCTTTTCAGCTAAGCTTTCCTCAGGCTGTACTTGGCTTCCTTTTCCAAACCACATCAGAAGGGAACTTTGTGTTTTCCTAGAGCCCTTGTTTGCACTGACTCCGGGAAGGCAGTCTGGGGCTGCTTGGCATGGTGAGCCAGGGCTGTGGCCCCTTGTTCCTGGCCCCTGGCGCAGCAGTAGCAGCAGCAGGACCCTGTTCCCACCTCAGAGGCTGAGCTGGAGCAGAGAGCACCCCATCACATTCATGCTGGGAGTGTGGTTATGAATCTGCTTGCCAGGTTTTCTGCCATCTGGATTTCTCCAGGCGGTGAATCCTAGAGATTAATTCTCTTGGAGGTGCCCTCGATGCATCCACAAAGCCAAGGGGCAAGTAGTAATCCCTGTGTGCAGAAAATGTCTCTTTCCACCCAGAATACTTCTCTGGTATTTAAGGATTAGTCAGCCACATCTGTGTGTTCCTGTGCAGATGGGAAGTGCAGTGCACATATTAAGTAGTCTTCGGATGGAAAACAATAAAACTCAAAGAAGTAGGAATTAAGTTACTTTTATAAGGCTGGTATGAAAGCTTCTGTCTCTTCTTGGCTGTGGTTAAGTGAAGCCGCAGAGAATTGAATTCTTTAAAGGCACCACCTTTTCTGCTGTTCCTTCTGCCCAAAAAGGAGGCTTGATCTGATGGTTATACTGCTGATCATCAGCACGTTGGAGAGTGGGAAGCCAAAGGGAAGGAAGGAAGTGGCGTGACCTCAGACAAGGCGCCCTTCTCCCGTCCTTCCACCGCGCCACGCTCGCTCAGCGCGCTTCCCAACGCGCACCAAGGCCTCAGAAGATATTAAGAGGATAAAGTTCTTTTGGGGAAGGGAGGAGGAATAATATTAAATAAACAAGTTTTAGCATCCTCCAGTGGCCCTTGCTATGTTTTTAAAGATTTATGCCAAATGCAGACTTTATTGGAATTTGATCAGATAAAGCTCAGTTGTTATGGGAATGTCTTTGTTCATCAGTTTTCTTGCCTGCTTTGAAGACTTCATAACATCTTTCTTTTATTAAGGTGCTTCTGTATTTATGAATAAAGTCCCTGCACCCTTCAAAAAAAGCCTTGTCTTTTATGAATAAGCATTCCAGAAAACAAATAGGCACCACTGCAAAGCAGAACTAGTGGAAGCCCTTACAGGGTGAAAAGACATCCTTCAGAGAGTGCTGTGGTATTGGGTTTAAGGTATTTTTATTATGTACAGGCAGTCAAACAATAACAAGTAATAATTACTTCCTGTGGAAGCGGTGCCATGTTTTGTTAACACGTCATAAAGCGTCTCGAGAAGTGCAGCTGAAGTGCTGTGTTTTATATTGTCGTCCTTATCTGAGGCTGCTGTGGGTGGGATTACCTGAGAGGGAGGCTGTGGATGGGAGGGATGTCCCAGAGGATGTATCAGAGTGATGGTTGGAGCAAATGAACAATGCCGGGTTAAAGCTGGGAGGACACATTGGATTGCAGCGAGGAATGTGAAGCAAACAGGAGCAGACCTTTGGTCTTTCCATGTTGTGGAGGGCCCAGTCTATGTCAAGAGCTCCCGTGGAGCTTGCCTGGAGTCTAGCAAGAACTGTCTGTCCTCTAGGCAGTGGTAACCCCCGCTTCTTCCGGGGCTTCTCTGCCTCCTTGGAGGTATACGGAGGAAGATGCTGTGGAACATATTACCCCGTTATGAGTCAGATTTAAATTTAAACTGCAGTCGGTTGTTCAAATACTTCCAATTCAGACAGTGTTTTGTCTTGTTTTTCAGTTGGGGAATACGCTTAGAGTGAGCTACTATAGATTTGGGCCAAATCTCCACGGTGCAAATCTGAGGCAATTTACACTGACTGCAACAGAGATCCTTCAGGCTGATCTCCATATAATCAGGAGCAGAGGGGCCTTGCTCTCTTTTCTTGCCAAAAAGCGCTGTCTCTAATGCCACGGAAGAAAATACCGTGAAGCAGGATTTGTGGCTGTGGCTGGCACAGGATGTCTGTATTACAGATATCACCTGAGGCACTTGGTTATAATTGACTGCCATTGCTGTGATCCACATCTAAAGCAGTGCCTTTGGATCTCACAGTTTATGTATTGCTATCCTGAAACCGGACTCTTGCATTCTGAAAGGGTACGGGGTTATGTTGAATGGCGAATGTGCAGCGGTCTTTGAAGTGCCAAACCCAGTATAAAGCATGGATATAATAACTTTCTACTCCACCAAACTCCTTCTCTTTCCCCCAGCAGCAGCTCAGGACCAGAGGAGGTTAATTTGCAGTATATTTCAGCTGGATTGCCATTTTCTCCTTGTTTCAGAATTCCCTTTTTCTGCCTCCAAAAACTATATGCCCCACAAAAAGATGTCAGTGGATGGGAGACCATGTCTAGAGTACCTTTGGAAAATACTCTGTGAGCGCGAGGGGAAGTATTCACGGCTGCATCATCTTCACTATAATTTGAGAGCGTATCTCGGATGCACCCGCCTCTTGCCAGGAACAGAGCAGTTACTGAAGACAACTTGAAGAAATGTGTAATATTTCCATCAGCTCCTGGCAAGGGCCAGCATGTGCTCCCCATCTGGACACTGCCAGGTGTAGAAATGCGGGCCAGGGATGGCTGTGTTGCCGTTTGTCGTGCATGTACATCATTGGAGGTGTGGGAATGCAGGACGTGGGTCTAAAAACAACAGCTAGGTTTGGGTTCCTGCTCTCTGGGCTGGGGTTTGTTGGGGTAGCCCAGCCTACATTATGCTGGGACACGAGCAAGTCTGAACCCAGCAGCTCAGAGTGGTAGTCACTGGGCTGAGTAACATCAGGTTGGCTTGATGGCCATGTGCTGGGGAGCCTGGAGGGGGAAAGGTGGCGTTCCTGTTCTGGAGAGGTGTAGGAAACAATGTGAAACCTTGTTGGAGAGATGCCAACATGAAGAAGAATGATGATGGGAGAAAATGGAGGAGGATGGGAGTGGTTTAGGTGGAAACCTGTAGGTGGTGGGAAGAGAAAACCACAAGGAGAACTGGGAGTTACAGGGAACAAGGCAGGCAAGAGGAAGGGAAGAAAGAGGAGGGAGCTGTGGAAGAAGACAACATCTTGGAGGAAGTACTATGTCCAAATATTCATTTAGCCAAGAATGCGGCATGCCAAAATGTTGTAGTAAAATGCACATGAAGATGAGATATGACTGTCAGGGACAGGACCAAGGAAGAGAAAAGGGCTTAAACCTGTGCATAAAGGGGAGATGAACACAGGAGTACCCTGTAGGATCTGGGAGATTTGGCTAGAAGACAGGAGAACCCACTCTGTTTCTGTTGACTTTGGCTCCTCTTTGTTGATATTTTAATAAAACATAATGTGCCTTTGGCAAGTTAAAGCTAAAGGCTAGATAAGTTTATGGGATTTTTTTGTTTTGCTTCATTTTATATAAAATCTTTCTTTGGAGCTATCTTAAAATCTCCCAAATGGCAGGAAATTGCCCTCAATATTTCAGAATCTTCCAAGAGAAGGACCCCAGACCCTCCGTTCTTGTTTATTGCTTATACAATGCAGAGTCTTCCTGCCTGCTTGAACATAAATCGGGCCGGATGGCCTCGGGGCTCTGTCCCCAGCTTACACTGCACATGTATCTTCAGTATCAGGAGGAAGGCCCTGCTTGGGGAGCAAATGGAGAGGAAATCCCTTCCCAGGATCCCTTCTCTTCCCAGAGCTCATCCTGTCACTGCAGGGTGATGCAGGAAGTCAGTCACTGTGATTCCATGACACACTTGACTTCCTCTCCCTTCCTGACCTGCTTAAGGGCTCGTCTCTTTACCCTCCTCACACTTCACCTTCTTTTACCTTTAAGTGAGCATCAGCCAACAGTGTAAGAGAATCCTTCTGCAGCTGTGGCCTATCCAGATATAAAAGAGGTTGGGTTATGTGTGCAATATGTTCTTTTTATTTGCAAGTTTGCATGAAGAACGTGTCTGGCAAGTTCTGAGCAGATGGATCAGAGAGCTATGGGTTTTTTACAAACTTTGGCAAGTACTCCATACCTTTCTTTGTATTTTGGCAGGAACTCTGCATCTCATATACTAGTCTCTAAAGATTCTGCCCTCAGTTTGAGCCTGATTCGGAGACCATTGCAAGCAATGGAAAGACTTCATTGATAAGCAGGGGGACTGTAAAGCCTTTTAACTCCACAGCACTGAAGGCAGAGTCTGACTTGCTCCTTTGCAGGAGTGGCTTCAAGGAGAGCTTGAAATCTCACAATGACAATTTTTTAAAAAATACACAGCCGGTCTCTTGTGCTTAGAAGCAGCTGAGATTTTGATAACCAGTAGATTCCCAATTATCTGGCAAAAGGTACTGTATGGAAGCTTTGCACTTTACACCATATGTTTTCACATATAATGAGTAAGAAACTGGAGAGATTTGCAGCAGAATAAACGATTTGCTTTTCCGTGTGTCCAAAATAGGATCAAAGGCCTCAGATTTAACCAGGGAATGAGAAAGGATTGATAATTAGCATGGCCATTTTTTAACTGTAAGTTTCAGAAAGGGCTGGCTGAAGTCCATGAGAGCTGTCCGAGGAGACCTTTGAGATCTGGAATGAGGCAGTGAGTGAATCTTTCAGTAGAGTGAATAGTGTGCAAGAATTTGGAAACGCCAAGCAGCTGTGTATGCAGACCTTGGGAATCTGGTCATTCCAGTGCAGAGATCTAGGCTGGAGTCCCCTAAAATTTCTTCTAGTTCAGAAAAGGTCATCCTTAAATGGCAGTTTTCAGCCATGCTGTGCATAGCTGAACTTATCTCTGCTCTCGTGTTGACCAGCATAAGCACATCATTTACCACTGGATCTCATTGTTTGGGCTTATTTACTTTGGGCTTACAAGTACATGTCAGGTTATTTCCATTATTTTTAAAAGGGCCCTGAAGTTCCAATGGAAATCGTGGATAATGACTGATAAGGAAGAGAAAGAGTAGTGAGCCTGCCAAGATGTTGTAATACACAAGAACATCACAGGAGTCTGAAATGACAGGGAAGGGAAGGAAGGAAGTTATCAGGGGGCCAACAGCATCTGGAGGGAGGAGATCAGACAGTCCAGAATGAATGGAGAGGAAAGGCAGATTAATGGCAGGTTTTCACAAGATAATGCCATATTTACTGCTGTTCAGTGACTGCAGAACCCATACTGGCTGATAGCAGTGGCCATTTCAAGTTCCAAGGCAATGCAGGAAACAGGATAGATATTTTTAAGTGGTCATGTGATCTTATTACTATGTTTGGAAAGTTCATCAACTGGTTTTAAGAAACTGTAAGTCACCAAAAAATGTTTCCAAAGAGTTGGTGACCATAATTCTCAAACCCAGCTATAAAATGCTCTTGGTTTTCTTGGCTGCAGCAGATGTATGTCATTGATGCATCAGCCTGTGTATCATCACTGCTGAACCACATTCAGGGGGTTTTTTGTTTGCTTGCTGAGGAGGTGGTGAATTTATTAGCCAAAACTATTCCACTGCAAATTATACTTAATTGTAATTTTCCTATTCTTCTGCATCTGATTGTGGTGACAATAGAGGACTAGAAGTAGTTATTGGCCAGAGTACCAAATCTGAAATGAACTAAACAATTTGCTGTTCTGGAGCTCTAATTATTTGAAAGAACCAGTGTATCTTCATGTCAAATTTTTTCCTTCTAGCTGTGTAATGAGTCACGAAGACAGGCTGTTCTGGCGTCTGCTGTCAGTGGTTATTGTCTAGAATACATACACTAATGTGTTGATTCAGTTATCCCCTGCCTTAGCTGCCTAAATATATGAGCGGGGGAGTAGGCGAAGGAAACTTTGAGCAAAGTAATTATGTTTCTTTTAACAGAGTCTTGGGCTTAGGAGTTTTTTCGAGTTTGTTTTTGAACCAGTGTAATTACACTGACGCCGAGTGCTGCTGCTCTGCTCATGTCAACTTCTGATATGCCCCATTCTTTAAAGAAGTCTTGCATCTGCTAATTTTGCAAGCATTCTGCTTTGTTTGTTATCATGAATTATGTAGTGTTCTCAGTGTACTTTACAGTTTATAAAATACAGACTAAGATAATCCTTATCCTTACTTTTATACTCAGAATTGCGTGATAGTTTCTTGAGGGTATAAACATGTGTGCCTATAAATAAACAGTTTCATCCTCCAGTACTTTAATGAAGGTTTCAGCTATTTGATACTTTTTTTTTTTAAAGTGTATCTGTTAATGCTTTCCAGTTAGTCTGAAAAGTAAGCATAGCAAATGACAGAGGTAATTTACAAATCACTGTTTTCTGCAAACACCTCATTCTTCTGAAACCAGTTTGTGACAAAACTAAAATTTTTCACTGGTGAATGCCCTGGTCATGGTGATTTGGGATATGCTTCTAAGATAACAACATGGGTCATCCTCCTCTATTGGATGAAGAAGAGCACAGACAAGTCCCTGCCAGCCGAGCAGAGGTTCTCCCCCAGAAGACGGAGCAGGATGAAGAACAGATTTCAAGAGGATTTGTGAAATACCAGAAATCTGGCAGGCCTGATGAGGGTGGCATGTGAGTGCTGTCATCACCAAGATCCCCGGCTGGGCTTCCTAAACATATGGAGCTGTACAAAGAAGAGCAATGCTTTGTTTGCTTCTGGCTTCTTCATGAGCCATTTCCTGAAATTAACTGCATTATTCATTTATTCATCTGTTCGTTTCACCTTGCCTGCATGTGGTATCTAGGGACTCTTCATGGGTATTTGTAAGGTCGTTTTTTCACCAGGTGTTTTCAAGAAGCCTCAGAATTGGAAAAAAAAGTGTATGAGAGGTAGGTTAGCAGTGGGCATAGAAGAAGGTAGGTGGAAAGCAGTGTAGAAGACACTGGCCAAGAGAAGATTAAGATTTTTAGTTGGTGGTTTTCCTGGGAAAGGGAGGAATCATGCAAAAACAGGGTAGAAAAAACCTGAAATCGTTCCTAGAATTTAGAGCGTTGCTGCTGAATGAAAATCACTGTGTATACTGGTCTAGAAGTCTGGTGCATCACCTTTTGGTAACACTTCTTCCACTACAGCTCATCCCCTCAGCAGGTGAATTGTACATTTGCCGTGTAATCATTTATAACAGGCAGTGCTACACCGTCACTCTGTTGGAAGCAAGACCACGTAAGCAGATATCCCTGGACAGACATCCCCGTGTCCAGAGCCTGGGTTTGTTGGCTTTGAGCCTTCTCTGGGGCCTGTGTGAAGGTGTGTGTGCTCACACCCCGGGTATTTGTACCTGTGGGTGCTGGGATGTCCCTCCAGCCAGGGAGGTGGGGCTGCCTGTGTGGGAACTCTGTCTGCTGCTCATGCAAATGATGGGATCTGCGTCTCTGCATGCAGTGGGTGATGATGCACAGGATTCCCCCACCGGAAAAGCCTCAGCCTTCCACGTCATGGCCTCTAGTCAGACCAAACTCTTCCTGCCTCTTTAAGAGGGAGTGTTTGGGTAAGGTGCCAGAAGGAAGTAAGAAAGGATTAAAGGGGAAGTTTAACTCAGTTGACTTTCTCTTCTGTGTATTTTCCTTTTTCCCCTTGCCTTCTGTTAATGTTTTTAGTGCACTGAAAGCTTTTGCACAAAGGCTTTCATTTGGCTCCTGCAGGTACGAGCTGTGCAGCAGCAGTTCTGATAAAGGTGTTTGATGTGGTTGTGATGGGCTGAGCATGAAGGTGGGCTGGTGTTTATAGGTAAGGCAAGGCAATGTTTACAGGGGAAGGTAATATCTCTTCTAAAACCAATCAGTGTGGTTGGAAGAAGTAGACAAGCTTTCAAGCAGTAAAGTTGCAAAGCACAGAAAAGGCTTTTATTCTTTGTTGAAACTAAATGTCTTGATCTAGTAGGAAGAAAGGATTGGAAACAATGAAAGAGAAGTTTTTGGGAGGCTATAAGCTGGGGGGTGTATTGGAAGAAAAAGGTGTGTGTTGATGGGGAGGGTTAAAGCCAGAAATGTAGGGCAAAGTAAAAAAGAATGAAACCAAATCAGGGAAATGGCAGAGAGAACCTAAAATGCTTATTTCATGTAGTAATTTCTGGAAGACTCATTTGAAGAATATATTGTAGCTGTAAAAATTTCTGAGAGATTCCTACAAAAAGGCCCTTTTGTTTACCACCATATAGGGTGCAATTGCTTCAGTGTGGATGGAAATAGAAAGCAGTGTAGGAAAAAAAAACTTAATCAGATTACTTTGTGGGAGAAAATGGACTCTTGAGGATCCAGCCTAGGATTTTATCTTCCATTAGCTTTCCACACTTGCAGCAATGTAAGAGAAAAAAAAGGGAAAATGGAAATGGTGAGGCTAGAAGATCATTCTTGGTTACAAGTACTCAGATTGTTAAGATCATCCATCACCCTAACACTACAAAGATACTTAACCCAAGAGAAGGAGATTGAAGTTAATTTCACTAAGTGTAACACTCTTCTTACTTAACAGCCTTTTGCTTAAGGACTGCCAGTGCCTGTTTAACCCATGGTGTCAGTTGTGGAAATTATCCCATAATAGATACTCATCTTTGTGACTTTTTACTTCATTCTTTATAATTTTTTTCCTGAACATGCTGCGTAAACAACGGAGAGAAACTTTACTTTCAGATATTGTAGGTACCATAGGATGGTTAATGTCCAGCTCTTCTAATCCACAGTATCCATCCTGTCCCACAGTGCCATACAGTTCAGAAACATGCCAACACTCTTCTTGTCATTCAGTTCAACGGTGGGGGTGGATTTTCCTTGTACCATTGGATATGTGCAGTGATGATTTCTTGTACTTTCACAAATGCCTTTTATTCCAGGTACACACTGGCAGCCCTTGACTCTGTTGTTTGGTAGCAATTGGGATAAAGACTGGGATAAATACATTTATTTTTGATACCAAGGCACAGCTGTGTCTTCAGAATATGTCTAAGACCAATTATAGTTAACATCAGGAGATTGCTTTTGGCACATTACTTACTTTTAGTCCTTACATCACTGCCAAAACTGAGGTATGCAGTTTCTGGAGTCTTTGGAAAGATATGACTGTGCAGAAAGGAAGAGAAATGAGCCAAGTTCTTGTGTCCCATTTGCCTCACACCCCACACCTCCCCCCCCAGTCCCAACACACCCTTGCAGAATGACAGCTGCATTACATCCTCAGAAACACTTGACCTGATAAAGACCAAAGGGAAGGCAAAGTTATATTTGTACTTCTCTGGGACTTTCCCAGCATTGATTACTGATTCTCTCATCCCTCTGGCACTTCTGAGCAGTGGTAGTCCCCTTGCTGCTGCCAGACTCTCTGTAAACAGTTGTTCAGACACTTTGTTTGAAGGTTACCTCATAAAAAGGAGTCCCAATGTTCACTGTTTGAGTGCCCTGAGTTTCTACTGGGGAGCTCAGCATCACCTACCAGGGGCCCTTAGTAATCTTCTGGACTTGAACCAACATCTTCTCATGGCTTTTTTTGCTCAGTGTGTTGATCAGGAAGAAGACAAAGAGCTTGTCGTGTTGCCGTTCTTTTCATAAGATGAATGTTACTGTAGGAGCCACACTGCTGGCCTGTGAGAGATGGAGCACTGCCTTGCAGTAAACAGGGACACTCTGCATTCTGACTCCACATGCTGGACAGAATCTGAGCTTTTCAAGCCTATTTAGTTACCAAAAGTCTGATTTTATCACAATGACATAGTTTCACACCTCTTTTGAAATATTTTTCTTTACATGCATTATGCAGTTTCACCATGATTTTATTACAGCAGTGCTTGCTAGATGTCAAGTTGTTCTGGGCTGAGAAAATGTGAGGGAACAATGAGGTGTTGTCAGTTACTCATTTGGAGGTGGACTTGGGTGCTTAAAGAAAGGAAAAAAAACAAAACAACATATGAAGTCTCACAGCTGGCATGCCAGAAGTTAGAAAGTGATGTTATCATGTGGTATCTTGATTGGAGTTGGCTTAATGTTGCATGGCATTCCAGCTCCCTGCATCACAAAACTATCAACAGAGTAATAACCAGAAAACCAGAAAGCTGCTAACAGCCAAGAGTACAATTGTTTCTATCCTAGAGTTAGGGTAAATAATAGCAGGCTATGCTTATATATGGGAAGGCACCCACTGAGCTGTTTGCCTGGGATGAGGAGGGCTGTGGGCACTTGAAATTCTGGTCATGCAGGGCCTGGGTTTCTTTTGTTCAGGTATTTTTCTATTGCTTGGTCAGTAGAAGCTTCGCTGAAGCATTTGACACAAATACAAATACAGCCTGCACCAAAATTTGGATGGAAGCAGCCTCACCTGTTGCACAGATCTGTGCATGGCCATCTGTTTAATATGTGAATAGTCCCTGAAATCAGAGGGAAGGCTAAAAGCATGAATAAGGCAATACCATAGGTTACTTATAGGAGAGCAGTGTACTATCTTCGTTGTGCAGACTACATTGTACAGCCTGGACTTTGGCATCTTATGCTCTAGCCAGTGTAAGTATTACTGAAGAAGGTAAAAAAGCTTCTTTTGATGATTACTGTGATCTCTCCAGCACTTGTATTACAGGTTAAGTTTTCAGGTCCGTTCATTCTGTGGGTTTTCTCTCACAAAGGAATATGTGATGGTGTGTTTTGCTTGGGAACCTAAGCTGATTTCATTAGGGTGTTCTTATATTGTTCTTCTCCTTTGTATTGTTCTTCTCCTTTATATTGTTCTTCTCTCCTGTTGTTCTCTCCTTCTCCCTAAGAAGATTCTTTCTGAAAGTGTGCATGAATGTTCCTCTACTGCATAGAGGTTTCAGCTATAATAGTTTCTTGTGCTGTTTTCTGATGTTAGTAGTCCATTTTAAAAGCAACCAGGTAAATGTTAACCTGTAGGCAATCTTATTTGTCATTTCTTGCAGGTTTTAAAATCTAAAGAATTATCATCACCAGGACAGCGCTATATCGACAGCAAAGTAGTTAAAACAAGAGCTGAAGGAGAATGGTTGTCTTTTGATGTCACTGAGGCTGTACATGAGTGGCTCCATCACAGAGGTGACAAAAAGTGCTCTTTGCCTGCACTCCTGACCCAGCTGCTCCTCCATAAACACAGGAGTATTTCAGAGTCATTCCGTGTGTAAAAACCAACTCCACTCACTTTTATGTTTTGCAGACAGGAATCTTGGATTTAAGATAAGCTTACATTGTCCATGCTGTACCTTCGTGCCTTCCAATAATTACATCATCCCAAATAAAAGTGAGGAGCTTGAAGCAAGATTTGCAGGTAATGAAAGAAAAAAAACCTCCAGCTTTTTAAGATGTTGTGGAATGCACTAATTGAGGAAGGAAACAAAGAGCTGTTTCTACCTTCTAATTGGCATTCAGCTGATTGAAAACTTGCTCATTTGAAAATCATGATTATCAGCTGGTAGAAAACTGTATTGGAGTCACAAGGGTAAAACTATATCACCTGAAAAATTCTAAAATCAGAAAGCATGGAAAAAGCTGTCTCATTCCATGCATGCAGCTTTGATATCCTTAAGAGTCTGTGTTACAGTTTGCAGCATGCTCACAGGATATACATACAATTTTGGATTTAGTGAAGACTCTTGCACCGTTTGCCATCCACTATTGGATAGTAATGAAAAAATAGCTCAATATTTTGAAAATAAACCTTTTGCTCTCCATCCTAGTACTGTAATGAGTCACACTTAGTTGAAAAGATTGGAATGAGTGGGCATTAAAAAATAAAAAACTGTGTAGTGAGGATTATTAATATGCATGCTCTTTATGGACAGCAGGCAAGGTGATACGGAGTAAATATACCAAGGTCGTCTAAGCTCTCTTGTGTTTTTAAGCCAATAAATTTTCAGTTTCACAAAACGAAATTATATTTAATTGACTGTACTACAGTTACCATTCACCAGCACATATGAATCTGTAGCTGTATTAGAATCAATATTAACCTAAATTCTGTTCATGAAGTTCTCATTTATTGAAGTGTATCATGATTTGGTTCACTTGTGGTCCAAGTATTTGGCTATATTCCTTGTCAAGTATTAAGTTTTTCTAACCATTGTTTCACTGCATTGGAATTTTTTCCTGTAAGTAAATACATGTACTGTACATGTGATTAAAGCCACTGTGTGCATTTAAAAAATTGTTAGTATGATGTTTGGTCACCATAATTGCATTTGTTAAGAAAAGAAGAGTGTATCTTTTTTCTGTTTAGATGGTAGTATCTGGTTGGGGAGGTTAATTTTCTAAAGGATCTTAACAAAAGGCATAATGTGACTCCTATGAAAGGCCAGTACCTTGAGACTCTTGGCTGTGGTATTGCCATGATAAGAGGCTAGTAAAGGAGTTAGTGTTAAAATAGAGTACAGAATGTGAGGCCATGGATTGCCATTTCAAGAAGAAATACTTTGATCAGTGTCTTTGCCATGCCCATATAAAAGAAGACACTAGAATAACTGACTTTCTGGGAGAAATTAGCAGATTTAAATAAACTGGCAATGAAAGACAGGAAATTTACAAGTACCAGAAAGGAATGAATTTGATGGAGGAAACTAATGGAATAGAAGTAAGAGTGGGAAATGAAGGTGAAGTTTCCAGAATAGCTTTAAGTGTGTTAAAAGGTTTTAAAAGGCACATGCCTGTGTTAAAAGTTGGGAGTATTGCTCTTAACTGAAGCAACAGAAGAATCACTGCTTGGGGCATTTGAAGCTAAGACACACAGATGCAGTGACTGAAATTACCTTCTCTGTTATTCATTTCAATGTTTTTGGTAAATGTACTGAAATGCCATTAAACAGATGTGAAGGTGGGAGGGTTGATAAAATAGCTAACCTGAGAACTGTGAATATATTAGGCATCCTGGGTTGAAATTTGTCCCCACTTCCCCAGTAAACATGCCCAGCTGATGCCGTCATGGCCCAGTTTCTGAGAGATTTCTTTTTAAGAGATGGTTTATTTAATTTGTGAAGAAAAAAGCAACACAATGTTTATCACCAAAATGTATTTTTTGAAGGTATTGATGACTACCCATATTCCAGTGGTGATGTGAAAGCTTTAAAGTCCAATAGGAAAAAATACAGTGGGAAGACCCCACATCTTCTGCTAATGTTGTTACCCTCCTACAGACTTGAGTCGCAACAGCCCAGTCGGCGGAAGAAGCGTGCTCTAGATGCTGCCTATTGTTTTAGGTAACTATGCCTGCACATCCAGTATTCTTACACTGTCCTACCAGCCTGGGAGTGTCATGCACTAGTTTATCATGTTTCTTTACAGCTGGCATTTATACAGAATGCACACCCTCGTTCTCAAACCCAGGGTCTGTGCGCAGCAGGTCTCTGCCTGGCAGTCTCCAGTCCGACAGAGACGGGGCAGACTGTTCTGACCTTAGCAGAAGCTCGATTCCATCTGGGATGATTCCCAGATGCAGTAGCCCCGTAGTTAGAGCCAAATTGTCACCTTCACTTTGCCTACTCAGTCTCCTCTGTAGGACCTGGAGAAAAACAATTGAGTAGTCCTCCAGGGAAGCCATTAGCTTTGTCTGTATGAGCAGGTCCTGCCATGTCTGAGCATCCTGTAATAGTTGTCATTTCAGTTACAGCACAAGCTGCTATTGATTTGATTTAGTTGAGAATTTTTGTGACTCAGACTTGCCTGCCTGTAAAGGATCATTCAGGGAGCAAGCAACAGGATTATTTTTATTCCTGGTGTTGGCTTTGTTATGACCGATTTGTTTGTATTTTATTTCCCAGGAATGTGCAGGATAATTGCTGTCTGCGTCCACTTTATATTGACTTCAAGAGGGATCTTGGCTGGAAATGGATTCATGAACCTAAAGGATACCATGCTAATTTCTGTGCAGGAGCCTGCCCTTATTTATGGAGCTCAGATACTCAGCACAGCAGAGTAAGTAATGGATTTGCTAATTTTCAGCTTCTGTTTTATAACTACAAGTTGAGCTGTGTTTCTGGGACTGACATCAGTACCAGTGTCCAGAGTTAATCTCAGTAACTAAGGATGATGAAATGTGGCCCTATAGAGGAACTCACACATGGCCTCAAGCTAGTGTTGGAGCAGGAGAAATGTACTGGCCCAGAGATTTACTTTTTCTTAAATACATATGTTCATTGATGTGAACACATGGTTGGATTGAATACTTTTTGTGAGTATGTCTCCTTTGAAGGTGGCTTGGAAAAAGCCTTTCATTATAGATGTGAGTGAAAGATGGCACAATGATTTTGGTCTGCAAAGACACTGAGGGAGGCACTTTCAGAGTAACTAAAGGGCTGATGACCTGGTCATCACCTACTTTTATCATCTGCCATTTCAGGGTTAGCACCTGCCATGCTGAATTTCATGAAAATCTACTGATAGCTGTCTTTCTCTTACCTCGAAAGACATATTCTTTCTTACAGTTAAAAAATTTATATGGGGAGGAGGGACTTTGTGGATGGGATGTTGAAGAGCTGAATCATAGCTGTCTGAGATGGGTCTTTTTATTTTGGGGATTATATGTGGTATTTTAGCCAACTGCCTTAGGATGAGCAGTATTCTGCTGTGAAGTGCTAATTTCTCTCAGCTATCACTAAGGATGTCTAGACAGTAAATGTAAGAGACAGACATTTGCATCATAGTTGTCATAAAGTAAGAATTTCACCCTTGGGTCCATTTTAGGAATGACGTTTCCCCTTTTTCAAGCCTCCCTTAAAATGACAGATCAGTGTCAGCCAGCAGGGAGAACTCACTGTGTCCAAGGGATGGCTTGAGTTCCTTTTGGTTGGGAAAAGCATGATACCATGTTCTTCCTGAGCTTACAGACAGACCCCTTTGTAGCTGTCACTGCCTCTGACATTGTGCTGTTAGCAATCTCAGCAGGCAGAGGTATAAATAAGGTGAGTATGTTTCCGTGCTGGTGTGGAGTAATGGTGTACACATTTTGGAACTGCACTTGTTTTTAAAGGAAAGAGGAAGAGTAACTGTCATGGTCACAAATATGTGGTTTGGATAGTTGCCCAAGGAGCCAGAAGTTGCCTAATAAAGTAGTTAGTGTTGCTGTCCTGAACAGATCTTCTGTCTCTCTAAGCTGCAAATGTTGTGTGGAAGTTCTAGGAAAAGGTCACTTGGTGTTTGGCTAAGGCATTAATGGGATCCTCAGGAGCACCTATGCATCATCAGTGGCTAACCCTACATACTTCCCTTGCAGAGAACCATGCATAGGAATCCAGGGTGACATAGATGATAGCTCCATGCATCTGGCTCTCAGCAGGAGTAGCTGCACCTTGAGTCCTGGTGCTTGCAGGGTGGCATTAATGGACTTAATTAACATAGCTAGAGGGTAAAAGAAAAGTGCCTATGCTCTGAAGAGGTCTCTTTTCTCTTGGTCGCTCGTAAATCCAAAATCCTGTAAACAGTGAATGGGAACTTGAAGAAACATATAGAAAAACCTTTCCATTTCCTCTGTACTCATCAATATAGTGTGCCTATTGGTTCAAAGGGCAGCACTTTAGAGGGCAGATTCCAGGTATGTACCTGCTTTGAGGCTTAAGACTGTATGGACAAAACCTTAGGAAATTCAGGCATATTGTGAACACCAGATTGAAGTGGAAAAGCATTTACAAAACCCTTAAAATCCAGGGATCTTCATACCGTTTTCAGCAGATGTTCTCTCAGGTGCTGTGGGAGGAAGTGATGCAGAAAACAGTTCACTCATTAGAGATGGCTCCCTTAATCTTGTCTTTTTTTGTTTCTCCTTCTAGGTACTCAGCTTGTATAACACCATAAATCCAGAAGCTTCAGCCTCTCCATGCTGTGTGTCCCAGGATTTGGAACCCCTCACCATCCTCTATTACATTGGAAAAACACCCAAAATCGAACAGCTGTCCAACATGATTGTAAAGTCTTGCAAGTGCAGCTAAAGGATATCCCTGAATCAGCATGATGTGTGTTTATTAAAAAAAAAAAAAAAAAAGATAACCAAGGAAAAAAAAAGAAAGAGTGAGAAGGAAAGAAAGAAAAATAAAAACCCGGGTTCATCAGTGTTAAAAGAAAAAAAAAGAAGAAAAAAAAAGCGGTACTAGTCTGAACTGTTTGAAAGTTTGTTTTGTTGTTTTTTTTTAAACTGGCATCTGAAGCAAAACATTGAAGGCTTTTTCCTACATTTCACCTACACATAGTGTGAGATAGACAAGAAGCAAAGTTAAAGAAAAAAGAAACCTTTTAAAAATAAACACTGGAAGAAATTTGTTAGTGTTACTATGTGAAAGGAAAAAAACAGGAAAATCCCATGAAGTGGAGTTGCTGTATCTGTCCCGTGCCTTACTTGATCTCTCTGTATTGTTACGCAATAGGCATCCTACCATTCCTCTTAGCTATAGAGTTAACAGTGCATTATTTATTTGTGTGTAAAAAACTATCAAATGAACATTTCTCTATCACCATTGGAAAAACGAAAACCAACCAATGTGGACAAAGTGGAGACCAAATAAGCTGCCAGAAATACATGTAAAGCCTAAAGGAACACAAGCTCAAAAGAATCGGAAAAGTAATGGTTAGTTTAGTTCAATTAAAATAGAAATCAGTTATTACATTACTGACAAACTCTGCCTTTAAAATACCTTATTTTTCATGCCAGCTGCCTAGAGAGACTTCTTGTAAGGTCTCAAACCCTTGTTTTAAATACTGAATAATTTACTAATAAAGGACACTCTGTTTCAGTCTCAAAGACAAGTCTATAAGATTTTTTTTTTACTGTAAATGATTTAAAATGTCAGTTTAGTAAACCAGTGAAATATTTAACATGTACTGGTCTAATCTTCAGACCTTAATATGTTGCTGTATAGCTATGCTATGGAATTTTTTTTTGTTCTTTTGGTATATGTAACCATACCTAGAGTATTACAATAGGTGGGTAGTAAAAGCCAGCTTAATTGGAAACATATCTGTAGATCTCTATTTGTAAACTATTAAAAAATTACGTACTTTATGTGTAATGTGTAAATTTTCACCATATTTTTGTACTCTGTAATACTGTCAGCTCTCATGACTTTGAATTTGAATTTGGGGCTCTTTTTGATCACTCAGAATCATGTGTTTCCCTCTAGCTGGCCAGTATGAGTAGAGTCCCTATATTTTGACTTGCACTACAAATACATGTTTTATAATAATTGCTATACATGTGCTTTGTATATTGTTCATCATTATGACATAAGCTACCTGACTCCATTTGTTTTTCTGTTTTATAAAAAAAAGGATGGATTAAAGCAATCCCCCTCCCTGCTCCTCCCCTCCTCCTCCGGTTGTCCCCGTTCATACGCTTGGATCGCGATGCCGTTCGCTTGGATCGCGATGCCGTTCGGATTTCTGGGCCTCCCCATTTCCATTCGGCTGTAGGCATTCAAACAGATGGGCAGGGAGCGAGGTGTTGGGAGAGGAGATGTCCCAGCCTGGCTGAGGCCAGGCAGACCCTGCAGAGAATGATGACATTCACCACTGTGCGGAGGCTGTAGGGCGCGGCTGCCGCGGCTGTGCCCCGCACGGGCAGATGCGTCAGCCTGGCATGCGGGAACTCGCTCCTCTCTGGGGCTTCGTGGAGCTGCTCCTGCTCCTACTGCGGGTACCAGAGACTTGCCTTTGACTTCTGCAGAGCCCTGTAGGCTGTTGGGATATGTGTAAGGATTGGCAGGATCAGACCCTTGATTTTTTTGCAAGTTCACCAATTTTTTTCTCAATTGAGTTCAAGTTAAAGCTTCTTCTTAAAAAAAGAACATGGGGGTTCGTAGGGTTTTGTTGCTGTAGTGCGCTTTCCTATAGTAGAGCAGTAAAAAGAAAAAAATCGCATCACATACTTCGTTTTAAAAAAGCCCCAACCTAAATAAGAATAAAAAGAATTCTGAGGAAGGTACAATCGTTTCATTTCACATGATGCATGCTTCTGCAGAGCAAAGCTGGGAACCTGCAAGGCAAGCATTCTACTTGGATGAGAAGGACATTTTCTACCATTGTCCTGAGCGGTGGTGGGAGGACACTCCTGAGCTTGGTGTGGTCAGCTCCAGGTTTAAGAAGTGCAGTTTCTTTGGCTTCAGCAGAATACCGGTGTAAAACTGAGGTGCCATGGTGGTTTGCTCAGGCAGCTCATCAGGACTTCTGTGGAGCCTGTGCTTATTGCCCAGATGGGAACATAGCTCCAGAGATGCTCTAATCCCACCTCCTGGCTCAGGAGGAGAAGGTATGTTAGACTTCTGATTTATTTAGTGAGCTGAGGTGAACAGGTGAAGAATCTGTCCTGCTAACACTTGCTTGAGCCAGACTAACTCCAGTGAGAAGATGCACTGAACTCAGTGAAACTCCTCAGGGTAATACATACTCTGGATTTTGCTGTATAACAACAGCAAAATTAGTTTTATCAGGTTCAGTATGAGAACTGTATTTTTGTTGGACAGGAGAGGAGAGAAGGGTGAGCACATTTTATAAAACTTTAAAAAATGTTGTTGCAGTTCTTTGATACAGGAATGCAGCTCAAAACTGGTTTTAAAAAAGTGGAATGGGAGATAGCATAATTGTCCAACTATACTCACTGTGTGCTGGATGCAGCTGAAAATTTGGGCTTGGGTTTGGAGTTTTTCTCTAAGCATAAAACACTATTTCTGTAAGTCATTGCCCCAGGATCTGTTTTTAATTTCAAGTGTTCCTCAAAAGTGCACTGATAATACTTAAAATTCTCTATTTTAAAGCTCCTACAATTTTTTTTTTCTTGTTCATTAGACATGTATTTTCCTTTAATTACCAAGGGTGTTTGGCCTGATGCTACAATGTGCAGAACTAACTCATGGTTGAAATTCCCCTCTGCAGCGTGGGGTAATGTGAGTCCTTAGCACCTCTCAGGTCTGATGTAAATACCCCTCGAATTACCTTTAGATGGGTCTGCAACAGCTCAAGGACTTTGTGCCTTATTTTGGCGAGGTGATTGCCACTGCCTGAGCAAAGTCCCTGAGAACTGATGAGAAATGTTCAGCATCTTGAGAGATCAGACCCAAGGGGCTGGCTGGGGCTGAGGGGGAATCACAGCACTTAGCTGGGTGGGGTAGGACAGCACTTCTTACGTGTTTAGCATCAATACAACTGTATGGTTGGCATGGTTTAAAGGAGGGGAAAAAAAAGGAACTTAAAGGACAGCTGTGTTGTACTTTGGTGATTGATTACTCTGTATTTTAACACATTGTATGTCTGTTTTTGTGGTGCTCTAGTGGTAAATAAATTATTTCAATTACATGCTGGTGTTGCTTTCCTATGGCAGTGTTCTTCTGGCACAGGCAATTCCTCAGCTCTGGAATGTTAAGTCCTTGCAAAGCCAGATTTGGTGTGGGATTTAGATATGTGTGACCTTGATGTGGTCCATTGCAGGCTGAGGTGAAGAACATCCATCCAGGGTGAGGGTGGATCATACCTGGTATGGGGGTTGCTCTCCCCTCAGCCACTGCAGTGGATGTCTTGGTCTGTAGACAACTGCCTCAGTTACATCAGTTTACCAGGAGCAGCCATGGGACACATGGAAGTGTTTTTTCACAGAAAATAGGGTTCCCTAGTTTGTTGTCTATTTCTGTGCACTCTGCAATATGCAATTGCATTATCTAAGCAAAAAAAAAAAAAAAAGAATTAAGGAGCCTGGAATTGCAGCTTTTCTTTATCAGGTTCTAGTCATTTAAATATATAAAACTGATGGGAGGAAGGACTTGAGGATTGAATTAATCATTGCTTTTAAAGTTGATAAAATTATATATGAAAATTCCCCCAGACCAGGGACTGCTCTTCCTCGTGCCTTCTCTAGCATCTAAGGAGTGCATGGCATTCCTTGGCTTGAATGAAAGAGCTCGTTTATGCCAGATTGTTTAGGGTTATTGTGATAAATTATAACAAATGGACTCTGTGGTCTGTCAATATGTTTAAGAATGTAACTTGGGCTGAGCATTAAAAACAGGGGCGATTCCACCACGGTTGTTCTTCAGCCTTAATTGATTTCAGTGAATTTACACAGGCATAGAACTATAGTCCTTCAAAGTTTTTCAGATCCCAATTTTTATTCTATTTTTAGCTACCCATCTATGTGCTTTGACATGAATACAGTCTGCCAGCCTCATTGTTATCCAAAGAAGCCCTCACCTCACACTGCCTTGAGGTGAGAATACTTTGCAGCCCTGTCTGCTGTATTCATGAAATCAGTGAGGAGTATGAGGGTTTGAGGAGGAATGATGGTTGGAAATTGTAGGTGAGAAAGTGATCATGGTGCCTGTAACCAAAGAGGAACAAAGTGGAGGTAACACTCTGTGCTAAAAGAGATTTTATAGCATGGGCCTGAAAAGATGGAAGATCTCCCATGATAATGAGATTTATACAGAGTATTTTGATGCTAGGCTTGTCTTCCTTTTGTTAACACAGCCTCTCCAGACTGTATCACTGAAGCCCTTACTGTGCCTGAATCGAATTGTGGTTAATAAATGTGGAATATTCAATAAAGGAAAAAACCCAAACCGTGTAAATGTCTTGAAAACTGTTTTTTAGGCCAAAATCTGCCTCTTAGTTCAGACAGAACAGATTCTATGAGGAGCCATGAGTTCTGGAAGAAAATAAACCAAGAGGTTATGTAATTATATGTGGTTATAAAGTAGATGTGAAGTAATGTAGTTGGCTTGTCAGTGGGTATGGGTGTAACAGTAATTTCTTCATCTGTATAAAAATAAAATTAAATGGAACAGAAAGCTGATGAGAACTTCCAATCAAATTTGATATGCTCATTTAATGAAGTAACCTGCTGGAATCTAATACAGAACCCCTGGGGTGTAAACCTTTCTTCAACCATATGGTGGTCCAAGAAACAAATATTTCCTATAAATGGGGTGTTCTAGTGCCAAACCAAGATGATTGCAGGAGGAAGGGTCAGTGATAGTTGGTCTTTGGGTCTCAGCACTGTTTGCACATACTGGAGGCAGGTCCTGATTTAAGGAGTCACAAACTCATTCCAAAAATATTTGCTACAAGAAAGGAAACAAGGAAGATAAAAATGGCAAAGGGGGCCAGATACCCTTGTTCAGTGAGGTGCACCATGAGCTCCTGCATACTGTTTGATCCAGCCAATTAGAGATGGATGCAACGAAAATGTTAATGTGTGAGTACCCACTTGATCAAAAATCAAGTGGCTGGTGCTCTGAGGTAGTGATCAAACCTGAACCACTTTTGTGAAATTCAGTTAGGTCCAATCTCTGCAACTGGTTTGTAACCAAATATTAATCACCAGAGTTGTTGCTGGGGTGTGTAAGGCTTTGAGCTCAGTGTGTCAGAAGTTCTTGCCCTGGAGCTGCTCTGAGTGTGCCAGATGCAACTCTCACAGCCCAGTCTTCTATTTTTTTCCT
Source organism: Brachypodius melanocephalos (assembly GCA_013398615.1). Taxonomy (NCBI): domain Eukaryota; kingdom Metazoa; phylum Chordata; class Aves; order Passeriformes; family Pycnonotidae; genus Brachypodius; species Brachypodius melanocephalos. The sequence goes on along the minus strand of VZSR01001479.1, from coordinate 6,836,638 downwards.
CCCAAGAACAAAGGCACATAAATATAATTGCTACTCATAGGAATGACAGTTGGAAAGAGTCAAAATGTCCCTATGCATAAAGGTGTTTCCCAGAGAGCTGGGAGGGTTACAGGTCACCCCATTCTTCAGTGATTTAAAGATCAGTATTATGGGACTATGTGATGGTTTTTTGCCATCTGATGGAACCCACATGAAATGAACTGATGGCTTCATTCCAGTTCCTAGTGTAAACTTGTTGGCAGTCTCCAAGGATATGCAGACTAATTTCATCCATCAAAAGCAGAAAATATCTTTATCCGGCAAAAAAATGTCTTTTTTTTTTCCCCTTTGGAAAAATGTAAATACAAGACAAAATATGCAGCAGTTCATGGGCAAGTTATGCATTCCTCTGCAGTGTGTAACCTGTTCTCAAAGAGGTGGTCTGGATCAATTTGTGAACAGTTGGGAGGGAAAGCTGCACTTGGAGATACTCTGAAATATATTGTTTCCTTTGCTGCTTCTATGAGAACCTCAGTTACCATTAAAAAAAAAAAGAAAAAAAAAAGCCAGAAGACTGTAAATAAGCAAGTGAGGTGACATTTTCCACCTTGATACCCAGCTATGATGTATAACACAGAAGGTGAATCGCTGCAGATCCTGAGTGTCAGGTACAGCCAACTGATGTACACAAGCTTGGGTCACAGAAAGCCGAGCAAGAAAGATGAACACAACAGAAGGTTTTTGTCAGCATGAGTATAGGCCCTACATAACACCACAGGAAAACTGGACTAGTTTTTGTTGTACTTTTTGCTTTGGACTGCTTCCATAGCACAACGGGCCATTCCCATTTGTCATGCTTTAAGAAAAGGGCTATCTTTAGGGAGGTAGGAATTTACCTAGGAATAACTGAAAGTCACTGATACATTTTAAGATCATTAGCAGTCAGGAGACATAATTTAAATGAGCTGTTAACAAAATGTTAATTAACTTTTCCTGTAGCTGAGCACCCCTCGCTGTTCTCCTGGCCTCTATCTCTTATTTTAGTGTTAAAAGTTCCTCCGCTGCTTTGCGGTAACAGATGGTGTCTATCAAATAGTCAAAATCTCAGCAAGTATCCCAAGGACTGAGGAGGAGATCTCAAGCATTAAACCCCTGGGTTTCTGTAGTTCCTGGTCCCTTAAAGCGGTGCTGTAACACACCAGATGATCTGCAGGCTGTGCACAAAACAGGACCTCAAATGCACTCTAAACAGTGGGCTATCCATGTAAATGCAAAAATACTCTGCTTTGAGCAGACAAGATAGTCATGGACTCATTCAAACAACTCTTTCACTGATCAGACTTCCTCCTCCCCCACTGTAAGTACTGTGAGCAGTGTAGGGGAAATTCACACTCTCACCCATGTCAGGGGAAGTTTATCCTCAGAAGCTGATAAATATGTATATTAAAAATATGTATGTGCAAAAAATATGTGCCATGGGCTGCAGAGAGGAAAACCCTATTGTGTCCTGGTTTTTAGCTTGAGTAAGTTTCTTCTCAGTAGCTGTTAAAGGGCTGTGTTTTGGGTGCAGAATGAGAATGGTGTTGATAACTCACTGATGCTTTGGGCTCTTTGCTAAGTCATGTTTATCCTAGGGCAAGGATTATTTTCTCCCCTTGTCTCGTGCTCTGCCAGTGAGGAGGTGAGCAAAAGAAGCTAGGAGGGAGCACAGCTGGGACAGGTGACCTGAACTGACCAAAGGCATATTCCACACCATAGTGGAATCCTTCCCAGTATGTAAAATGGCGAGAGTTACCTGGAAGGGCAGCCAGTCTGGGACCAGAGAGTGGGTCTGGCATCAGTCAGCAGGTGGTGAACAATTGAATCGTGCATAACTTGTTTTCACTTTTATTGCCAGCGTTATTATTTGCTGTTATTACGGTATTTTACTTTATTTTCAATCATTAAACTATTCCTATCTCAGCATACAGGTGACACTTGTATTCTCCTCCCCATTCCACTGGGGTGAGGGGTTTGAGTGAGCAGTTGTGTGGTGCCTCGTCTCCAGCTGGGTTTAAACTCATGACACACAGGCAAGCAAGAATGTACATAGAGAAAAAGGAAAGAATCAAGTCATGCTTGATCATTTCTGTGGATACATAGATTAAAGTGGTGTATATAAAGACCTCTTTAAAATGTACATTGGACTGCAATGTTTATATTTTTTTCCTGTATTCATAAGCCACTCCCTCTATTTGCTAAGTAACTTTGCACTTTCTGGGCAGTTTCACTACATGTATTCTTAGCAGTTTTGCTGTATGGCCCCAGGGAGGAAAAAAGGAAATTTCAGAGACTGATTCTCACCTGGGTTACTCCATGATAGCAGTGTGGGTTTGTGACCTGCATTGCTGGATGCAGGAAATTACTTTTGGAGGCAACAGAGTTGAACTGGCTGGTCTTATTCCCAGCTCTCTTACTTCAGCTTTACTACAGCACAGCTATTTCAACATGGGACAAACCAGGCTTTAAAGTCATTTGTCTAAGAATAGTCAGGCTCAGTTTGCTATTTTACTGGAGTCTTCACAAAAAGCATATGTGTTTGTGAAGTGTTTGAACCCTGATTGCCACAGTAGCCTGCAAGAAGGCATTTCTATTGCACGTTTGAGCTTATATTTGAAATCTAGAAAGGTGATGAACATGGCAGTCTTCTGGAGAAGGAAATTGATCTTATTATCATTTAAATTGGTATATTTTGCAAGGTGTTGCTGCCATTTTTTATCTCATCCAGCAGCATTGAAAATAATATTCTCTAATGCTGGAATCAATTCTTGTGCTGTATTTATTGCAGGGTGTAATATATAACTATAGCCTGGGGAAAACTATCCTTTTCAGTTGCTTATAGTGCTCTCAAATACTTTTCAGTCTGACCTTTTGATATTGGAATCCCGCCCAGAGATAAATTTGTCTACACAGTTTTATCAGGCTTTGCTGAGGTATCTTTAACTTCTGAGAGTAACAGGTAAGTATGTTTGCCTTAGACTTTTCAATCACACACAGCTCAGCTTGAGAGCAGAATTCAGTCATTTGCACTCTAGTTTGTTGGGGTCACAGTCAGATGAGTGTCTCAGCCCTCATTTCAAACATGAAAGCAGATTGCCAGCACTCCTGACTGTAGAGAAATACGTGAAACCATGAGCTGTGTTGAATTAATACAGCAACATCTACCTGAGTCTGCAGAATTACCAAAGCAGACCAAGGAGCGAAGTTTTGTTTGTAGCTTTTCAATGGAGAATTTGTTCTTTTCAGAGGAAAGGCCTTTCCCCCATCCCTCTGACATACAGCAACAATGTCTCACAAGTGAAACAATTGTCCTCTTTTTTCTTTGGAATTTAAGAATGAAAAATGTCAGGGTTTCAGGTTCTTGTTGAGGAGGGAGAAAAAAAAAATCCACAAGGAAAAAGAAATAGCTAATCATCTAAACTGTTTTCAGCCTTGACAAAATTCTCAGAAAAAAAAAAAAAAAGCAGCCTGGACTGGTCCACTTGTGTGTCCTAGTGAGAAGCCTCTCCAGAAAGAGCCCTGTCCCTTCCTATCTGTATTAAGAGGGCAAACACCTCAGTGCCAATACTCTCCACCAGCTAATGGAAAGGGATGACAGACACCTCTTAAAAGTGCTTTTAGCTGCACTTCTCTCTCACAGTTGGGCCTTTATTCACTGCTGAGCAGTAGTGACCTTACAAGAGAGTAAAGCTGTAGTGGCCCTTTGAAATAAGGTGGATGCAGAAGACAAACTGTTTTCAGACACGTCTTGATGTTCAACCACTGTCTGACCTCAGAGAAAATGTAAGCCTGAAGGAATCTCATTCAGCAAAAAAAAAAAAAAAAATGACCACAAAGAACAAGAATCGCACCCTGCATCTCCAGAGACAAGCAGGCAAAAGGAGAAGTGTTTTTTTTACCAAAGACCTGCTTAGGAAAGTGCAAGAGCAGTGACTCTCTCTCTCAAGGCACTACAAAAAATGATGACACATCCCTAGGCTGGCCAGGCACCGCGTGGGAGTAGCTTCATCACAGTCTAGTTTCAGCTTCCTCATGCACTTGGGTTGTTTGGTGGTATGAGTCTGCCTCTGAATCTTGATTTATTCCTTTGAAATCTTTTCAAGTGTAATCTGCCACAGAATGTGTTTGTATAAAGGGATGAAAGTAGCAAATGTCCACATGAAAAATAAAGGTCAATCAGACACTTTTTATGTGAATCATCATTACACCCATACTTCCTGCTGGAATAATTAGGAGATTCGTTTAGAACACTGTGCTTCTTTTGATTTATTCCAAATCTGTTGTAAATTACCGACTAGAGATTACATGCTGAGCATCTTTGTACTAAAATAATTCTTAACCCATACCAAAAATTTTCAATTTGCTTTAAGGGAACTGCTTCCAGAGGCTAAAGGACAAATCTGTTTCTTTTATCTCTTCACTCTGCAGCATGTGTCCTGAAGTTTCTCTGTATCAATGCCATGAGTTCATGGTGTTGATTTTCTTGTATCTTACATTGATATATCTTGAAAAAGTGTATGGCATTGAAGTTTGTCCATCAGTTTGCCACACAGAGCACTGATGGCAAGGAGACCCATGTGACTTTGAGTAAAATGGGTTGTCTTGAAGGTGAGTTCCTAAAGTGAAAGAAACCTCCCAAATTCCTAATCTTGGAGCCTGTACTCCAAAGCGCTTTTTGGGTTCCCAGTCACAGTCATCCCTCTTCAAGTCTGCTTCCAGAAACTACACAGAAGGTGCCTTTCATGATGGAAACACAACAGGAAGGCCAGAAAGCTCTTTAGGTCTGTTTATAGGCTTGGAAAACTAAATATATCCTAGCTAAGGACTGCTTATGTGAACACAACTAACCATGTGCAATGATCAAGTACAGCCAAACTCTTGTCTCAAAAAAGCAAAGGAGACTTCTCTGCAGAACCCATAGTGAAAAGGGCTGGATAAAATGAGGATATCCTTAGAGGTATTCAAGGCCAGGCTGGATGGGTCCAGGGCAGCCTGATCTGGTGGGTGGCATCCCTGCCCATGGTGGGGAGGTTGGAACTCCAAAGTCTTTAAGGTTCCTGCCAAGCCAAAACATTTTGTGATTCTATGATTAGCTCCAAGTAAATCATGAAGTCTACACTGCTGAACAGCCATTGGATTTCCAGCATTCAATAAATATTTTACTTGTTTCATTGGTATATTTTTGGGGGGTTTAAGATAAAATTTGGTGCATTCACTCAGCCTTCAAATCCAGCCTTATTTAACTGCTTAAATGAGAAATATGGTGTTTTTATGTTACTGGTTTAATGCAGCAAGAAAACAGAGATCAAAGTATCTTGAGAACTACATTTAATTATAATCACCGCCACAAACGCTAGAGCAAGATGTGGCTCTGTCATAAAAGAAAACACAGTAAAACAATATTATGCAGTTTACAAATTCCATCAAACCACTGTACAAATAAACAATGCTACTGAATCACACAACAAATCATCTTACAATTAGGCCACACAAGACCATCTGGTTTGCAAACCAGCCTACAAGCCAAAGAGGAAAACTTTGAAGATAAATATTGCCATATGTGGAAGCCCAGGAAAAATATTGCTTACTAGGACAGAGCATCATTTTGAAATGTAATTCTCCATGGGAATTGAAGATTTCTTACTGAGGCTAATATGTTTTGCAAGAAACCTCACAAAATGGAAGCATAAGGTATTACAGATAGGCCCAGAGACGGCAAAGGAATGAAAACTCTTTTAAAGCAGCTGGATTTAGCCTGTCTGCTGCTGGAGTACCTAAGTTAAATTAGAAGTTGTAACATTTTGTCTGTCCAGGACATTTGTCTAGTTGCATAAGGGAAACATCCTGTTCTTTCTCAGTCAAAGTGTACTGATAATGGAAAAAAGCAGAATTTGGTCTACATGAGCTTTAACTGGCTAAAGTAGCATTATTTTACCACTCCTTATTATACTGATAATCAGAGATTCTTAGCATTCTGATGGAACAGTTTTGCAAAACTCAAGGTCTAAGGATCAAGATTGACCAAAGTAAGGAGATATTTGGAAAATCTGTCTTCAAGTCACATAATGGTTGTGCAGTTCAGGAGACTGGAATCAGCATTCTTTAAAAACAAAAGGGCTGTAAGAGACCTGAAAACAGACACCAACAATCAATAAAGATGTCTAAAATCTTCTCTCAAAGATGATGGCAAAGGAACACGGCTTTTATAAAGTCAGAGGTAAGTTCCTCCTTAATATTGATGATTCAGACTCAGGTCCTGAAGCATAATGGTCAGTAAAGAAGAATATTAAAAAAAATAAGCAAATAATAAAAAAACACAAAATCAACATCAGCCACTTATCCATCTGAACAAATTTTGATTAAAATAAAAAAAATGCAGAAGTGTTTCATTTGTTTGAAATTTACAATCTCTGTGCTGTTCTACTAGTTTGTTCCCAGTTTGTTTTGACTTATACCATGAAAGACCATGAACATTTAAAAAGGGTTTCTCTTTCATGCTTTGAAACAAATAAATGGAAAAAAAAAAGTTGAAATATTAAAAGGGATAGTTTAGGACGCTTATAGAGTGATAAAATACACTTTAAACTGTATTGGTTTATATGCATTATATAGTGTATAAAATTGCTTGAAAGCTCATAATTGACATCTCTAGCTCATTAAATGTTTTCTTTCTGCCACAGGTATTTCTCATAAAGTTGATCAAAGGTTTGGATTCTCCAGAAAATGGCTCATATGTTAAGAATAACTCAGAAGTGCTGAAGTCACATTTTTATTCTTGCAGGGTTACTAATGAAATCTGGACTGTTGGTACTGAGGTTTTAGAGATGGGTTTAAGCAAAGTTTTTAATAACTAAGAAAACACCTTTAAAAGGCAGCACCCACTCCCTGTTTTCAGCCTCATGCCAAATGTAACATCCCTACAGTTGTCCTGATTTAAATTTTTTTCCCATCTGTGGTGTCCAGTGCATCATCCTTTAAAGAGAGGTTATAAAACTAACAGGGGCTGTAGAGTTTTTCTTCACTAAGGTGTGAAGTTACACACGGCTGTGTCACATCTCAGGCTGTGCTGATGCACACTGAGCTGGGTCTCCATTTGCTGCATTAGTTCAGCCCAGTGATTTCAGGGGAGCTCTGATTTATGTCAGCACATGCCTTGATAAAACAAAAAGAGAAGCAAAAATGTTGTTGGCCTGACTTTGGGTGGTTGTGGGTCTGGGGCACCTGAGTATTTCATCATGTGTTCAATGGGTGCAGCGTGTCACAGGGAATGCTGCTGTGCTTTATGTGTGTTACCAGCTCATGAGAGTATTTCGCTCTCTGAAGTTTCTCCTAAAGCTCCTTAGATCACAGCATGGAAAAAACATGGCCTGATCCATAGCTCTGATCCAGCTATAACAATTGAGTCTTTTCTCAGGCTTGCTGGCTGATGTCTTGCATGGTTTGAGGCGCAGTCCCTGCATTTTCGGGCTGTCTGGATCACATGGCCAATGCAGAATAGAAGATCTCTCCTCTTGGCACCATGGGGCAGCAATTTTCATGGAGATTCAGAAGGTGACATGCAAAGGTCTGTCACTTTACATCATATATGGACCCAGTTTTATCAGAGTTATGCTGGTGATTAAAATGGTGAGCAAGAAGGCTGTGCAGGTCTCAATTTATGATCTTTGTCCTACTTACTGCTTTTTCCTAATTTCAGACAGCAGCAGTTGTATTGCCAGCATTGACAGCAGGCCTAGGCCCACCCAGAGCAAGAGGAAGAACTGATCTTTGCCCTTTCACTGAGGCACAGACAGCTAAAGCTCTGGAGAAAACAAGTCCTAGCACTTAGAAGGGATTTTCTCCCCAAATGTCTGTGGTCTCAGGCTTTGACAGAGCAGCACCAAGCCCTCCTGGCTGGGGATGTGCTCATGGCCGGGCACCAGCACTACCCCAGAGATGGCTTAAAACCTGTGTGAGTCACAGAAAGGAGGGGTTTGGATGGCAGATTTGGAAAGGATGTGCTGAGGTAGGGCAGGGAAGGGCAGGCAAGGGCAAGAAGGATGCCCATGGCTGGGGAAAGAGGGCACTTAAGGCCACTTTATCTCTGTGTTTCTTGCTGTGCTGTCTGCCTGTCTCCTGGTATTTCCACCACAGCACAGGCTGCAGCCCTTAGCGTGCAAACAAACAGTCAGAAAGAAGGATGCCTCCTCCCAAGTGCCTGGACTTTGTCTCAAATGTGAGCAGGAGATGCAGGAGATGAAATCTCCCCCATCCTTGCTGAGGCCTGTCTCTGCAGCTGATTTTGAACTGCACTGAGTCACGGCAAAAGACACCAGGAACTCCCTGAAGCCAAAGAAACCCTTGCCAGCATCCCAAAGGGGATTCCCAGCCACCTCACTCATGTGCAGTGCCTCTGGCATCCAGTGGCTTGCCCAGAATTATTTATTTATTTGTTTTACTCACCTCTGTTTTGTCTGGAAAAGACTTATCTGTTTCTCCTCCTGCGGCTCAGGCCTTTCTCTCAGCTGGTGCCAAATCCAAGGGCCACTGGTTTTGCCAGGCTCTTTGGAGGAGGAGCCACCCCTGTCCCTTGTCAGGCTGTCCAGCAGCCAGCTCCTGGGAGGTGACAGGACCTGCCAGGAGAGGGATGCGGTGCCACAGCTGCCGGGAGAGATGCCAGGTGGGAGATGTGGTGTTTGGCACCCTGCAAAGGCTCTGGGGCTGAGGCATCACCCCGGGACACGACTTTAGCCCTGGGCTGAGCTTCCAGCAGGGACACAGCCCCCTCTCACACAGGGGTGATGGGAAAGGCAAATGGGACGCAGAGAGGAGGAAAAGCGATGCTCAGTGGCACCAGGATGCTTTTCCAGGCTGTGGATATGGCCCTCAGCACCTGGCTTAGCACTGCCACAGAAAGCCTCTTTCTCCCCTGCTGTTCTGGCTGGGACAAGGCCCTCAGCTGGTGCCACAGCCAGGCCACTGTCATCCATGGAAACACCACTTTGATTCATCCGTGTATTTTCATCCGTGCCTCGCCTGGGGAGCTGCCCGGCCAGCGTCTCCAAGGAGAGATGGGTGATCCAAGGAGACGGGTGGCACACCCCTGGCAGTCAGGCTGCACCAGGAGGAAGTAGCGGAGCCTTCCTCAGTTTTGGGGGTGTCCCAGGTTGACACGGGCCCTGCTGTGCTCCCATGACGGGCTCAGACCCACGGGGTGCGGGGCAGAGCATCGTCAGCACCGCCGGGACCCAACGCCCTTCGCTGCGGCTGCACACACAGCACTGTCCTGACATTAAATAAATAGTGAAAAAAGGGAGATGGAGAGAGAGAGCGAAACGTACACCCTCCATTTCACACAGTGTCCAGAAAGCCTGGCTGTCAGCATCCCGCTGGACTCCTTCCAGACAGGTATTCATTACATAGATTTGACTTTTTAAATACGATAGAAATGAGAACTGCAAACTTAATATGTTTTTCTTCTTGGGAGATGAGGGGGCAGGAGGGAGGGGAATAGCGTTTACCTCATAATTTCCCTTTCTCTTCCCCCCTCTGTGTAAGCCACATTATTCTTTCTGCAAAGGTACTTGGGGAAACTTGCTAAAATTTTCCCTCATGCTTGAAATTTACTTACCCTGGGTAACAGGAAATGTGGTGTCTTGTGATGTAGATTGTTATACCAGATGGTAATCTTAGCACATGCTATTTGTGTAGATCTGCGGTGCAAGTGAGTCATCATTCCTAGCTGACCTTCACTGCTGTGAAAATACTTCTTTTAATAACAACAACAACAACAATGACAATAACAATAACAAACAGCCTTTCGACGGGGTTTGGCCCTGCCTGGTGTGAGGACACGGGCCTGCTGTGCAGCCAGGGAAGGTGGCTCCTGGGCTCTCCACAGAGCACGGTTACAATCCCTCTGGAGCACGATCCAGGACTCGTTACGAGTCTTTCCATTGGCTCTGCTGAGCTCTGGATCAGGCCCAGGTCGTGTTGCATCACATTTCTTTACAGCCTCCTTACATCCCCCTCTCTGCACTCCTCTGTTGACAGAAAGCATTTGCCCTTTTTCTGCCGTATGGGAAGAGGCTCAGCCCCATAATCAGACCTAAATAACGGGACCAGCTTGCTGCTCTTCTCAAAGTCCCTGCAGCACGCTGAGTGCAGCAGAAAGAGTAGACTGTGAAATGCATTACCCCTGAATCAAAATTATGCTTAGAAAGGAGTATTTTTACCTGAGACAGGTAACAAAACCCACAGCACCTGTGGCAGCTCAGCCTTTCTCATCCCTTTTTGTTGTCTGCACAGACAATTCTGAACACAGCTTCCTGCCTCAGCAAACCTGCAGATCTAAGCCCAGATCCTGCAAGGACTCTCTGGTGCAGGATTGAGCTCATGAATTGAAATTACAGTTGTTATTAGTAGTGCCGCTGCACTCCTGTAGAAATCCAGACACGGTATTTGACTCTGGTGCTTCCTGCAGCAATGAATTCCACTCTGGGAAGAAGCATTTCCTTTCATTTTCCTGAAGCTGTCCTTCTACTGTGGGATTTAAGACAAAGATTCATTTTTCTTTCCATTAAAATTAAAATACTGGATGCTAGCAGAAAGTGGTTTCTGGCTCTTTGTGAATATCAAAACCTCAGACCGTACTAGCTGTGATAGCTTTCCAGAGCTATTCTTCCAGGCATTTCAGCATCTACCTCACTCTGTCCTAGGAAAAAGGGTGGGAGTTGCAGACCAGGGTACCTATTCTGCTTAGAAATTTGTTTGATAAAATAAATAAAGCATTTAAGTAAGGAGAGCCCAGAAGCCTATCATATGTCAAGCTTTTCAAAACCAATTACAACTCACATCTGATAGAGTGAAAATCACACTGGCAATTAGATCAAGAATGGCTGATTAAATTCCTCAGGCTCCCCAAATCACAACGCCAGTATTTGTTTCAAAGACCTTATAATTACTGTATTTAAAAGGCTGTTATTCAATACTCTCCTCTAACTCTAAATTGCTCCTGATGTCAGCTCGAGGTACATGAAACCCTGCCCACGGCATGAGCTCTGCCTGATCAGTGCACATGACCCTCGTGGCAGCGTGCATATCTTTTGCTCTGTACTAATCTCCCCTAAGATCAGAGGAGATGGATATTGTAGACGAGGCAGTAGGTCTGACTAAAGGCCTATTAAAACAGTGGAAAAGCTGGATGTTAATGGACTTTAGATCAGGTCCTTTGTGACTGATTTTGCTGGATCACTGTTGCAATAAAAACGCCTCTTTTCTCATGCTGAACTGTACTTATCTCCCAACCAGGGGAGCACAAGTGACACATACATTCATCTTGACGTACTCCACATTTTTCAGCTGCTTTTATGAGTGAATTGACCAAGTAAGAACTAGTTGCAAAACAAAATAAAAAAAAATTACTTTGGAGCGCTGTGAAATCATGTATTTTTTCTGCAACCAGGAGAATGTCATATTTGTTACACTGTCCTGCTGGTAGCAGCGATAAAATGTTTTAAAATTGAAGTCCATTTTCCTGCTCTCACATCCAGTATGTGCAGCCCTTGTAAAAGACAGAAAAATTCCTGATGTTTGAAAAAGTTGCTCCTGGTGCCAAAGCAGACAGAAAACGTCTATGCTCCTGTAGAAATGCAAGGGGAATAAAGCTGTTTCTAAGGGGATAAATGTCTCTCCTATTTCCTATTCCCTGTTACTTTGGTTACTGTTACTTTTAAACATTCCTAGCATTTTGCACATAATAAAAAAATGGCAAAATCGCTGTTCATTTCTAGACACTATTTTCAAACCAAAGCTGCTTGTGTCAAAGGAAAGGGTAAAGACCAGACTCCATCTCACTCCAGTATAGCAACCCATCCTAAGTGAAGCTCTTGCTGCTCTGCCTTTTGAAGGAAAGAGATACAAAAAGAAAAAAAAAAAAAAAAAGGAAAAAAGAAAAGAGAAAAAAAAAGGGTAAAAATGAGAATAAAAATTGCGCAAGAAGGAGGACTTGAAAAACATAATCATAAGATCTGATGACCTGCCTATTATCTTTGGTCTTATGATCATCATCACTGCATTTCTTCCTTCCATGGGCTGGTCCAGGGTGCAGGTCCTATATATGGCCATGCTGTGACACAACATAGGGTGCTCAGCTGTGGATAAATGTGACTGTCACAGCAGTCATTCCTTGCATCCAGCCATCATCACCTCTTCCCCTCTACTCTTTCCCCAAAACTGTTCTTCAGACGAAGCAAGCCAGCAGGCAGCTCCTGTCCCCATTCCATTACCAGAGCCACAAACCAGTGTGTCCTCATCAGGACGAGGAGCTCCCACTAGGAACATTTCCTGCTGGAAGCTTTCATAGCTGTCCTGCAGCTTGTGTTTCTTTTATTTATTCAGGGATCTGTTCTCAGCTTGGTATCTATTCATGCTCTACCTAGGGCAGAGCTTGCTGGCCATCTGAATTATTTTTTCCATGTGCACTGCCCATTGGTGCCCCCAAGGTTTGTATTTCCAGGATAGACTGCATGGTATTTCATTTGTATTTTAATATCCTATTAAAATGACTGAGAGCTGCCAATACAGGTTTGCTCCCCATTACAGCATTTTAACTTTCATTAAACAGTAGCATCTGTATCTCCACTGTGTTTTTTTTTTTTTTTTAAATTATTCTTAAAAATGTAAAAAACTCATTATTTATTTTCCTCAAAGTGTTACATAGAAAACACCTGTGGCTGAAGTATCTACAAATATGGCATTCTCTGATGTTCCTCATTTGTCTGTCATTAGTAATACCCTTTAGTAACCTCTGGCTAAGGCATTTTTCAGATATGCAGTTCTTCTGGTAACTTATTTACTCAGGACAGTTTAATTCAGAGGCAACATCTGGATTTCTGTGGAAGCCAGTCTTACAGCTTAGCTGACTGAGGTACCACAGAGGTCAGGAGAACTGCCTGTGGTGATACTTTAGCTGCCATTGAACTTAGGACCTTCCTGCCTCCAAAACACTGTGTTGTAACTGTCAGACTCTCTCATCAAAAATCATATTCCCAAGGATGATCTTCTTTCCTTGGGCCCTGATTACATCCTTCCTTTTTCACGGTCATTTTTAGGCCAATTTTATCTGTTCACTATATCAGCCCTGCAGTACTGTCTTAAGAAATACTGTTTTGCTCTGCATTTGCTTCCAAATCACATTTCAGTGTTTTCTTCAGATGAAAGACAAGGTTTGAAACTGTCCTTTTGGCCCTTGAAAAATGATTTTCTATTCCTTGCAAATTTCTGAGATGCACAGGTATTTTTTCGTCTGTGATCATCTTGTGAAATCATGTCTTGTTCAGTGTTTTGGACCCATAAAAATCCATACAAAACAAACCTGTATTGTCTTTAGCTATTGTTTGTATGCTCATTAAACATCTCTTTGAACAAACAGTGTAAACCCTCTAATAAATTTATAGTGAAAGAAATATTCAATGCCTCAGTGATTAATGAGCAGATGTTAACAGGCAATGCAAGCTTATGGGAAACCATTTCTAATAGTGATGTCAACAGAGAACAATTCACAGACATAATTACTAAAAAATTATCAGAGACTTCCTTGTCAAGTATTTTGTATGTTTATAAAGCTGTTGGTGACTCATTTTAAGCAGTCTGGGAGACTTATTTGATTTGGAATCGGGGTTTTATTATAGCTTAGCTGTTATGTAATAGTTTACTCAGACAGAATGGTCAGCTATTCTTCCATCTCAGCACAGTCCTGATGTGTGCACTGAGATTCCTTGTAATTCTTTCAGCAAATCGTATCTGAAGACCTTTCCATACGCTGGAAATACGGTTCTCGTTAAGGCTGAGTAGTAGAGCAGCCCCTTGCTTAATTACCCATTAGATTGTCTGCCATCCACTATAAAGTTCAAATGCTGCAGTATTAGCCACCCTGTGCTGCTCAATTCCCTGCTCCATGTGCAGCAGCTCTCCCTGACATGCAAGCAGCCTCAGTAAGTTTTGTCTGTGTTTGTTTTAGAGGCAATTTCATAGCAGGCAGAGTGCTGCCATTTATGAAAGGCAGGTGCAATCACTAATTACTTAGGTTACAGCACAAGCTGCAATTAGTGTTGCCTGTCTCCCCAGTGTCATTAATGTTGAAGCGAAGTAATCTGGATGTAATTTTCACACTGGCGCTAAAATGACATTTCAGTGAATCCACGAGTTTCTTTTTCCAAGACATTCCAGTACAATCAGCTATAGAATTACCTATCTTTTTCTTTGATTGCTTACTGTCATTCCTTCAGATGAACTCCAAAACCCAAACTTGGAATGTAGAAAAAGGCAAGCACAGCTGTCCTCCATTCCTGGCTCTTCTCTGGGAGACTTTGAGGATTTTATGTAGCTGAGATGCAGCTGGTATTTGTGGAAAGCACTTAGAGTTTTGGATGTTAATACAGAGTTGTTGTTTTGATTTCTGTGTATCATGGTAATGACAAGCTGTGGCAGATGAATAATGCCCAACAATATCAAATTTAGACTTGCACTACCAAACCGTGCTTGGTGTTGCCAACAAACCAAGATAGTTTTGGGCCACTGCTCTGTGAACTCTCTGTAGCAGACTCTTTGCATACTTTCGTGTTTTCTGATCTGCAAATATTACTGAAATGAAATTAAAATTGTCAGCTGCAGTCAAACCTGACACAATTTCCTGGAGAATTTTTTTTTTCACAACTATTTTTCTCCACAAACACAAAAGCTTATCAGTACAAACAGGTTTTGTGAGCAACTCAGACCATAATCATTTGAGGGCAGAAATAGCCTATACTTTTAATATGCATAGCCAGCCAGCTGGTTTTGGTGCAGATGAGGCCCCAGTGGCACATTCTCAGCCTGCAAGGAGCTTCAGAAAGATTTGTCAGAAAAGACACCTTCCTAGACATGGCACTGGTGGTTTGGTACTCCAGATGTCACAGTGCTCATCAGGAAGGGACTATTGCAACAGGAGATGTCAGTTTGACCCACTCCTATTCCATATCGAAACTCTTCTGTGCCTTAGAGGAGAAATGCCTCAAGGAAATTGGCTTCCAAGGGTCCCTAGAAGCCAGTAGGAGCTGGGTGCCCAAAACCCACTTCACAAATACTCTGGGAGCAAGAATGAGCAGAGGACTTTTGTATCTGGAACTTGTAAGGGAGCTGCAGCTTTCTGGGAGGTGATGGAAGTATTTTTAACCAGGAAACCAGTGGGTGAAATGTTGTTCTCAGATGTATGGGTAGATCTGAAGTGGCTCCTCTGGTATCGGGACATCTGATCTTGTATTTTTCTCTTGCTTTTTCAACCTCTATTACAGCCTATATGGCTGTGGTCCTGGGAAGATCCCCTCTCCTGGAGGAATTTTTTGACTGCAGATGCAAAACCAGAGTGTTTCTAATCACCTTGGTGACCTCTCACTGCTGCAGCGGTTACTCTGATGAAGTTTTATGAGTGGTGTTCGAAAACTGAGACCTGGAAAGAGGCATTTACATCCCTCTCTCTCAAATTCTTTAGTCAGAACTGACAATGTGACACCCTGGACCACCTCACCCCCAGGTTTCCCTTGGCTCTGGACTACACACAGCTCTCTTGTGCCAAGGAGAGGGTTTCTGCCAAAACAATGCCCTGCAGGTGCTGGCTCCCTTTTGCCTGCAGATAATTCATTCCAGCTTGGTAACACACCTACAGCACCTTGGGCTTGTGTCTAACACCATACTTTTGCAAATATATCAATGTCAAATAGAGATGGGACAGCAGAGACATACTGCAGCTTTTTCCCTTTGCCACTGTTTCTGAAACATTACTGGGGAGATGTTTATCTGAACAACATCTATCCTGGAAAACAGGATAGTGCCAGGATATTGACTTGGAGAAAACAATTCAGTACAGAGAAACTGCAATCCTTTTTCAGGATTCCTGTCAGCATGGGAGATTTGTGAGGCCTTAGGGGGGCATCCAGAAATGTGCATTACCTAAAGAAGTACCGTCAAAATTTGGATAAATGATGCAAAAAATAAAACTTACGAGGCTGGGAGACCTTCTGCCTTTCCTGTGTTCAGTTGTGGAGCTCCCTTTCCCAGGATTCAGGCCACATGGGATGGCAAGGTGGCCTTTGCAGCAGCTATAGAAAACAGAAACACTCGGTGGGTCAAACTATCTTTGCAGAGATCCCCCCCTTACCAAAAATCTTCCAGATGAGTGGAAATTTGGCAGAGTGAAAATCTCACTCATCAAGAGCGAGCCCTGGCCATGTGCCGTGGTGGGAAGGGGCACATTGGCCGGATTGAGGTGAGTTCCTGCAGGAGCTGGAGTGACCCAGCTGGGCAGCCCCAGGGACAGAACATTCTCAACTCTGTGTCCTTCAATGGCAATACCATCTGAGATGGAAAATTTGAAAATGGACAAGAACATTTAAAGGGTAAAACATTATTTTACGCACACAGTGTTTTCTAAACTATTTATGTATCTAAGCTATACACATTCATGGCATGATCAAGCAAGGTATCAGAGCCTATATTTAAGCATGCAAGAACTCTAATCAACTTCCTACTACATGGTCAGCACTGAGTCTCATCATGAAATGCATTTCTCAATTCATGCTTTTAACTGGCTTTGAAAAGCCCATCTCTACACTGCTGAATCACATGGGAGTCTTTTGATACAGCCCGAGCCTCAAGTCAGCAAGCTTGAGTCTGTAATATTCATAGAAACAGTAATTACAATCTTTGATAGACATTTTAATTATAAAAACATTCTGCTTTTTTATGGAAAGGTGCAAAGAGCATGCAGCTTGGTGAATGGTAACAGCAGAAATATTTAGGGGTATGAAAGAGATGGAGGGAATGACTCATGTATGTATAGCTCTGAACACCGTAGTTTTTGAAGTGACTTCTGGATAGGAAAGTTTAAATTGTTACCAAAACAATAAAATTCAGGGCTGGTTTTATTTTGAGAACCTTTGAAGTAACTCCCTTTTATATATTTTAATGTTCTTAAATCTTCAGCAAGACCTTTTGTAAAGTTACTTTCAATTGTTTTTCTGTCAGAAAGATTGTGGTGAGCTATAAGCATGTGCATGTAAAATGAGCAGTAATAAAATAACATTGTAAAATGCAAAACAACCTGAACAGCAGGTACTTTCCAGAAGTGTTTTTGTTACTTTTTGTAAGATATGCTTGGAGGAAAAATGAGTGCTGCAGTATCCAAATGGCTAAAAAAGCAGACCCAGTAAATAAACCCTGTTTTGGACTGTTTGTATCTAGCTGGAGACTACAGAGCAGAGAAGGGAGGTGCTCTGCACAGGGACTACTTGAACTTTGTAAAAGGGGAAAGAAGCTTTGGGGGTATCCTGTGCCACAGAAAAAAATGTGTGTCAGAGCCGTAAGTGTCTGTATATTTATGTGGTGTGTGTGGGTGAGAGAGAGGGTCCTGGAAGCAGAAACTAAATGAGGGATGTGGTCCTGGAAAGAGAAAGCTAGGGAAAGGCCAAAGAGCATTGCTGAGCTGGATCCAGCCCTGGGACATCACTCCAGCCAAGGAAGCTGTGAGTTAGATTTTTTTTTTTTTTTTTAACATGTACATTTTTTATTACATTCTGAGTAATTTCCCACAACATTCCACATTTTTAAGCCTTTTCAGAAGGGGAAGAGGGAGGGAGGCTTGAGAAACATCAGAACTCTTTTTATTTTTTTTTTTTTTTGAGAAATTCCAGATCTCTTGAGAGCATAAAGCATTTTTAAGGTTCCTTACCCGCATTTAAAAAGCTAATGATGACATAATAACCGAATAGACTATAAAGGAGCAGCAGCTGCTCAGTGAGAAGAAAACCGTAGGGGGCAGATCCTCTGCTGGCGATAGCTGGTGGAATTAGAGGCAGCCTGACAGATGTCAGCAGCTGAATGTTCCCTTCTAGGGATCAATGAGGGCTCTGAGCGCTGCTTTTGCTGCTGGGTTTTGCGGCTGATTTTTGCTGCTGGGTTTTGCTGTTGGGTTTTGCTGCTGGGGTTTGCTGCTGGGTTTTGCTGCCGGGTTTTGCTGCTGGGTTTTGCTGCTGGGGTTTGCTGCTGGGATTTGCTGCTGGGGTTTGCTGCTGGGGTTTGCTGCTGGGTTTTGTTGCCGAGTTTTGCTGCTGGGTTTTGCCCTCGCCGCTGCGGAGGGAGCGGAGTGCGGGCACGGGGAGGGATCGCACCTCCCCTGCTCCTGCTGGGGCAGGAACCCGGGGCCAGCTGACTCACCGGGATCCCACAGCCAGCGTGTGGTGCAGGCAGGGATAAAGCACATCCTCCTCCCTCCTGCGGGCAGCACAGGGCCGGCCTCCCCCAGCCGCTCCGTCCTGCGGCAGGAGCGCATCCCGGGGTCAATCCCCGCCATCCGCCCCTGCCCCAGGGCGGGAGGGCAGCTCCCGCACCAAGCACACTGAGCTCTGCCCATCCCCGGGCTCTGCTCAGGCCGTTTTTGCTGCCTGCCGTAATTATTATTTGTCGTTGTTGCGGTCTGGTTTTTCAAAGTTTGTTCTCGTTGTTTTCGCTTTTTTAACTGGGAAATGGTTACAACCTGGAGGTGATGATGGTAAAACTCACTGCATAATTTCTGAGTACTGTGGGAGATACATCCTCCCACCATAACATTTTTATGGCAAGTTTAACGTTTGGCTCATCTGGAATAAGCTGTGAGAGCCACACTACAGGAAGCTGTCAGGGTTACTGCCGATTTTTTATTCTCTTTGGAGAAGAAGAAAGCACAGGCTTCTGCCCTCAGTGGATTCTGTGATTTGTGAAGCACTGAAAGAGAGCAGGTTTCTGCAGAAAAGGAATATCCAATGGGTAATTATTTGTGCCAATTCCAGATCAAACATAAGCCTTTCTTATACAAATAGTTCATGGCAGAGCAAGAGGTATTAAGAGGGATGTGAGCTGTAACCAGAGTGGAGGGAATGCTAATATTTTGTCCGGACTGGGGTTTGGGAGGTGGGTTTATTGCTGTTTAGAATAAGAATCAAGAAATTCTGAAACAGTGCTGCGCTTTATTTTTGTCCTGTTGTGAAATTCCATCCTTACACCTCTGTCTTTCTGTCCACAGAGGAAACCCATTTTCTTTTCCAAATGGGCTAGGCTCTGCATTTCTCATGCTACCCCGCTTTGTGGGCACTGCAAAGTGGTACCAACCCAAGAAGGCTGCACTTCTCAACCCTTTGCAAGCAAACTATCGGCGGGGGAAAAGGTGGGGAGGAATTTATTACTTCTTTTTAAGTGTTGCACCACTCTCTTCTGCCACATGGAGCACAGGAGGGGGCAGAAGCATACTTCTGAGTCCCCCTTTGTCCCCCCCCTTCCCTGCCTCCTCTCTGAAGAGTTGTTCCTGTGTTCCCTGGAGCAAAGAGGCTGTGATTCTTGGCAGGCTTCATGTCAGCTACTCAGGTCAGGGGGAAGTCATTACTTCCTCCTCCCACACTGCTCAGTCGTGTTAGGTTAGGACAAGACTTCGCAAGACGTTGCCCAATGTTTGCAATGTGTCTTTCCCTTAAAGGAAGAAATTGAAATGCGTCATAAACCCTAAAATTCCACAAGATGAAGCTGCTTCATTGGTAGGTGAAAATGTACCGAAATATAATAAATATGGAATTTGGATAGAGTTGCGGCTACAGCTCTCATCTGGGAATGGGGAGAACTTGAATTTTCTTCTTGACCGCACCTCAGACTTACTTGGATTTTTGATAAGACTGAGATGCTCTCTGCCTTTGTTGTTGTTACTGTCCTTATATTTCAATAATTTTGAGGTAGCTAGCTCCCACTGTTGTTAGAGTCAAAAACTTTTGATGATATAAGGGCCTTTATTTTCCCAGCTGAAAAGAGATTATCCACTTGGGAAGAAGAAATGGGAGGCTTTCTTGTGTACTGAGTGCTTTTGTCATAAAGCAGCTTGAGACAGTGAATAGACTCTCATTATTGTTGTAAGGCTTTATTTATTAAATACAGTTAGCAGTAGGACAGCAGTAAAACTATAATGAGGCTCTTTTTTCACAGAAAGGACCTTGGCATCTCAGCTGACATATTTAAAGGAAAAGAGAAAAATGGATAGGCTGGTGGAAACATTACTGAGCCTTCTATCCCTAACCTATTTCTCTTAGATAATTGCATTCCCCATTAACACTAATTATTACTATCTCCTATCTATTAGTAGAACTTAGTAATGTAACAGCCCTTTATTTCTTATGGCTATTATGGGTAATGCAAGCCCCACAAGGAAGGACAACCACAAGAAGAGCACACAGAACTCAGCTAGGGAAACACAGGTTTCCTGGTATGGAAAGGGAATTCTGCACCGGCATCATGATCACTGTGGACTCCTTCCACTCAAAAAGAGAGCCCCCATCTTATCAGTTAATAAAATTTTATCAACTTGGCAATTTCACCACCTACCCCTTAGAAAGCAGTGGAAGCCAAACAGGCTTTAGAGTATGGTGGTCTACACCCCTCCTCCCTGAAATTCCCCTCTGCCTTCCCACCATCTTACAGGAAAGTTCCGGGTCCTGGTACAATGTGAGAGAGCAGACAGTTAAGCAAACACCTGGATCCTGCAGAGCATCACTAGTGGCAGCACCTGCTCCAAAGGAATTAACACCAAAATCTGGGGCTCTCGTTTTTTCCACGAGCAAGGTGCTCCAAAGCCAGCTCCTGCATGTTGCTAACACTGCCCTGCCTTTCCAAAGCTGTCACACTAGGAGCAATTGCAAGTGGGGACATTTCTGCATGTCACCCACACCTTCCCATTGGGGATGCTCTGTCTTTTCCATGTTACACAGATTGTGTGTGTTGATGCTGTTCTGAGCTCCCTGGCGGAGCTGACTGCCATATCTGATGGTGTGTTCTTGCCCTGGCACTGCAGCAGACTGGACTGAGCTCCCAATAATAAGCACTGACACTAACATAAATATTTGTGGTTATGCTTCCCATTTTTTCCTTATAGGAAGCAAGCTAAAATTTTGAAATACTTCAGTGATGTAATCAGTGGACAGTAGTGGGAAAAATTTTTCTCCAAAATTCGATTTGTGATCAAAATAAGGAAGGAAGATCTGAAAGAGCAGAAAATATTTTTGTTAATCAGGATATGGCACTTTACAAGATCTGGATGTCAAAGCAAGTGTTTTGAATTCAATACTATTAACATGTGTCACTTAAATGAATTTTTTTCCTTCAGAGATGATTGGGTGGTTACAATTTTTGGCAATGGTTTTGCAGTCTGTTGCTTACATTACCTGACCCATGGTCTGCTTGTCTTATGATGTCTGTGGGAAAACAAAACAAAACAAAACAAAACCCAGTTCCCCCCGTCCTTCCCTCTCCCCAGTCCTGAAAATAGCCCAGAACCCAGAAAAAATCTCTAGGACTGAGTCTCATCCTCCCAGTGAACCGTTCTGACCGGAGGGTAACCTCATGGGATTAATGCTGCTTTTGTCTATGACATCATGTAACACCAAACAAAAAAGTATCTGATTCTTCTGAAAGTCAAAGAAACATGATTAAACAGAATAAAACAGCCTGGGAATGTAGAAAAGAAAGTTTGAATAGAAGGTCAGAGAAAGATCAGGCATCAGCTCTCGCTCTCTGCAAAATGATAAAACTAACAGGGAGTAGTGACTCAGCTTCCCCTGATCAAAAAGCTCCTTTCTTTGCAGTGTAAACAACTGTAGTCAGTGTTCTTGAAATCCCAGACTGAAACATCAACCAACGCTGGAAAATAAGATTCCCCAGAATGCCTTCCCTATCCTAGGCATAACCTGTGGCTGATGTTCCAGGGGATTTCATTCCCTGTGACTGGGATTCATTCACTGTCTAAAAGCGGCTGCTGCATGAGTAGAAGGGAAAAAAGTTTTGTGTGTGGATTTTGACCTCAGGAGTGTGAAACAAATATTTTGTTTCAAATCATCCCTTAACCCATTTCAGCAGTATATTGAGTCACCAGTATTATAAACCAAGAAAAAAGTGGGGAAATGTGGCTTCGGAGGAATGAATGAAAAATGAAGCTAACAAAGAATGACTCTTCCAAGCTAAAGCTTGGTGTATAATTTTTTTGCTGAATAACTTGTTTTGAAGAATAAGAGACTCCTGCTCTTGCCAGGTCCCTGCAGCTAGATTTTATAGCTACAATGAACAAGTACGCATCTGTGTAAATGCTCTTCAATTTTCTTTTTACATCATATTTACACTGCTCAGACAGTAAAACTGCTGAATGTTTTAATTAGCACTCCCATGGCTATGAAGTTGTTTGAAACTTTCAGGCGATGTGAAAAGGCTGGCACGCCAATAAAGGCTGCAGTCGCTCGATGCTGACAAAGGGGGCGAGGTGTTTGAAGAGCACCGGTTGTGTTTGTTTTGGGCTGGGGACCGGCCGGATTCCTCAGCCCTTACACACAGCGAGCATCCCCGGCCCTTGGAGCGCCGCTGCATCCCACGGGACGCCTCCAGGAGCCCTGCGCTGCCCAGCCTGAGCTCAGGGGTGCAAAGCCAGGCTCAGGAAGGGCTGGAGCCTCTCCCTGCTCCGAGGTGGTTTCTCCAGAATTTGTCACCTGCAGAAGCAGAGGTGGGGGGAAGTTTCCCTCTCAGCGTTTTCAGAAATTCCCCAGTGAGGTTGTTAAGAAGAAACCAGATTGAACAAGAAGAGTATTTTGCATGTAAAATACTGCAGAGCTGGCAAAACCTGCTGGCTGCAGAGCATCTCCTGTCTTTGTTTACTGTAGAGCACATAAAACCGTGCAAACTGTCTAACACTGGCCTGTCAACCCATTTCAGCCCCAATCCAACCCGTGGTGTTTGGGCTCTGCGTGGACTCTGTCAGCACAGTTAATCTGATAAACACTGATAATCACCAGAGGACCGACGGTACCGCTGGAAGAAGAGTGCAAGAGATGCTCTGATGCAACTGCTCCGTGGAGAAAGGGCCAAGAATCTCAAAGCTGTGTGGGCTTGCTGTGTTTGCAGTGTACACCTTTGTCCCAAAGAGCTAAACTGAAACCATGGCTGTTTATAATGTCCCCTAGAGCTTTCATAGCTCAGATAGCAATCTGACAAGTGATTACTCTTAGCTTGGACTCAGCATCCCCATAAAGACAAAGGAGCAGTCTTTCACTTGGTGTTGGAGAGAAAAAGGAAAATGTTGGGATAGAGCAAGTAAGTAAGCCCAGGGACTGGAGAAGGCTGTTACAAATACAAGAATTTTTTAAAATTTATAGTTCAGGTGAGTGCTAGAAAATGTATGACAAGAAAGAAAGAAAGAAAAAAAAACAACAAAAACAAACAAAGAGGAAAATAGTAGGTAAAAAGAAACTAAGATGATAAGTAGTGGCAAATACCCAATTTTCCTCATGCTTCTTCAAACAAGAAGGTGCTTAAGAGGACACATTGTACTGCAGAGGGTAATTGTCACTTCTGTGTTTGAAGTGTCATAAGGGTGAGATTTGGTGTGAAGAATCACAAGCCAAAGAGCAAAGGAAAACCTGAAACACTCATCTTCTGTAACAAGCCCAGGTTCCATTAACATTACATTTTTGGTAGTTCGGATTCTCAAGTTCTAATGTAATTGCATTGTTCTCTCCAAATTCTGGTTTGAGGTCAGCTTCTGATTCTTGCCATCTTGTGGTGTGGTGCTGCACTGCGACCATCCCTCAGCTCCTCTGCAGATACAGCAGTAGGAAAACAATGTGCTTTCATAAAGGCCTCCCCCCAAAAAAAAGACCCTTTCTTTGATGATTCCTTTCTATAATCTGCAGTATTTTTCCTGTGTCTAGATCTTCACTTAAACTCTGTTTCTGTCTTTGTTTCCTCAGTTCTTAGAAGGAGTCCAGATTATTCCCAGTCTGGAACCTGAGACTGACAGAAATGACCTCTCTCCAGATCTCTTTTTAGCCTAAACTCTTGGGCCACTTCCTACTTGCAAAGCCATATTGTCTCCACACTCTTCTTGAAGCTGTTCTTGGATTTGAAATACTCCAGTTCATCATAGTCTGCACTGTATCTCAGACGCTCATTTACCAGAGCTAAGAGCATTTTTTAAAATAGTGCTTTAAGAGGGAGCTGTAGAGTTCAAGCTCCTGTCCTCCTACCTCTTTTATCTTACCCTTCCATCCTCCCCAGGACTGTACACTTTTGAGCAGGCAATAGTCAGAGGAGAGACAGCAGACCTCTGGAACCCACAGGCTTTAGAGGGAACCCCCTTCTCTTGCAGTGCTCTTTATTGCAGCAGTCCACATCCAGGAGCCAAGCCCCCCAGAGTTACCACAGGTGTTTCCTATTTTTAATATCCTAAATATCGGGCATGTGTGCTATTAGTGACGTGCTTTCGCGCTCCAAGGTGCTGGAAAATGATTAATGTGTGAGGGTGTCTACTGCCAGCATCTGATCCAAGTTCACTGGCTCTCAGTGAAGGGGTTAGGAGGGGTCATGTCTCGTGCAGTAGTTCTGTCTCAGCAGTCCTCCTCACTGAGGTCTCCACGGAAGGCATCTGAGGCTTTGCTGACTCTCAGCTCGCCTCAGACTTTTCCAATCACAGGGAGAGTTGAGCGATTTTGACACCGGGGTCCTGTCTCTCCCGGTTTGCCAGAATGATGACTTCATTCTGGGCTGGAAGAGCTTGGAGGGCAGTCAAAAAGATGTCTTGCTAACGGGCTCACCTAAGGCTGGCCAGCTGTGGCTGTTCTCACTATCTGATAAGCCTGGCACCCAGTGAGAAAGAACCTGTGTGTGTTACAAGTCTGCAGGGGCAGTAGTCCTGTTCAACAGGATTCCAATGATGAGTTTAAACTTTATTCTCCCAGTTATATTGTGAGGAAAAAAAAAATCCTCAGGTGTCTTTGTTTGTAGACCTGGTTGCAATAAGGTGCAACAGAAAGAAAAATGGAACAGATGAGTTAAAATTAAAAAAGAAAAGAAGTAAGTTCCAACTCAAAGTTCATGTCAAGGTTTCATTTGTTTGCTTGCTTGCTTTTTTAAAAAAAACCAATCAAACAAACAACAAAAAAAGAACAAACAAAAAATTCCCAACAAAAATAGCAACAACAAAACCCCAGAACAGAGAGCCAAGCAAAAGCATGAATAAAGGCTTCTTTGCTCTAGGATTTTGATCAGAATCCACAAGCTTTTTTCAGATACATTAATTTTGCACCTTTTTGGCTATCTTTAAGAGGATTTAAGAAAGCTTGTGCTGTTCATTGTTGGAGGTGGAAAGTAGAATCAGAGAATAAATCATAGAATGCTTTGGATTGAAAGAGACCTTCAAGATCACCTGGTGCCAACCCCCTGCCATGGGCAGGAACACTTTCCACTACACCAGGTTTCTCAATGCCCAATCAAGATTGGGCTTGGACCCTGCCAGGGATGGGGAATCCACAACTTCTGTGGGCAGCCTGTTCCACTGCCTCAAAATGTATTGTGCTTTCCATTGCCTGATATGTAAAAAAATCCCTTGGGTGCTAGTAGATGACCTGAGGAGAATTTTAACAGATTTTACCAATGTTTTTGTTTTGAGGAAATGTTATTTTCCTTGCAGCTGGTATGAAGTTTAGCTTTGGTGAGTTTTTCATCCTGTTTTAGGAAAAAAGCTCTTTGGTGAGTAACACCACTATTTCTAAGTTAGAAGGTGCAGTGCAGAAGCAAAGCACAGGAACAGCAGCTCCCTCTCTCCTGCCAGGGCAGCAAGCTCTGATCAGAGCCATACAGAGAGCAGGAGCTGCACAGACTGTGAGGACAATGGAGAGCTAAGATGTGGTGCCTGCCAAAGGGAAAGCCTGAAAAATAAAAAGGCCTGTGGGTTATCTCCCCATCATGTCCAGGGCTGTACTCGACAGCCACAAGGACTAAGAGTGCCCTGCGCTCTCAGCCTGCCTCCATACAGATATGGGATGTTCAGTACTGCCCATCTTCTTCCTACCTCGACCTGCCTCTTGCTTTTTGGGTGTTTTAATTATGTCTGTAAATGTATGCTCCTAGAGAAGACTACTCAAGCTAGGGGAAGGCAAGGGTAGAGTATGGGAAATGGTGAAACAAAACCCCTCCTCATCAAATTTGCCACAGACTCTCTGCAAGACACGGCTGCCTGATAATACATGGTAGAAGTCTGAATCATAACACGCACTCACCTAAAAAACCCATAAAACCAAACCTCCAACACTAAAGAGAATGGCACATACCAAAGTGTGAAAGAGGCAGAAAAAAGGCTAACAAAAGGGAAAATAGAAACCATGTCAAACACTGGTTTCCTCTCAGAGTTTTGACTAATATTGGGAGGCCAGCAATGAGTATACCACATCAGAGACCCTTTTCACCTTGCCCAAAATAATGAGCTCATGTTTGCAGATTGCCTAACACTCTGTTTTCAAGCCAAAAGTATCAGATTTTCACTTGAGTAACAAATTGTTACAATGTGGGAAGAGGTTATGGACAAAGCACAAATCTGTGGGATGCTTTAACCATCTATGATTTTGTTTGTTAGACCATGTAATAGAAAAGAGGCAATCTTGAGCACCATAGCCCCTAAAGGGGAAAGGTGGAACGGTGCAGTGTCATTCAGACCCTGACACTTCAGGATGTTTCATTAATGCAAAGCAACAGTACATGTATTTAAGAATGCCTTCAATTAGCTCATTTGCTTTGTGGAGTTTCTCATCTTAATCCTAAGAAAGCATAGTTTTGAATGTTGTGGGGAAAATACACTGGGTACCTTCTTCCAAAATGAATATTTGCTTTTTTCTGCTCCTTGGTTGGATGAAGCACTGAAAACAAGCTCCAGCTATTGCTTTCTTTGCAGGCAGGAACCCGTGGATGCAACTGATGAGTGTTTGTGTGTTTTCCCTGCTCATCCCTCTTGTCTGCTCTCATCGACCTGCTTCACTCTTCAGTTCTCTGCTAAACCTCGTCAAAGTTAAATTAAAGGAGAACTTGGACTTAAGTGAAGACTATAAAGTTGTTTCAAGATAGACCAGTAGATTCTATTTGATAATTCAGCATTCATTGCCTCTATATATCTTCAGTAACTTTTAAAGAGCAAGAGTCACTATTGGGTCTCCAAGGAATACTTTGAAAATTTTAAGATTATATTTTAGGTATGAACTGAGACATGATAAACGCTCTCCTTGTTTTCTGCCTTGGCAAGAATAAATATTTTGAAGGATATTGAATTAATTGACTTAGCATCTGTTTCTGCAAATATTTTTTGCTGTATAGTTGAATGTTTTTAGGGACACTGCTTCCCTGAAACTTTTTTTCTTACCTGCTTTTATTTTAATTACTGATTGGAGATGAAATGCATGAAAACCTGAGTCACTTTCTTCATTTTATAGTTTGAAAAATCCATCTCTAATCCTGGCTCAGAAAATCTTAAAAGATAATTTTTTTTGTGTGTCCTTAGATAGTGGAAAATGTTTAAATCAATGCTCCTTCCTCTGTCTCCTCTTCCGCCCTTTTTGCATGCTTCTCTCTTATTGAACAGGAAAAGGGAGCTGAAAAAATGCAGGGCTTGAAGGAAAGTCTCAAAGTCATGAGGTACAAATCCTCTTTCCATATTCTTTCCCTGCTTCCATTCCCCCAGGGCCCTTGAAGGCAAAGATAAAAGTATCTCAGATGGCCAACAAAGTGTCTCTGCTTGATTTTACTGAAAGAGAGAGCATGACACAAAACAGACTCCAGTGTGGTTGCCATTTAAATTATCTATATAAAATTGTGATGACAGTCTGAGTTAATTAATAAATCATTATTACAATTTCATATATTAATATTCTGACTACAATAAAAAGTCTACATGCCTTTGAGAATACTGCAGAAGCCAAATGCTGCTTTGTTACAAGGCATTTTACGGATGATTTCCTTCTGTGCACAATATTCTTCAGAGGACAATTTAATGCCTCCAGGGAGAAAATGCATGTTTCTACAGTCATAAAGGACAGATTTTGGGAAGATTTCCGGAGTTTAGCTTCTTTGCTGCAGGTTCAGAAGGCTTTTTTCATTTCTCAGCTGAACTGACCCAGTGATGAGGCATGGAAGAGAGCAGTGTCTATTGCTATTTATTTGTTATATTCAGTGGGTAGCACTTTCCCTTAAGGAATTGGTCAGAGCAGCAGGATGGAGGCCTTGAAGAAAGAAGTGTCCATTGTTATTTATTTGTTATGTTTGGTAGGTAGCACTTCCCTCAAGGAATTGGTCAGAGCAGCAGGATGCTCCTCTTTTCCACCTGGTGAAACATTCTCCTTGTCCTGCTTTTCCCCACCATCCTTTTCCAAAACCTCTTCCCTCTGCTGTCCCACGCTCCCAAGAAATCTCTCTGTGTCTTTCTTTGGCTTCCAAGAGCTGCTGGAGGTGAGAGAGGCTCTGGATTGAGCTGGGCAGCTCCGATAGCAACTCAGTGTTCCTGATGTCGTACTTTGATGATGTGTGAATTACACTCAAAAATAAGACAAAGAAGTGCACTTTTCGGTCCACTGGAAATACTTTATGTAGCTTGAAATTCAGTGTTCCGGTGAGTGATCAGATACATACATTTTAAATAGATAAATAAGTAATAAAAAATTCAGTAAAATTAAGGTTTTTTGTTCTTCGAAATTCCACTTTAGTTTATTTTGTTAAAATTGTTTACCAACAGGGGCATGAACTCGGAGGGAATCTTCAGTCTCCTGAAACTGAATATTTTATTACCTTTATGTTTTACACACTGTTGTGTTGAGATAAGCTGCTAAAAGCTGGAACGTATTTTCAAGGTTTTAAGTGAGCAAAATGTTTATTATAATCTTAAACTGCTACATTTATTTGGAATTCCAAAATGTCCCACAGAGTTAGATACAAAGTACTAGAGAAAAGTGAATAATTTTTGCTTCTTACAAATATGTATTAGTTTGTATTGTACTGCATGCTGTGTTGGCTAGATTGTTTTTTGTACCTGAGATAATTCATTTAAAGCAGCCTTGAGTATCTCCGTAATCCATCAAGAAAAATTATTTGAGAAACATCCTGAGACCTGATCCTCTTCTCTTACTCCTGGAATTAATACAGTCAAACTAGCATGAAGTATCTTCTCTGAGGAAAACAAAACCCTGCGCAAGGTTTCTGAAATATTTGGGTAAAGTCTCAAAGAGAAGGGCACCATATGTATCTAATATTATTTGGTGAAATGCAAATATATCACTGCTGCAGCACTCAGCACTTGGGTCACAGCTCCTGTTATAATGTGCCAGGAGGCAGGCAGCCCTTTCAAGAAAACATTTCATCCCTAACCCTGACTCTCCCTGCCTTCCCTCTTCATTGTCTCAGCTGTTTGAGTGAGTTGTAGCCTTGACAAAGAACATGTTTGGATCAGTTAGCTGAGTGCTCTCGAATCGTTCTGTAGTATCAGGCTAATAAATTTACCACCACTAAGAGATTTTCCAAATCAACTCTTCTCAGGATGATATAAAACTCTTGAGGATGAGTGACAAAATAGTTTTATTTTCTAATGAAGCAAAAAGAAGAAGCAAGCCAGAAATTTCTTTTTAGTGGAAAAAAAATATTAAGATTTCAGGTAAACTCCTACCCCATTCAGAACAAATTGAAATGCAAAGTTGTTTCACGGGCAAACAAGGCCTGTATCATAAAGCTACACAAAATATTGACCTAGTAAAGAGAAATTATTCTCATTCTGAGCTGTCAATAGTAAAACAGCACCACATGAGTTATTATCAGCATGTAACTTTATCCACACGATGCCTCTGGTTTTGTTCTCGCATGGCCTCTGCCTGTATATACTTCACAGCTCCACTGGGAAAAAAATGGGGAAAAGAAGGGCTTTGTACTTTCTCACCTATTAGAAAATAAAATTCTTTACTTTTTTTTTTCTTTTTTTTCTTTTTTTCCGCCACTCAGTGAGACCATAACTGGCTTCTGTTCCTAGCCCTGCAGAACCCCGGGAATACCCACACTTTCTTTTCTTGCATGGAAAAGAAGACTCTATTTTCAACCACAAGAAATTCCCACACGATGATTTCATATGAAAATAACTTAAAGCACAGCACCTTCCTCATTCTCAGGTGTTATGTGTGCAATTGGGTTGTATGCCAATGATTTCTTTACCAAGAAGAAAAGTTTAGATCATCTGTCTCCAAGAGAGAATACTGCAGATTGACAACATTAAATTTCTTTAAGAGGTGAAACAAAATACATGGGCTTACAGAAGGATTAGAAAATTATATCCCAGCTGGAAAATTTTATTGGCACAGAAAAAATTGTGTGAGTGAAATACCAGTATCATAAAATAAATAACAGGAAATATGGTAATTTATGTGATAGAGAAAATTGTCACTTTCAGAACTGCCAGAAAGTCAACAGCATTTCACCCATTTGACTTCAGAAGTGAACTTAGACCTCAGAGGCTTAAAAATATATGAAGAGAAGTTAAATGAAATAAGAGCTCACGAATCCTGTAGGGATTTACAAAGAAGAAAGCAATCTGTGCTAAAAGAGTTTTATAGAAGTTGAGAATGCATGTAATCAGAATTTAACTTATTCCTGGAAAGTGATTTAGAATATGCCAAAAAAATTAAATTCCATTCTGCAAGATGAGCAATTAATGGGGCTCCTAATTTAGAAAGCATCACAATTCAGAAATGGCCTTTAAGCCTGTTTAACCTTAAGCATATGTTGAAAACCCACTGAATTCAGCTGGAAATTAAACACAGAAAACAAGAGGAGATCGAGCATTTCTATGTAGTAGTTTGCATTACTAATGGTTGATATTTCTGGAGATCCCTGCGTCTGAGGAGAAAAAGGCATTTCACAGATATTGGTGGCCGAGCAGAGCAGGTGACAGGCACTGAGCTCTGTCAGGACTCGGAGCCGGGCAGGACAAGCCGGGGTGCCAATCTCTGAGAGGGCACAAGCCACGTCCTCCCTGCCCCGGGAACAAAGGAGCCATATCCCACCCAATGACCCTGCAGTGGCCAGGAATTGTTCCCACCCTCGGGCCGTGGGGATGAACCCACCGCTGCTGATTTCTATTTTAAGGGCGGAGGAATGCTGCGGTCACCCCGATAGCGCCCCGCAGGCGCTGCCCTTCGGCGACAGTGACCGGGGGTACACGAGTGACACCGGCCACCGGGGAGCAGTTGCTGCAGGAATGCTGCTCCTGCCCTCGCAGTTGCTCTAAAGCCTGTCAGAAACGGCGTTTCCCCCATTTTTATCCTGACATTCGTGTAATTTTAGCTTCTCCGCTTTGGCAAATCCCGCCGTGTATTTTTGGCTCGCCCCTGAGTTATCTGAAGCGGAGCAGTGTGAGTCCAGGCAGAAGAAGGCAGAATTGTCTCAGAATAACAAGCAGATTTTTTTTTTTTTTTTTTAAATGCAGTGCAAATGGTTCCTACATTATTTTTGCATGAATCAGACATTTATTTTCTAAAGGAAGACAGGGTGGGGGGAGGAGGGCAAAATGTTTTACTTAAATCCTCTCATAGTTCATTGCTGAATATCAGCTTCTAGAGACAAGGCGATGTATGCTAGGCTTCTCGGTTATTGTGCTTTTGGAGATTAGCTGTTTTGAGTCATGAGGGTGTGTTACCTCACCCCAATTACAGAACTCCAGCAGAAATGGTAAAAACAGGCAGCATGAAGGAAGAAAGGGGACTTTCCTAGCATTCACGGGACATTCACATGAGCTGCATGGGCAGGATGAAATCATGCAACTGCCAAGGAACAAAAGCAAGAAGTAGAAAATGAACAATTATGAAATAAAAGGAGTCCTACAAATGCTAGAAAATGAGACTGACTCGCTTTTATGCTGTGACCTTTCTTTGTGTTGTGCTTGCCACAGTAGTACTCTACAGACGAGATGGCACCAACTAAACCTAAAAAATGACTGACTGCCAAGATAATTCAATGAATAATGAGGTTGCAACAACTGCAAAGTTGCAAAGAAAAGTGATGTCAGTTATCTCTTCATAGAGCTCAGCGAGAAGGAATCAAATGCTTAGTCTTTAAAATGAATGGCTTTAAAACCTGAGATCACAGCTTAGCTTATCAGGACATGCTGATGTACAGGATTATGCAGAAGTCACATGGCTGAGTCTTTGCTTATGTTTCATTGTGTGAAATTCGTTCTGCAGCACATTGTATAATTTTTATGCTGAAGGGAGAAAACTTACCTTCTGAAGAGGACTGTATGAATTAAACTTTTAAAGTGAAAGGAATTAGAGTAATAGGTTCAGCTTTCTGATAACATAACTCTTGGGATTCGGTTGTGACTTGGATTGAAAGACTGCAGGAGTAAGAAAAATTAGGAAATCTCCTAATTACACTGTGTGTGTTAAACAGTCCTTGGACCCTGACTGCTGGGAGAGGACTTCTCCTTACAGATGTGCAAGGTCAGGGAATGGGTGCGGGCTTGGACCCCTCCCAACCTCTGGCCATCATGGCCAATGCTGGAAAGATCAAGAACTATCAGTATATGTTGATTGTAAAGGGCCACCCTTACAGAGAAGGAAAAGAACAGCACATGCCTGTGACACCTCAGAGAAATATCTCCTTTGCATGAATCCCTAGGGAGGGCAGAACTCTATTGCTGCAGTCTTAGCTGTACAGTGTGGTCCAAAAGGATTTTTTTCTGTCCGTGGCTGAATATTGATGAAGATCAATCCCTACTGTATTGCTCTGTTTCCTACTCTCAGTTTTATTTGGAATCTCATGATACCAACTCTCATTCCAGGTATTGCCTGAGGACCTTTGCTTTCGTTTCAAGCACTCTACTATATTAATTTGCATAACCCATAGGCTGTATCAAGTACTGTGCCATTGAATGAGGGTGTGGATCACAAACATGAAATATCTCAAGGTCAGACTTTTAGAATCGTCTCTTGTGACATAAACTTATTTGTGGAATAAATTTCCCAGCTCCTCTCATCTTTGGGCGCTCTTCTAAACGCCTGTCCAGCTGCTGAAGAAGACAGGAATCTGTCTTTTCATCCATGCTTTGAAATCCCACTTCCCAGGATTCTAGCAAACTCAGTACCTGACAGGGAGAATTGTGTGTAGTGGGTGTCTGATCTCCAGAAATAGTGATGCAGGAACTGTGGATGAGAGGCAGAGGCTGCTGTGGTGGAGTGCTCACTGTAGCAGCCTGCCTGAGTTAAAGTTTACTGCAAAAATAGCCTTTTCCCCTCACCAACCTACTTGTTGTTTGGAGCTGTGCTTCATGCATGTAATAACACAGAAAAACCTGTTGAGCTGAACGTTTGTGGGAGGCATGGGGAGAGGAGTTGTCTGAAAGAGTAATTTTAAAATGTCAAAAATAAGATATCACACGCAATGAACACAAACATATCATTAACATACTAACAAAATCCCTCATAATTTCCACACTGATCTCATGATTTTTCAGGCTTGACTCGTAATTCTCAGGTTTTTTAAAGCTGACAGCATATATTGTTTCATTACGTTCCCTGACATTTTCTCCCCTGGGTGCTTGTACCCGAACAAATCCAATACACTGAACAGAGTAGTAAGCTTTCAATATGGACCAGAAAAGAGAGAAAGAGGAGCTAGTGAAAGTATGAATTCATTAATAGTTTGACCACGACTGGCCTTACATATGAGCATTTCTTTTTCAGGGTCATGACTGGACCAGGGATGGAGAAACGACACTGGCCCATCAAACGAGTCTTGGATGATTTCCAGGATTAGACCAACACTACTTTGATTCCTAGCTGGTTAGAAGCAACAATAGCAACAACCACAAAAAATGGACTGATCTATCTGTAGTGCCTGTCAGCAGTTTATGAACACTATACTTTGCCTCAAACTCTTTACCCCTTATTGTATTACAGCTTCACCCCAGCGGCTTCGTATGTCCAGTAACCTAAAAATATTAAAAAAAAAAAAAAAAAAAGCACAGAAAAAAGTAACTATTTAATGAGTTACAGCCTGAACCATAGGATCCATGGATAGCCATATGTCTGGGGAGATGACAGGTCTAAGTGATGAGCCTTGTTGCATGTGCACACCATTCCTTGGGAACCTATGGCTGTGATTTAAAAGGTACGGTGTGCTTGGCTTGCTCCTCCCAACATGTGCTAATGTTCTGTGTTTTTTGCTGTAATAGATTACTTAGCAGTTCATACTAATGTTTTGGAGGCAAATTGCTTTCCCATGTTTTATATTATGGACACTTGTTCGGGTCTGGTTCTGCGAGGAGCCATGTGCTTTCAACTGGCAATTAAAACCACGCTAATGGGAGGCACTCTACGCTTCCCAGATGTGCAGAGCAGGTCCCCTGGTGCAGACAGAGGGGATACTCTCCAAATGTGGGGCTAATACCAGTGACTCATCAGAGGCACTGCACCAGATTGTCCGAGCACGTAGGAGGAGCAATTCTTTTTGCCAGGAGTCAGAGTGAAATTGTATGTATGTATGTATGTATGTATGTATGTATTTATTTATTTTCTGTATTTATTTGGCTGTGCACAGCCTAATTTCCATCTCTTAGTAACAACAGGGAAAATGTTTAGGTCTCAGTTTTTCTAGTGCTCATACGATATGTATGTAAGGCTCTGGAACTTACTGTACTCATAAAACATCACCTTCTTCCTTCTCTACTTACTTTCACACGCCCATATTGGTGGGATGGTGGATTTTAGTATTCATTGATGTGTTATCTTTTGGTAGCGTATAAGCAAATTTTGAACTCCCTATCATTGCTGTGTATGAGTTAATTCAGATCCAAGAGAAGTAAGTACAATTCCATGCTG
Source organism: Brachypodius melanocephalos (assembly GCA_013398615.1). Classification (NCBI taxonomy): domain Eukaryota; kingdom Metazoa; phylum Chordata; class Aves; order Passeriformes; family Pycnonotidae; genus Brachypodius; species Brachypodius melanocephalos. The sequence goes on along the minus strand of VZSR01001479.1, from coordinate 6,801,881 downwards.
TTCTATGTATTGGCAGCTTTTTTCCCAGGCCACTCTGGATCCAGTAATTAAGAAATAAGTACTCAAAAATGAAAGCACTGTGTAATTACTTAGTTAAGTAATTTGGAAATAGCTCCATGCTGGCTTGCACTAACTCTGGGGTAGCATTTGGAAAACCCACACACCAAAAGAAATTAGGAATTTTTTAGGCTCATGGAACATAACTTATCATAGAATTGTAGAAAAAGCTGAATTGGGAGGGCCCACAAGGATCATCGAGTGCAGCTCCCAGCCCTGCACAGCACACAAGAGTCACAGCATGTGCCTGAGAGTGTTGTCCAAATGCTTCTTGAACTCTGTCAGGCTGCCTGGTGCTGCAATCCCTTCTCTGGGAAGTCCCCTCCAGTGCCCAGTCATCCTCTGGGTGAAAAACATTTTCCTGATATCCAACATTGTTGGAAATGATGACACGATTTAACACAACATAAACCTCTCCTCTGAGCTTCAGGCCATTCCCTCAGGTCCTGTCACTGGCCACGAGAGTGAAGAGATCTGTATCTGCCCCTCCACTTCCTCTCATGAGGATGGTGAAGACTGCAATGAGGTCTCTTCTCAGCCTTCTCCTCTTGTTTAGACTTTGTGTGTCTCCAAAACAAAAGCTGGAATGCTCTTTTTTTTCATTATCATGCCTTTTATAGAATCACAGAATCACTACGGTCTAAGATTGAGTCTAACAATCAACCCAACACTGCTGTGTTCACACTAAACCATATCAGCAAGCGCTGCTTCCAACACACGTTTTTAGAACGTTTCCAGGGATGGCGACTCCACCACTTCCATGGGCAGCCTGTTCCAATGCCTGATTTCTACTGAAGAAATTTTTCCTAATATCTAACTTAAACTCTTCTGGCACAACCTGAGACCATCTCTTCACATTTTGTCACTGGTTACCTTTGAGAAGAGACCGACACCCACCTGCCTACTGCCTCCTTTCAGGCAGTTGTAGAGAGGGACAAGGTCTCCCTCTAAACCTCCTTTTCTCCAGGATAAACACCCCCAGCTCCCTCAGCTGCTCCTCACAGGACTTGTGCTCCAGCATTTTCCCCAACTCTGGATTTGCTCCAATCCCTCAGTGCCTTTCTTGCACCCCAAACTGGACACAGCACTCGAGCTGTGGCCTCACCAGTGCTGAGCACAGGGGGACAATCACTGCCCTGGTCCTGCTGGCCACAATATCAACCAGACCAGGATGCTGTTGTCCTTCTGGGCTACCAGGGCACACACTGGCTCATGTTCAAATAGTTCTCAACCAGCACCCTCAGGTCCTTTTCAGCTGAGCAACTTTCATGCACTCCAATTCTAAATGTTCTAGCTCTCATCTCCATGAAAAAAAATGAGACTTCATTGTGCTCTTATTACCAGTGAAGAAACCTAGGAGCTATATAGGGAAACATCTAACTCTGTTGAAAATAAATTAAAATCATTATTTGGATGGTTTATTGCTGGATCATGCTTTTTGTCCAAGAGCCAAAAGATAAGGGGAAAAAGCAGAACGATACCCGGCAGGTACAGTGACTCGGTTGTGGTGCAAACCTTTTCAAGAGTAATAGATAAAGAGATAGTAGTTCACAAGAAAGAGATTGAAGATTATTTTTTTTTCCTGCTTGATAAATAAAAGCTTGTCAAAAAACCAAATAAGTAGTAGATACAGTGCTTATAAAAGGATGGCAATTTCTCACCTATGCAGCAACTATCCTCATACTTAACTTCTTGCATAGGAGCAAGTTTGAGTTTAATGTAGGTAAAGAGATATGCACAGAGATGATGTTGGCTATGCAGTGCCACAATGCAGCCCCTCAGGAGCCTCTTGCACTAATTTTTAATGCATAGATATTACAGAAGAACATAAAGATCATTCTTATCCTGTATTAATATATCCCACCTTTATCCTCCAAGAAATTTAAAGCAGGATTGTACTCTTTTTCCTGAGACAATGTGTCATTCTATTCTGAAGCATCTAACTCCATTTCTAGCTAGCGTTAACAGTAATATTGACCAGAGTTACTGAAATTTCATAAGAAAAGATAGCCTGGAAGTATTTCCTTACTGTTCTTAAGAAAATTACATCTTAATTTTGCAAGTCCAAGAAATATTGGGGGGTAATCTACGTTAGGAATTATTGAAGGTTTTTAGGGTTTTACTTTTAAAAGAAAAGATTCAAGTTACTGGAAAAATTTTTCCTCTAGTTTTGGCAATTGTTGCCAAAAAAAAAAAAAAAAAAAAAAAAAAAAAAAAAAAAAAAAAGAAGAAAAGAACAAAAAAAGTGAATTCTAAGTTTCAGGTGAATCATCTTATACTATTCTTGTGCCAATTCCGCAAGGAGTTTCAGAAGGAGTCTTGGTTCTGGTTGTAATGCTCTAAATATATATATATGTTAAATACACACAGACTCCCTGCTGCCATCACACATCATGTGGTTTATCCAAATCCAAAACTGACAAGCAGTAGAGTGCACCTTCATATTGCATTCCATCTGATGGGCGCCAGTGAGCTGGACACTGTTGTGTCTGTGTCTGCTGTGGCTTTAGCTCCCACAGATAGAAGTAAACAATACCCAAGGCAAAGTCTGCAGAGACTGAGCTTCCACCCAGCCTTCTTTAATCTTCAGCCAGTTGGACAGCTTGGGAGCACTTCAAGAATCCATACTGTATGTGAAAGGGAATCCCATACCCTCGGGTTGTTTTTTTTTCTCTCTTCTCAGCCATCCTGCTCCAGTCTTTGGGACATCAACCCTTTTTGCTTCTGGTGTTTGTGTATCTCTGGGTTTCATCGATCGCTGGCACTTACATGTTTCCACACTGGAAGAATACGTGGTGAGAATTCAACATTTGGTACAAATGCATTTCAACTAATTTGTGGATACTATGGAAGGATAAGTTTTATCCCTCTCTGATTATGACAGGGCTTCAGAGCAAGCTGTCATCCCATCTTTATTTCCAGCTCAGTTGCTTCCCACTTGTTGAACACGGGATCTGCTCATACACTCCAAGCTTGCCAGAGGCGAAATTTCTCCCAGCACAGGGACTCATTTGTCCAGAATGTTCAAATTCTTGCAATGCCCTGTCCCTGAGCAATGACCAGAACTCAGCATCAATATTCACTGCAGTCAAAGATTTTAACTTTTTATTTTTTAAGGTTTCATTAAAAAAAAAAAAAGTTTCCTATCTAACTGATGTTAGATACCTACAAAATATGGACAGCACATATGTGAGTAAAATGTCTTCTCAGACCATAATATAGGTTAATACTCAAGCTTGCCAAAGTGTGTGAGTGTATCTTTGATCTGTGGGTGGCATTCTGTATCCAAATGTGCAGTACAAATATTATTTATCCTTTCAGTCAAGTCATTTATGACTATCTGACTTTAAAGAAAAGCCAACAAGATTCCAGTTTAAAAACATAATATTCATAACTTCTCTCTCCCCCCCTCCAATCTTATTTCATGTTGCCAGAGTCTCATTCAAATAGATTGTTTTGCAAGTTCTAAACACCTAACAGTTAATTTGTAATACAAAGCAATATATACAAGGAACTCTGTCTGGTCTCTGCCAGGCAACTGAAGAATTGGAATTCTTGATGAAGTTGAAGAGAAAAAATTTGCAAATGCCTTGTTCTATTAACCCTTTATACATTGCTTGTTTAAATTATGTGGGCTAACGGTTCATATGGGTTCCTCTACAAGGTAATATAAGCATCTTTTTTCTTAAAGTTTGGTGTCTCCAAAATATTTTGCACATTATACCATGTTTAAGGTATGAAAGAGGCTGTTTAAAGTCGTGAAGTGACCGATAGCTGCCTACCTCCTGTAAAACAAACCTGCATTTTGTGGGGAAGGGGGTGGCGAGTAGCCAGGGCAGCTGGGGAGCTGGGGTGGAGCAGCTGGGTCAGAGCAGGGCTGGGAGGCTGCAGGGAAGGCACTGGAGGAAGCCCTGTCTGCTGGTGACACAGCCCTTGGCATGCCCCTCCCAGGAACCAGTGCCAGAGTGGCTTTAGGGCACCCAGTGCAGGGTGAGGGACTCATGCTCACGGTGTGGAGAACTGGATCCTGATCAGTGACCATTCATACATGCCCCTTGCTTTTTTTTCAGGAAATAAGTGGCCTGGCTGTGCTACATTTCATGTGTTTACATTTGTCTATCTAAAATTAGCCTGTCCAAAGCCACTTCTTTGGGCTATGAAACAACATTCAGGCATAGAGGTGTATAAGGAGCCATTGGGATGACACATTTTTGTTTGACCTCTTCATCTAGACCTTTCCTGAGACCTAACAGACTCAGCACTGCAGGGGCACAGCCACACTGGCTTTTGCAAACTGATTTTTTACCATTACTGTGGTAGTGGTAATGTACTCACACATATGTGTAGACTAGATATAGATACAGATGATAAAGATGATGGATAGATAGACAGATACAGAGACATATAAAACTGATAGAGGCAGAAGCAGATGGATGTTCTGGTCCAGTAGCATGGCCATGACTCAGAGCTGGGTAGCCAGAGTCATTGCCCCTGGCTCTGTGGCAGGTACACAGACATGTCTTGTGTCTGCTTAATACCAGAGCTCTTACAGCAATGAGAATCAGACCTTCAGGTTTATTAAAAAACATTTACAAAACTGTACAAATAAAATCTAAAAGTCTGCGGCCAATTAATAAAGCTGTGGCTCTGCAGGGGCTATTATTTCTGCACTGTATACAAGAGACATTTCACACTAATATAAGCAACAAAATTTGAATTCTTCTGCTCCAAAAATGAAGGAACTAACTGGGAACTTTCAGGAACCTCTGACAACATGGGCCTCATAGCAGCCTCTGGAGCTTTCCTGGCTGTGTCCTGCAGAGTGGAGCTGGTGCACTGTATATCCCTTCCTGCAACACCATAATTTGCTCTTTGGATATTTCTTTTTATGGAGTTATAAAAGTTTTCAAATTTAATTATTTTAAGCACAATTTTCTCAACATAAACACATCAGGTATGTTCCTTCACTTAACAATGTCTGAAAGAGTTGTGTTAATGTGACCTCTCTTTGGTAGACTTAGACTTTGGCCCAGCACTGGTAGCCTCCAGGGAAATTCATCCTTCTCAGCCCAGAAGGATTTCAAAGTGAGGAATCTGAAAGTTTTCCAAGTGAGGAATTTCCATCAGTACACAGAGTGTTCACAATTTGTGACTTTTTTTTTTTTTTTTTTAAGGAAACAGAAGTGGGGTTAAAACTTTCTTGGGACAATGCACAGTAGCTTACCATACATAAGTTTATGTGTTCATCTTCTTGGTCAAGTCAGTGAACCTCAGGTAAACAGTGATTAAGAAAGATTTCATGGATATAAATTAAAGTTGTCATTGTCTCTTAGCAATGAAATTGGCTAATTGATGCCAAATACAGTTGTTAACAGATATCTAATTTTACTGATTTGTGTATGTATGATTTACTGCCTCACACGATTGTCTCTTGTTACTTAAGGCATCCTGCTTTATCTGATAATCTGGCAGCAGTAATCATTTATTTCCTGAGGTATTGGAACATGGCACAGGCTGTTCTTGTATTGAATTATTGTGTAAAATACACCCCCCCAATCAATCCTGCCTTGAAAGTGCAGCCATGAGGGTCGATGCAGAGCCTGTGATGGGAACTCAACACACACAAGTGTTCACTCACTCTGTCACTGCCCTGTTGTGGCAATCAAGATCCACTTCAAGAGGCTTTTTCCTCTTCTTTCGGGAGCTAAATCCCTGTTATCTCAGTGAGTGACTCATTCTTACCTCCATCTCCTAAACCTGGAAGGATTCCAGCTGACAGTCCCCGGTCCTGACTGGTGACAAGGAGGAGTCCACCACATCTACATCTTATGTCTGCATTTTATTGAGGCTCTATAATGCCTTTTTCTTCCCATGCTATCCAAGCCTGAACCAGCTGACACACAGTCCCTGACTCAGAAGCACAGCAGCCTGAACAGACTTGGCAGAAGAAAACCAAGACAGGAAACAGAAGATTGGAGGTACTTGCCCAGCAGACAAGCTACAGCTCATATCCACGCTCCTTGACAAATGAAGGAACACGAATTTTGGATTGCATTCTTTGCATACAGGATGGTGCAACACTCCTGAGGGGCTCCCAGACAGCAAGAAGCTCACCAGGCAATGTTCTGTACCAGGGAAGGAGGTGGCTGCCAAGAGTGACACCATGATGTAGCCTGCCCAAGAAGACAGGGTTATGCTGAACCAGTGTGTCTGTGTGTGTGTTTCCCTCAAATTCTGCTGCTTCTGCAGCCAAGGAGGGGTATGGATAGGATTGAGGGACAGCAGAGGCTGCTGCAATAGGACAGGTAGGGTGAGTTGGCACTTCTACCCACAGTGGTTGGTGCTACTGACTCCTCTTTCCCCCTTTTCTTTTTCTCTGTACCCACACTCCTTCCACTTCTCCTCCATTCAAAGGATGTTCACTCATCAGGACCCTGTAACACCTTTTCTCCTTTGCTCTGTGGGCTGGATAGCAGCCCAGGCAGAAGGAAACACAGGAAGGGACAGCATGGCAGGGATGGGGCTAGGCCACAAGATAAAGAAGGGCACATGCACAGCAGAAGGCTGAGACTGAAAGGCTTGAAAGGCTTGAGCTCCAGATTCATGGAGAAAAAAGAAGAAACCTGAGAAAAAGAGAGCTCTCTCACAACCCCTGCTATGTGCCTCTGTTAACAATAGGTCTCTCCTCAGTGTTCTCACCCCTTTCTGTCCTCCCCCCGGGCCACCAACAAAAATCTGAATGCCTTCACGCACTGAGAAGCCTCCAGTCATTCCCACTGATCTCATAATTTGTGTTTGTTAGGGATACATTTTTAAAAAATATTATGAAAAGGACTTCATCATTTCCATCCTGCTCCTTCACCCTCTAAGCTCCTTTCATTGGCTATGACTTCTGGCCATGAGGTTTATATTTTACCCATAGTCCCACTTACCCAGAAGTCTTGTACTAACTCTAAAACTAACTCTAAAATAGGAACCGGGAATTACCCTTGAAATGGCCTGTAAGTCCTCTAGTTACCCTTGTCCTTGTCGATAATTAGGAAGTTTCCAGAAGAGTTCCAGGGAACCACTTTAGTGAGGTATTGCCTCTGTTGAGGGTAGAGCTGTTCCATCTTTTTATGGTGTCACTGTGCAGAGAGTCAGTAACACAATATGCTTACAGAAATTACCACTGATGCCTTCCCGGACTTGTTAAAAACACAGACATGCAAAGACATTTGGTTTCGGCATTATTTCAGAAAATTCACTATAGTTCTGCATGTAAAGTTTCTGAAGCACATGCAACCTCAATTTTCTTCACCCAGAGTCAGCAAGAAATGCAATCCCCTGTCCCACCTGGAAGCGATCTCCCTCTGGTCCAACAATTGTAGTATGTCCAGCTAAGCTGGTAATTATGATTGTTAGTGTTGTCATGATTTCTTAAGATCTTATTTTAATAGAAGGCAATCACAAAACAATATTAAACATGCCAGTGTTAATTAAGCTTATTCTTTAGACAATTGTACTGTCATTGAACTGATGTGTTAGAAAAAATTTGAGGACCTTTGACAAGCACAGTGTCATACTCAAACATATGTGGGCACTCAGTACCGAAAGAAATAATGCCAGATGTGTGTTTGCACAATAGTATGATTCATGGTTACTGAAATCTGTGTGATGGAAAAAATTTAGTGCTCTTTTAACCATTTTGATATTATTTCCCATTGAAACACTGCCCTTCCTTCATGACTTTGACAGAGAGGACCTTTCCATTTCCCCTTTAGTAATTCTTTCTTTTCTTTCAGGTAGAGAGCATCATGTCTTGGATGCCACCTCTCCAGCTGGAAGATATTCTTCAGACATAGTGGGACCCTGACATTCCACTTAAATGTCAACTGCCAGCCTGCACAATTTAAAAGTCAATGGTTTTATTGACTTTAATCAATAAAAGTATTTAGGTATTTAGTGGGCTCACATTTTTACAGTCAAATGTCACAAGCTATCCACTCACATGACTCGGGATCTGTGCTTGTAAGAATTTGTGTGTCCTCAGGCAGATTTCACTCTCGGAATAATTGCTTCCATAAAGTTATTTGTAACATTAGATTGTATTTCTGTAGAAATGTGAAATCGTGTACTTTTAGATGATTTCTATTCTAGTAAAATACAAGAAATTTCTGCTAAGAAAATGCCCTTCACAAAGAATTATTGCTAAAAGACCTTTACATCCAGATTATTAAAAAAAAATCCCAAAACACTCAAAGATGTGATTGCTCCTGTTTGAAGGACCTGCTCAGTGGGATTTCTGTGAGCGCTGCTTGCAAAGGGCATTGCAAGGATGCTCATTTCCAGAGCTAGGCTGCTGCATAGCCAAATCCTCCTGCAGGGAGCCACGGGCAATGTCCCAGCCTCGAGCTGTATGCAGACCTTGCAGACCTTGTCAACACCACCCAATCTTCTGCTCAGCTGCAGCCCCCTCCCCTGCCTACTGCCCTGCTCTGTATTTGGGAGAGGTTCATGCTGTTGGCCCGAGATAAAGCAAAAGGAAACATCTTCTGGGAGAGGGCAGGCATGGCACAAGAGCTCTTGAGAGCAACGTGCCGTCCTAATGAGAATTGCTAATGAGAACATTCCTGCCTTCTCCAGGATCTTGGGCATTTCCAGGCTTTCTGTCAGGGGCTTACATTCAAGTGCTGCACTTCACTCCATGAGGATCTCAAGAGCACCTCAGAGATGAAGGATATTTCTGTGGCAGATTTTCCATACAGAAACAGATGGGGTTCTCAGGCACTTGCCCGCCCTTGTCCTTACAGACAACAACAGGATATGTGTTTTTTCTGTGCACAGTAGTTTTCCCTCCTTGGTTAGTTCACCCTATTTCCTGCCAGGTGTCTCGCTCTCCACTGGTCTAGGCTTGTTTTGTTATGGCTGAGCCTATTTAAATGGCTATCTCCATGGAGATACTCCAAACCTGGGCAGACATGTGCTGGGCCACCTGTTCCAGCTGACCCTGCTGGAGCTGGGGATGAGTTAGATGACCTCCGAGGTTTCTCCCAGCCCCAGCCATCCCGTGGCTCCGTGAAACAGAAGCCAATACAAATTTTCCGACCCTACGTAAATGAGATTTATATTTCCCACACTTTGGAGAATACTTACAACTGACTTGGAGGAAAATAGAAAACAGCATTTAGCACTTGCCTGAAGATTTGCAATCTCCCACAAGCACTTAATGACACAGATGATGATGACGTATTTTAGATCATATATGTTGAAGAGTATTAAAGTTTTTTTTGGCGTGCAGCTCTGCTTCTTCATTTCCACCCCACTCCTGTTCTATGACTGTGTAAAGCACAAACTGTCTCACCAACATGCTTAACACCACAGAATGGCATCAGCAACATTTCTTGCAGTAGACAGCCTCCTCATCTTTTCAGCTTGACATAAAAATAAGTGACTTGATTCAAACTCAACTCAGTTCTTAGATAAAGTGGCCTGGCTGTGCTTAGATAAAACAACCTTTTCCTGAGCTCAGGAGATCCAATTCCTGATAAATATTGACACTGTAAGACCGGCCTAACTGTGTAATCAAGGAACAAAGTATTTTTGGGTGAGGTTTGGTGCACACACCCAGTAAAGCAGCAATCATAACGTGAGCTTAGTAAAGCAGCCCAGGCACTCTCTGCTTTGAGTTTGAGGAGATGTATCACCTTTTTTACAGGGACATCTCTATTAAGTATTTTGCAAGCTATTTGGTAAAGGATAGACTGTGCCCACCTCAAAATCTTCTGCCCCAAGCTACAACCTGAACAGAAAATCTTAGAATTCTGCATGAGCCTGAACAACAGCAAGGAAGCAGAGCAGATCTGAGCACAGTTAGTGTTTTCCAGGGGGCATGTGTTTTCCTGCTCCGAATGGGTTTATTGTACTGGGCAGGCTATCCAGGCACCTGCCATTTCTCACCTTTGCACCACTGGCATGAACACCTGAGTATTAATACTTTGGCTTTTAGGAAAGGGGAGCCTGGAATTATATATCATTCTGCCTGGCATTCAAGCTGTATGTAATGCATCCCTTGGAATGTTTTGCTTAAATGCATGCAACTATCTGGAGGCTTGAAGCCTAGGGCCCTACTGTCCAATCATGTGTAGTGTGGAATTAAATACCTCTTTGTTTAGCTATTAGTTTCTATTAGTTTCTTCTCAGCTGCTGCAAGAATATCTGTTACACAGTGCAAGCCACTCCAGCACTCAGATATAGCCTTCCACCTCCCTGTCTTCCCAACTCTCCTTTTCACCTACTTCTGAAAAAACCCTTGAGATATTAATTCTTTGTCTTGCAGGAGTGAAAAGAGAAATGACATATGTGCTTTCCAAACACAGTAAAAGACAGTGCAGCAGAGAATACACTGTCCAAGAAATAAACAGAACTGTGAGAGGAAAGGGTGTAACAGAGTAAGCACATATCTTATTAGTTAGGATATCACTATGGGTTAATTAAAGAGATGTTATTAAGCTCCTTTCCTATTATGAACAAACTTAAAGGTTCTGGTTAGCTGTATTGTGGAAAAGAGATTGGAAAGGTGGTCTTGCAATAATTTGCTCAGTTGTACTCTCCCCAAAAGAGCAGAGGTCAGGAACCAGAAATGAGAGAGCAAAACAAAAGGACTAAACAATCGCATTTAACCCATTTGCTTAAAAAAACCCAACCCAACAAAACAAAACAAAACAAAACAAAACAAAACAAAACAAAACAAAACAAAACAAAACTAAACTAAACTAAAACCAAAAAAGCAAACCCCAATGAAAAACCAGGAAAAAAACCCAAAGAAAATATGTTTAAAGCAGAATTTTGAGGAATAGTGCCCAATTATATCAGGCCATTAGATGCTAGAGACTTTAATGTCATGGCAGATGATAGTTTCTGCCACAAAATGTAACATTAAAGTAATAGGCAAACAAAAAGAGCAGTAACACTGCAGGCATAGGCCTTGCTCAGGAAGATCCAGCCTGTCTGACCAGATTGGGAAGTGCCACCCCTGCTGTTTAAGACCTGCCTATCAATGGGTGATGGAGAATCCAAATCATTCCATCAATGAGCAATTCCAATCAGGATGAACCCTCTTGCCTTTTGGCCCATTGCCCTTCCTGAATTTCCTCTGATGACTCTCAAGTTCTAGTTCTCTTCCTTGATTTCTGTAGTACAGCAAATATACCTCAACTTTCAGACAAGTTTTTACCACCTGTACAGAAAGCTATTGTCCTAAATAAGTACTGGGAAACTGTCTCAGATAATAAAATTTCTAATGTACTTCCAATGTGCAGAATTAATCTTTTGTCATTCATTGTTAGCACTGTATTATGTTAAACTTCCAAAAAAGCTCTAAAACTTACTCACAATGTGCTTTTAGGATGTTATCTAATGTGTTCTTGTTTTCAGACATATCCAGATACAGAGAGCTTCAAGAAATGTTCCTGTGCATGCATATCTCCAAATATTCCCTGCAAGTGAACAAGATGCCTTCCACAAACTTTACCTCAAAATCAAATTTTCTTTGCATATAAGTGATTTTCTTTTTCTATTTTTCCATTAGTCGGTGCAAAATTCCCTGGAAAATTAAGATGGTGATATCTGTGAAATTGGTGTTCAGGTTTTACGTTGACAATATTTACTCTGCCAACTTGAAGAGTTAATATAATTTCTTGAAAATAATTTAAGAAAAATGTGATAAAGCATGAGAATGTCTGACAGCAGAAACGTGAGATTTGCTCAAAGACAAATCAAAATGTATCAGAAAACAGCCACTGAAGCATTTTTCCAATTGTCTGTAAAAGGAGAACTCTAAAGACCTACAGCAGGAATATAGATGCATGCTCTGGGGACATTTCTGGCTTTCAGATTCCTGCTTTTTTTGCTGCCAAAGACCAAAGCCAAACATATTGCTAAGGCTTTAAGACGCATTTTCATCAGTAAAATATCTTATAAAATAGATCCCAAAAACATTGAACGGCAGCCAAAATGTCAATTTATTTTTTTATGTCCTCATTGAACAATGAAATATTTATGCTAATAAAGGCACGGTATAATAAACTAATATTATGGAAACCACCATTCACAGTTTTTAATTAGCGGTAGGCACTGAAATTAAAAATGAGGACACCCTATGTTCTTCCGGCTTTCTCTTTTCAGATGACAGTGCTCTGCAGAATAATTTTGCAGAGATGTATTGCTCCAGGAATGCCTGACACTCATTCTGATTTGTTTTTTTTTTTTTTTTTCTAAAATTATTTCTGAGCAATCTGTTTTACCCTGGTGCGTGGTCAGAGCCCAGTCCGGTGCTATTAACACTGCATTTGCAACTCATCTCAGTTTAGGAAAGATGCTGTGTCTATGTAGAATTTTCATTTCAAGACTTTAAAATATCTGTAGCTGCACTAACTTAGGCAGTTCCTTCACACCCAAAAGCATGGTTGGTCCACAGAAATGGTTTAATGTCTAAATGCTGGTGTTGTATGCAAAAAGCTGCAAGTTATCACTCCAACATTAACAAGTGCTCCTTTCCAGCATCAGTAGGTTTGAACACATGGAGAAGCTTTTATTCTGCAGCCCAGAGACCTGACTGGTGTTGTGTTACCACTCCTGAGCTGGCAATCAGAGTAAAGGCAAAGGCTGGCACTGAAGCTTGCTTTGAGAGCAAGCAGTGCTCCAGATTACTGTTTCCTATTTTGGACTTAAATTTGATCCACTTGCAGCTGATGTTGGATGTGACAGACAATATCCTGGATATCTAATTTATATTTGATTATTTCAGGTGAGATTTTCCAAGTGGTCTCAGTGCTGGAATAACCCCTCTCCCACTGAAGTCAGTGCCAAAACTAGAGGAGGTTGAAAAAATTCCTGTCCTTATTAGCCATTGAAATATCTGGTGAAGAAACAGGAAGCCAGACATAATTTTTATGCTGGCTCCCTGGAAAATGTACTGGCTTTTAGAATTTTCTTTATGAGCTTGAACTCCTCACCTGGCTCCCTGTCGAAATCAGCGCACAATAGGAGGTGCAAAATACATATTTTCAAACTAAAATCTCCTGGGATGGTTGCTCTTATCCTCTTCCTCCTCTAGATACAAAGCATCTGGAGTGGTGTCAGACATCCCATAAATAAGGACAGCTGCTACTACAGAAAGAAACAGAGTGTGATGAAAGTTGACAGGCAAGTAGAAGGGATTGTGACGGAAAAAAAAAGAAGCAGGGAAAAAGTGGAGGGTCTTGCAGTAATTTCCTAAGCACACCTCTCTACTAATACCTTTTTCCTGAAAGGGAAGGTTATTTTAATTTAGTCTAGCCTCCCTTTCACACGTTTTTCTCTCATGTGATGTCAGAAGCAATACTTTTTGGGTCTTTAAATGCTGTGATTTCAGTGAAGCCATTAAAAAAAAGGAGCCTCCTTGGAAAGGGATGAAGAGCAATGTGTGCTATAAAGACAAGAAGAGCCAGATGTCACTTGTTAAACACATGGGTTGAGAAGAGTGAAAGGCAGAGCTGAGAGCTTAGAGAAGCATCAGGGTATTCACTCCTCCAGCATGACACACTGTGTCTTGTAAATAATTGCTAAGTGTCCTCACACTCACAGCTCATGGATTCCACAGGGGTGAGAGCATAAGACAGCCTTGCAGACACACTTTTGAGGTAACTCTAATTTGAACTAGGAAGCTATCCAGTTTTGATGTCAGGAATTTTTAGTAATACCCACAGCACTTGGGTAAGTGTTTCTCATGGTGAGTTGGCCTCACCAAGAAAAACAAGTGCCCTATATTGAGTCAAATAAGGCCAGAATGGAGCATTGGCATCAGAATTTGTCCTTCTTTCTCTGCCAAACTTAAAAACCTTAATACAACTAGGGCTGTGGGGCACAGGACCTCTCTGTCACCTTCCAGTTGTGAAGGGTAGCTGAAATCAGCACTGGGCATTGGACCCATCTCCTTGGAGACTTCTGTTAAAGGGGTTATTTCTCACAACACCAGAGCACATTCAACAACAAATGCACGAGGGGCTGTGCCCCTTCCTTGCCCCACTGCTCTGCAGCAGAGAGCTGTGCCTCTGCTTGGGTGTTACCAGGGAGGAGCTCTGCCTGCTGAGCTTGCTGGCCCTTCCCTGGCTCCACTCAGGGCTTGGGAAGCAGCAGTGATGCATCTGCCAGTTCTCTGGAAACACAGAGCCTTCCTGGCAGGGACTGCCCTGCAGCCCTTTCCGGGCAGATCACATCCACACTGTGCAGTGTCAGTGATGCAAGGGGGACCTGCCCAGAGGATCTTTCCCAGTGCCTTTCAGGAGCACCACATCAGAAGTCACACTGCTGCGGTTAGAACTGTCCCACTCCCAGCTGCAGTGACTTACACCGAGCTGAGAGCCTGGTCCACAGAGTTTAACTGGCACATAGGAGCAGTCTTAGGTGCGGACTCACATGCTCATCCATCTCGAAGATTCAGGCCTGCTTGTGACCTGAGTTCTGCTCCCTGCAGCACTGTATATATCAGATACTCAAATGTGATAATGATGGGAACAGATGTGGGAATATATAGACAAATCTGGAACCTGGTCAGAGGACTGCGTCTCACAGTGCCATGCCAGAAAGGAGGAAAAAAAAAAATCAAAAGAAACAGAAAATGTCCTTCTTGCATAAAAGAAACCACAACTTGTTCTAAATTTATTGTTCATATTCTCATTCTCTATGCAGGCTTTAAAAATGAAAAAAATTGTTTGAGAACACAAAGCTCTCACTGTGTGCTGAAATGGCAAAGTTAGCAGCAGCCAAGGTAAAATTTCAAGATTTCCACTTTGAAGTGGAACTCGGAGTTAATGGGCTGGGCATGCCCTGATACATAGAGTACAGCAACATACCTTGGTTGAATCATAGAAGCTAGAGATGGAAAAGACCTATTAGGTCATCTTTTCCATCTCCCTGCCAATGTAGGATTATCCTCTGCCAATTCAGGATTATTCTCGAATGTTTTTTAGTCTAGCTTTAAATGACTCAGGCTGTGGGGCTTCCACCACTTCCCCTGGGAGGCTATTCCACAGACTAATAGACTTTGCTGTTAGGGAAAATTTTCCTGATATGCAGCCTGACTTTTACTTTATTCCATTGCATGCTAGTTCTCCTTGTTATAAGTGTATTACACTACCCTAGGTAATTTGTCTCCCTGTGTTGGTGTTTATGACCTTCAAATGCTTTGAGATGGCTTCAAAATCCACCTTAGGATGGATCTTAGGTAGCATTATACACCACTGCTGTCATATATAATATACTTACAGCATCAATTAGATGATGATACTTAAAACACATTCATATTTTCACCCTCATGCTGTGAGATCCTCCAGAGTGGAACACATATTGCACCACTTAGCAAAGCCAAACTTGCCTCCTGCTGTTTGGCAGCAATTGTACCCAAAGTGATTGAAAAGCACCTACAGCTTGAAAAGTGCCTGGAGCTACTCGATCCCGCCGTGCTGACTTCCACCTGTGGGATCACAGCGTGTGATGGGTTAAATTAGCACAAGCACCTCCAGTATTGCCTTTTCCACGCATTTTCCACACGGACATTTCAGAGTGAGAAGCTGACAGGCAGGTGAGAGGAGCTCTCTGGGGGTGGGAAAGAAGAGGCCAAGTGCAAATCACTCTGCACGAATGGCTCCTGAAAGGGTGGAGACACTCTGGTTTGGATAAGTTTGGATTAAAAAAAGCAACAGGCACCATTAAAGATTTTAGGGCACAGTGTGGCACAGCATCATCCTGGAGACAAGGCACAAGGACTGGGAGGCTTCCTATGGGTCAGGATCTTGCAGTCAGGGCTGTCTCATCACTTCCAGCTGGGAACCAGGGCAGGAGAGGGCTGAAATGGTGCCATTTACCAGTAACTACTTGGGAATGCATTTGGAAAAGACATTGCTCTTTTATTATACAGCAGAGTATATTTTAAAGACCTCCCTGGCTGTGCAGACACCCACAGAGGGATGATCCCTGAAAATCAGAGTTCTCTTGCTCCTGCAGTGTGTCCTTTAGTTCTGGAGACTCTGCACATCTCTGTGTGCTGGCCAAAGAATGGCTGTGTCACCTACATGTGACCTTTTCCACTGATTT
Source organism: Brachypodius melanocephalos (assembly GCA_013398615.1). Lineage (NCBI taxonomy): Eukaryota > Metazoa > Chordata > Aves > Passeriformes > Pycnonotidae > Brachypodius > Brachypodius melanocephalos. The sequence continues at coordinate 6,785,711 of VZSR01001479.1, read as the reverse complement.
TTTTTCTACTTTGGTGTGACCACACAGGGAATTGTGAGAAAATCTTCACTGAAGAAGATACAGAGTTTTCTTATCCTGACCAAAATTTTCATAGTTCTTTTTTTGAGAAAATCTTGCCTTTTCATCACTGTTGCTATGGGGGTCACTGGCAGTCACAGGACCATGATGCTGAGACTCCAGACACCATCCATTTATACTTTACATGTCCCCCCACTTTAAATTTCTTGCTTGATTCAGAGTCAAATATTTTCAGCAGAAAAACTTATTTAGTCACAAATTAATCATAGCATTTTGATACACATAAAGATCAACAGGATTAGGATACCAACATATTTTACAAGCAATCTTCGTAATATTCACCATGCTACCACAGCCTTTCAGCTTTGTTACACACGCTCATAAACACAAGGAGTTTGAAAAGTTAATTTTTTTTTTAAATAAATGTTTTACTAACAAAAGGAAATGGAAAACCAAAGTGAAGACGTTTCTTTAGATTTCAAGCAGAAAAATGCCCATAGGATATCGCTGCAGGAACAGTTAAAAAAAAAAAATGCCCCACAAAACAAATCAGAGCATTTGAGAGGTGTCATAGTTCAGCCCATGAACTTGCACACATGGAACATCTGCTTTTGCTCTGTGATTGCTCCTAGTTGCTCCATAGAGATCAATAATTCACTGGCACCATCCCTTTACATTTAGTTGTATGTGTGATCAGGGTCCATAAAACACATGTACAGACCCTTAACATGCTTCCAGCACTTTTGGACCATCTATCCCAAGACCCTCCGTCTCATCAAGAACATTTGATGTATGGCATAGTGACTTTGTAAACCATATTGCCTTTCCCATAGGTTTATATTGCAGCTTTATATTGTTAAGGACCAGGAGAGCAGCAAAAAATAACTCCCTTTAAAACCACAGTGGTCTTGAGTAAAATAATCTGCTGCTGCTTTTTGGGTCCTGCTCCAGCTGGTTCCCTTTCTCCTGCTCCCAACTCCTAGAAGAGGCCAATTGCTGCATGGAATTGAAGGGCAGGTAAGGAGAAGAGCCAGATTCCTGGCACACCCCCACACTTCTTTTCTTCCCAGGCTTAACTTTATTCCTGATTCCCTACCTCCTTCTCCCTGCTGCACAGGGAGAGGTGGGAGTGGGAATTATGGTCAGTTCATGTTATGGTTTTTGTGCTGAAAATTCTTCCTCAGGGAACAGAGTCTTTCCCCTTCTCCAGTGGGGAGTCCTTCCCTTGGGAGATAATCCTTCACAAATTTCTTCAATCTGAGTCCTTCCCATGGGCTGTAGTTCCTCATGAACTGCTCCAGCATGGATTCCTTAGGAGGGTCACAAGTCCTACCAGGAAACCTGCTCCCGCATGGGCTCCTCTCTCAACTGGTCTGAAGGGCCCTGCCAGGATCCTTCTCCTGCACAGGCTGCTATGGAGTCACAGACTTCCTTCTGGCACCCACCTTCTCCAGGGTGGGCTCCTCCATGGGCTGCAGGTGGATCTCTGCTCCACCAGGGCATCCATGGGCTGCACAGGCACAGCTGCCTCACCGTGGTCTTCTCCCCTCCTGCTGTGGTTGGCATTGCACCGTTCCCTCTTTCCACTCCTCAAATGCTTTATCCCAGAGGTGCTGCCACCATCGCTCACTGGCTCAACCTTGGCCAGCAGCAGGTGTGTCCTGGCTCTGCTGGACATGGAGGAAGCTTCTGGCAGCTCCTCAGAGAAGTGACTCCTGTAGTCCCCCTGCTACCATAACCTTGCCATACAAATCCAATATAGTGGTATCATCCAACCAAGAATGTCTTTGGAAAACATTACTAATTTAACACTGAAACACTGACCCACTCAGCAGCTGCCTTCATTCTCCACACACTTTTAGACATATACTTAAAAGAGTATACTAAGGAATGAATTCATTGGCTAGATATCAATGTTTCATGGGAATGCATCTGTTTTGTGAGGGTCAAATTAAAAATGAGAAGCATTCTTTTCAGGACTTTTATTGGTGTATAAATACATTTAATTGTTTTATTCCTTAAGACAAACAATATGTACAGCATTGTTTTGAAATACAGAACAAAGGAAATAGCACAAATTATTTCAAGATAGTACGTGGGTGTGGTATGGATAACAGCTAAGTTTAAATTGTTTTGTGGACAACTTAAAACCTTCTGGTTCTTTCCATGCCTCTTTGACAAAGCTTTAAAACATGCTGACATTTTATAAAGAGACTATACAGCTATGAACACTTTGGGGGACCCCATTTTTTAATTGAGACTAGATGCTATAAGTACACCAGCACGTATTCTTAATGATTACTGCACATATGGCAATACAGCCAAACCACAAAAAGCTGTGGAGTCAAAAGGGGAACCCTCTAGCCCTTCCTTTATTGGTGCCATCTCCTCTGTGCAGGGCTGACACAGCTCCTGCAGAGCTTCATCACCTCCTCCATGAGGCAGGTGAAGGAGAGCGGCTGGGAAAATGGAACCATAGGTTGTGCTGCAGCAGCAGCAGTCACCTGGGACAGAAAAAATGTGGCTATTGGCCCAGCAAACTCCTTTCCTAGAACAGCAGGTGAATCACAACTGCCTCTGGGATGCATCTGTCTTTAGGGATGCTCCAGAGGCAGCGGAGGAACCCCTTTCCATAGCAGGGCAAGAGCCACGACTGAGCCGAGCACTGCAGGTATAGGAGGGGAGCAGCACAAGCCATCGAGGAGAAAGTGGCCCAAAGAGCACAGAGCCAGATACTAATACCTTTACTCATAGTCAGTAGCATTCTGCTTCATAAAATGTCCCTTGTGGCACTTCTAATTTGGTTCTCCGAGGAAGGTTTTATTAAGCCAGAGTATCAGAGGATGATCTTAGCGTTGAAGACTCAAATTAGGCAATCACTGAAAATCCAAGGACCATTCAGGGGGAAAGGGCCAGGTCTTGTGTTTCTGTTTTCTTCCCTGAAATGTGGTTTAAGGCCTTCAGGGACAGTTCATGCGTTTTTACTGATTGGTGTGCAGAGCCAGCTGAACTGAGTCCCTCCCGCCCATGCAGCAGAGCTGAAAGAGCTGAAGAAGCAGAGCTGGGAAGATTTCGAAAATGCCTGTTTATTGGAAAGAACAGATATTAATAGGCACAATTAAAAGGCAGGCACCTGAAGTCAAACCAATTAAGCTCATGTGCATCCCTTATGACAGTGATAAAGGCATTACTGTTCAGTGCAAAACCAAATGGTCCCAGATTAAGTGCTGGGCACTCACATTTCAGAAGATGCTAGTAATCTGAATTTCTCATTATAGAATTTATGCCAGACTAATGCTCTTGCCAAGGATGATTTAACTATTCACAGCATCAGACTGACTTTGTAGCTCATAGAAAGAGAGCTTTAATTGCAATTTCATCGTATTTCATGACAAATTAGAAACTGGGCAGTGTTTCACATTATAAACTCTAATTATAATGAAAATGTCCTCTATTTGCAGCTGTATTTGGAAATACTAAATACCAGCTAATATTAACTAAAAGGACAGTTTCTTCTTCCCTTGAAACCAAAGGTATTTCTCTGATGATAAGGTAGGACTTGCTCAGAGAAAGGATGCCTTTATCTTCCTGGTGCTTTCTGCAGTTCTGCTTTCCCAGCATCCAATTACAATGTAAACATTTGCTTTTCTTATCAGTTCGGTGCTGGAGCAAACAAGGTCTTAAGAAGACTTTCAGAGTGACAGAAGAATATAAGAAGAAAAGAGCAAGGAGGGCATAGTTGAAAGAGGAGGATAAGAAGATACAACTGTTAAATTTAATTTAATTACACAGTATACAAGAAAAAAACCCCAATATTAACTCATTCAAAAGGATAATCAAATGCAATAGACGTGGGTAAATATGCGCCTTAGACCCACAGGTATTTAGAAATTTTAAAACTTAAAAACGTCCTTATTTACCCCAATATTAATATAGGTAAAATAAACATCTTTTATAATTGGTCTGAAAAAAATTAAATATTCTGGACATGGTAAAAGAGAAGCCAGGTATAATCTCATTGAGTGTTAAATAAGCACAGGGAATATGACTTCTTGTTTGCAGTTTCCCTCCTAGAGGCTGCTAGGCTGTGTGTTGTGATTCTTCTGAAAATCTTTGCAAAACGCTATAGAAATTATTTGATATTTACACCTGTGATTAATGCTTTATTTGCTGGTAAAACTTGTTTGGCAGCAAGTCTCCATCACTGGATTTAGCTCACTTTGTTTACATAGAATTTAAATAACAAGGTACACCAACAACTATATGTAAGATTAACATCAAATTGAATATGAATGCACAATCCTGTAATTAATGAAGAACGTTGCGTGTTCCTATTGAAGGACATGTCAATGGATTATGACTTTTTGCTATGTAAATGCAGTTTCTGATGATGATTCTGTACAGATACAATGCCACAAAAAATAGTGATTGCAGCAGAAGAGAATGTGGTTAGAAAATCTGAGGTATAAAATTTGTGATGCTTGAAAAGCAAGAGGGGACTTTGTGACTTTTTATGCAGGTAACTCCACTGGCAAAAGTATTTCAGAATGGTAAGAAAACTGTAGATGTTGTTAAAACAAAACTCTCTCGTGTCCCCACTGTTCAGAATTCTGCTTTAGAGGAATCACAGCAGAAAGAACAGTGACAATAACTCTATTATCTCCACAATGCTCGGAATATGAATGTGCTTTGCAAGTAAATCATGACTGAGCCATAACTGAGCACACTGAGTGTGTCCTTGACATGGTCTGCCATGATTCTGTGCCAGTCAAGATGACATAAGTTTTTTCTGCAGGGTTGCTCACCCTTCGCAGAGAACAAAGAGTTTTGTGAGAGCAGTGCAGTGTTTGAACTCTCTGCTGTCCAGAGACAGACCCTGCCTTCTGTCAGAGGCTCCTACACCCACGACAGAGGATCGAGAGAACAAAAAACCCCACTAAAATCTGTGCTGTGGGCACACATCGCTAATGGATGTAGCTCCTGACCCTCGCCAGCCCCTGCTCCAGGCAGCAGCCTCTGCAGTCTGTGGGGTAGCACTGGTCCTGCCTGTAGGAAAAGGAGCCCCACTGCAAGGAATGCACAGATTTGATGAGAAGTTTTTCCACCATGCACCATTTTTGATTAATTGTTGCTTTCTCCTCTACTCTGCATGTCATTTTAGTATGCCAAGAATGCCAAAGTTTTAGAGGTCAAATACAGCCAAGTGCATTCTTGGAAAAAGTGTGACTGAAGAGAAGGACAAAGTGTAACACATGGTATGTGAAACTGAGAGTGAGAGGTGAAGGACTAGAAGATCCCAGAGTGGGGAAGTTGCTCCTACTAGATGATCAATACTTCCTTCTTCTGATTTCAGTTTCATCTTAAATAACCTCAGAATATGTCAAAGTGTAGATATTACTTTTATCAGTAGATTTTTCTTATCCTCCCTGCAGAGCACCTCTTTTCATTGCTGCTTCCATCAGCACTTCTGTACATGTGACAGCGTTCAGAACAGCACCTCCATTCTTTGCTGCTGCCAGACTGTGCACCTGTGGAATTTCTATTATTTCCCTTCTAAACACACCAAACAGGGTGTGACAGAGTTGGCAAAGATAATATCTGATGCAGGAAGATCTGCAGAAAGTGAATTGTATTCCACTGTGAGTTTAAGGAATCCTAGTGCAGTACATGGGGAGCTCAGCAAGAGGCATAACTCAGGGAAAAGCCTGCCTCCAGAAGCTTTGTTCCCATCCTTGGCTGCTCCTCAGAGGCATTGTCTGCAGTAGGATGCTCATTTCTCTCCTCTTGTTTGCTCAGACAGACTCATCTATAGCCTGTGAAAGTGTTTCAGTGTGCCTCATCCCTGGATTCACCCTTCTTAATTTGCTGACTTGTACCTCTGGCACCACTATTTCTTTGGCAACACATCCTGAAACCAGACAATGTCAGGGATCAAGGGCTGAATTACAGTAATAAATCTACCAATATTGATACAAGTCAAACAGAGGCACACTAGAAATGTTAATTCCCACTTTTTTGAGTTCATCGGAGATTAGAGGCTGACTGGTCTTCAATCACCCATTCACAAATGTCTCCATGTGGTGCTGCTATCTATTAGTTTTATTCTTTCTTGCCTGGTTTGTTTTAATGGTGGAAATAAAGAGTAGGCTGATTTATTTGAAGCAAGCAAAATTTGTATGGGAAAAGAGGTGGACAATTGGTGCAAGAGTCTTCCAGAGGTAGTACTCATCAATCAATACTACAAAATGTGTGCCCAATTTCTTTCATTTATAGTCTCCACTTTTTCAGTAAGAGTGTGAAATGTTTCTCTGTTTCTTTCCCTGCAAGAAAGACAGGGATGTACAGCAGTGAGGCAAGGGGAGATCACCAAGGTGACACAGGGTCTGGAACACATGATGTGTGAGAAGAGTCTGGGAATGGCATTCATTCAATCTTATCAGAAAAAGGGTGATTAAATATATATTTTATTTTTTTTTCCTCTCTGTTTAGCTATGGAACGGGAGGGTACAGACAAGGTAGATGGACATCAATTTTTTTTAGAGGAACACACTGACAGCTTGGGCACAAGCTGCAACAAGGGGAATTCTGACCAGATAGCTGTAGATGTCATCTCTAGCTACAGTGATTCTCTGTGCAAATAATGGATAAATAGATGTGACTAGATATTAAAATTATTTAATGTTCTGGTAGTTAAACATTGTTGAAAGCCAGTTTGGCCACACTGAACTTGTGTAAGTTACACTTACACACTTATTTTCTCTTTTTTTTTTTTTTTCTTGACACCACTGTAGATGCAGTCTATGAATCCAGTGGAGAGTAAGAAAAATAACAACTGTTTTTTATTAAGAGCAAGAGATTAAATCAATTCATTGGACCTGAAACTGCATGAGTAGGTGAGGCAGCATTCCAGTTCATCCTAGTTCCAAAATATGCCTTCTCACACTGAAGCTCCACAGCAGGATATGAAATCACAAACATCACATCATCAGAACAAATGCTCATTGCAAGATTGGGAAGGCAGGACACCATAAATCAACAGCTCCTGAGAGCTGCTGGGTTTGGGCTTTTCTAAAGACAAATGAAATCTTTTACGGCCTGTCATTTTAAAATGAACCCAAAATAAAGAAAATTAAAATATGGCTGTGCAGAAACTGTAATTTAATAAGCAGAGTTGGCTAAAAAGCAAAAAAGTCTCCCCACAAATGCTCCTGCAAACGGGCTGTGATTCAATAAAATACCAAATCATAGGCTTAGCTTTAAGTCCAATTCCACACTGCTTTTACAAAGAATTTAAGCACTTTGTTAAACTTATCTAAGAATGTACCTGTTTTGCTGTTCTGGACATATTTATCTGCATCTTTAATTAATCCATTTCAGACTCAGTCACATCTCTCTATGTTTACTTGCAATGCACATGCACACAAGTGAATGTCTATCCTTTTGAGCTGACCAAAAAGGGCTTCCAAAGGTATACAGGTGGATATTTGCATCAGCTAGCTTTTAATATGTTAATAACTCTGGGTATTGTTATGCAGCACACTGTGTGAATTAAAAGATGCAATATGTCCTGGTAGCCTAATAGCAGCAAGAGTTCAAATTTTAAGTAAAATTGATTAAGACATATAGTTACCAAAAATGCATTTAGACAGAAAAAGTGTTGGGAAAACCCGTGATGGGCTGTTGGGTATCCCACTGGAGCACACACAGCAGAGACAAACATAAGCACAAGGTGTTCTGCTGTGGAATGATTCACTCAGCTCTTGCCATCAGTTGTTTTGGCAAAGATAACCGGTTACTTGGCATGGCTGTGTGTTGTATAGATTCTGAGAGGAAGGTGCCAAACCCTTCTTATTTTAGCATTATTAGTGTTATAGCTGCTCTCCTTTTGTTGTGCAGGGCTTTGTTGTTGGTTTCAAAACACTTGATGCTGGGTGTGGCATGCAGAAGCCCTCAGCCTGGGAAAGAGAGTTCTCCGCGTCCCCGCGGTTTCCAGCCCTGGTTGTTGTTTTTTCTCCCCTGGTTGCACCAGGGCCATTCTACTGCAGCCTGCACTGCATCCAGGAGAGTATCCTGGACAATCCAGCTCCTGCCTGGCTCTGCTTCTTTGGTTGTTGTTGTTTGTGTTGCTTAGGGTACCAAGCCGCTTCGGCTGCAGCTTCTTCCTTTCCTGTGCTTCTCTAAATCCTGCTACTACCCCCTGCTGTAATCTTGTACTTGTAAACGAAGTGAATTGCTGCTAGACGAGCCAAATGAGCCTGCTGGTGTCATACAGGGCACCATCTCCCTAGAAACACCCTCTGTAAACTGAAACCAGGCAGCCAGCACCAACAAAATCCTTGCACCCATTCTGACACGTAGACTCAATTTTTTAGCAGAGACGCAAGCAAAGGAAAAGCTTCCCTGGGATAATGGATTTTGGATTAAATAGACCAGCCTTCAGGGTGTCAGTTTTTCTCAGCTGGTAATGAATCCTCAAATCCCAAAGAGTTTATTTGAAAATGTACAGATGGAAAGGCAAACAGATGAGAACATATGCGAGTTTGCGTAGTTGTTTATTTCTAATTTACACAAACATTTTCATACGGGTAGGTGCTCCTGAAACTTAACATTGAATTTCAAATACCCCGTTTAAACACAAACATTCTGCGTCAAAAAAATAAATCACAGTCGAGAAGTTGGCACTGATTTCAATAGAATCTGTCAATTTATACCAGGTGAAGGTCAGGTTTTAAATTTCTTAGACTCCACTGTTTCTTGTAACCACAACTCTGAGTAGATGGTAGAGTAGCTCAGATCCCCAGGAACTTAGGAATGATGGATGGTGTTTCTATGGGATACACTCTCTCTCTGAGCTATAAAACATAGAAAAGGAGTGTTCCACCAGTTTTTAAAAGAATCTGGAGGGCTTCTTTTCTCTCTGGTGCTGTGCAGATGGAGAAGGCATCAAATTAAATGTCTGTCATTCATAATGGAAAAATTCTCACTTATTTCGGTGTTCAGTAGGTCACCTTTAAGACATCTGTGTAGTTTCATGAGACTACTCCAAAAAATTAAGGAAAAAATTGGTCCTCTCTTTTTTTCCATTTGAAAATGACAATAAAGCCTCTCTTTTTCAATAAGCTCCCATTAAGTGAGAGTTAAATAAATAAACTGTGGCATTTCAAAGCATTCTGTATAAATTATAATCTAACTGACCCTTTGGGGTTTGACCTATTTTAGCTCAAAGCTAAAAAACCTACAGCAGCACTCTAGGAAAAGTTCTAAGAAAGACATTTTTTCCTGATCATAATCAGAGGGAAAATCTACCAGCTAGAATGACTAGATTTCAAGTACTCTCCTCTTATCCTTGCAAATAGTTTCGTTATTTCTCATTTTAGCTTTTTCAAGAGTGGTCTCCATAGCTGAGAAGAAAGAGCCACTAGAAAGTCATTAGCTTCATGTGCTTGAAGATAACATGCCTCACACCAGTTTTACAAGATATTCATGACTGAAAACAGATCATGATTTCTGAATGCTCCTCTGTTCTCTGCAAGCTCAAAAACCCTACAGTTTTGTTTGCAAATTCCTTCTTCTGGGACCACTCTCTCTCCATCAGAATATTATATTTTCCTGTGAAGCTCTGTTTTAGGATTTCTCAAATTGATGTTTATGATAAAGATTAGGTGATCCTGCCTGAGTGTAAAGAAAATGCCTACAAAACACACACATGGCTTCCTCTTTTTTGTGCAATCCTCTTTTACACATTAGCCTGTATAAAATGTGGTCACAAATTCCATGTGATCTATGAGAGGCATATGAATGCAGGGGAGCTTCCTGCTTTAGGAGAAAAATATTCTTTTAAAATGAAATATAAGTACAGCACACAAAAAGTAAAACATTTCTTTCCTTCCATGAATTTCAACATTTTTTCACTTTTAGATAAATGAATGCTTATACAAAAAATTATAAACAAAGTAAAAAAATAATGCAATAATTTCAGTTCTGAGAAAAGTTTTCAGATGCTGTCCAAGACTTGTGATCTGAGTAGACAAAAGTAGTGTGTTTTGGTTTTGCCTGATGTGACATCTTTGAGACCAGCTGCCAAATAACACAAATGAAAGTAAACCTACTGTTCCTCAAAGCCAATATAATCTTACAGAGTAGAAGGGGCAGGGAGATCTGTTACATGAAAGTAATACAGGGCAGCTAGAAGAGGAAGAAAAAGAGAGACACTTAAAGGAGATTGACCTTTTTGGTCTTGCAGCCATTTGGCCATTTGACAACAGGCACTGAGGCACAATTTAAGGTTGTACCATGCCTTTTAGCTGCTGTATTTGTTGCAGATACTCTGTAAGTCACGTCCTTCTGTGTCATTGTCATTGGACTAGATGAGCTGGAAGGAAAACACTGCAGACTTCGGGCTAGTGAGGTAACAGCCCTTGAAAAAAATTCAAAACTACTTCCTCTCATTGTGCCTAAGTGTAGTCCATTCTCAGTTTTGAGAATACTGAGAATACTGTTTTGGCAAAATTAATTTCTTCCTGTGTCACTCATTATTCAAAGAGATTCATATGACATTGTGTTTACAAAAATTATTTTCTCAAAGAGTAAAATAAAAAGTTCTGACATGTAGAAGACATAGGATCATGGGATAACTCAGGTTGGAGGGACATCATTTAGTTCGGCCACCTGTAGGCAGCAGGGTTATTGATTAAGTACAGCTGGGTTATTTATGGCTTTATTCAATAGGATCTTCAAAACCCACAGAAGTGGAAGCTGCACAATGTTTCTGGGCAGCTTGTTTCACTGCCTAACTGTCCTCATAGTGAAAAAAATATTCTTAATAACCAGGATGAACACTGTTTCACTCACCTTCCCATCACAGGAGGGTGCCAGAAGCCCCACTCTCTCTTCTTGCACCCTCCCCATAGGGAATGAGCACTGCTGTAAAGTCCTTCAAAACTGACTCTCCTTCAAGCTAAGCAGCCCCAGCTCCCTAGGGATGAGCTAAACTGGAAGGTTAATCTGTAGATAGGCAAGAGGCACCCTTGGTGCCTCACATATCTCATTAGGCATGGCTCTACATTTAGACAGGCAGCAGAACTACAAGTGGGGAAAAACAGGTTGGGTGATTGGGAAAACCCTGCTTTAGTAACTACATTTGAGAAGTCTATGTGTTCTTAGTACTTCAAGAGAGAAGGTATGGACCATTCCTTCCACTTTACAAACTGGGGTGCTGGTCTCCAGTTAGCCAAGAATAAAATCCAGTTATCCTGGTGAACTTGTGTTGTCTACCTGAGTAAATGGAAAGATAAACTGTGCTCTGGGTTTTGTTCCAGTTTAGGAGCTGTTTTATTTTTAAAGATTCATAACTCTGCTTTTGAGAGGCCATTAGAAAGGCTAACACATTTTTCATGGAAAATCTTAAAAATATTTATAAATCACGAAAAACTTAAAGATACGACAGAAAATTCTGAGGGAATGCATTCAGTACTCAGAACAATGAGGTAATTTTGAGAGGAATTGGCTATATGCTGCATTTTTATGCTCCTTGAGAAGATTTAGCTCCTGCCATGACTGGAAATCTCAGTTCTAACTAATCACAGTTCTAACTGTGAAGTCTCTATTCACTGACATAATAAAGATCAACCTTGAACTGCTCTCAGTCCTTGAAGACTTGAGAATTGGTGCAGTTACTTTGTGTTTTAATTTATAGAGTGATCATACTGAAATGTTTAAACAAAGAATAAGATTGCTACAAAACCAAACTCCATTCCTGCTGGTACTATGCTGTTTTCTACAGACTCTTCTTACTATTGCTAAACAACACAAGATTTAAAACTGTAGATTTTTTTCGCCCTGTGAATTGCCATTATCCCACTTAATTCCACCAAACTACCTTCAAAACTCAGTTTAGCTCCAGAGAAACACATCTTTAAGTATATACCTTCATATATTGCTTTCCTCATCCAGTTTGGATTTCAATTTTGTTTTCAGACATACATTAGCCTTACTGTGCAATACAAAACACAGAAACACACAGCAGCATTTACTTTTGCCCACCATCTTTCCCTTTAAATGTCATTGTGAGAACGCAGTTGTTTAACAGAAGGCAAATTCTTTAAGTGTAGATGTAGAAAAGCATCTTTAAGATAAAGCTGCAGTGGAAATCAAGTGGAAAAGTGAACGTGAAGGGAAGCAGGAGCTGACAGTGGCAGGGGTATATGGCAAAGCAGGCGTGAAACTAAAAGGTTTGGAGTCACAGCAAACAATTAATTAAAGTTATGCACTGGTTCACTGGGGTACAAATTGCTACAGATGCAGTGCAGTACTATACATAGAATAATCTATATTACTGTGATTTGTTCATTTGTATAAACCCTTACCTCAGTCGTTTATTTCAAAAAGAGATGTGACCACACGGAAATGCAACTTCAGCAGGTGGCTCTTGCCTGTAATGATAAACCCCCCGCAGAATCTGCCTTTTCCCACCCTTCCACTCTGTTGGCAGCCTCCACTTCCTTCCTCTGCTAGTTCAAGCCCAGACTGGGAGTTCTCAGGCTCCAGGTCTGCAGAGGTGAATGGGCTCTGCAGCTTGTCTTGCAGAGACACCCTTTGAGTTACTCCAAAAGAGCTGAAGAGTCACAGAACATCAGCAGCTACTTCATTCTAGCCATGAGAACAGCATCACAGCTCAGGGAAAAAAAAAATAAAAATCCCTGTGCCTTGCCTCAGGAAGGAGTCTTTGAGGAAGGAGTCTTCAAAATAACTCCCTATTTTCCCAGTCTGCCTCTGCCAAGCATCCTTTCACAGAGGAGACAGGTTTAAATAATTATATTCCACATAGATTTACCACAGGTGGAGGTGTAGACATAGACATACATAGAGAGAGATCAATAGATGGATATCTAGATGGATATACAGATAAGTAGATACATCAATGTAGATTAGATGAAGATATATATATATAGATGCAGAGAGGGAAGGAGAAAAGTTAAGACAAAGATTTGCAGGAGCTACAGCTCCCAGACAGAACCATCACTGAATGAGACAGCACTTTGGAGGGATAAGAACATGAATCAGCACCAAGATGTTTGAGTGTTATTGTGGCTGCAAATGTTAATACATAATCTAAGGAGATTTCTTCAATCAGCTCGACGTAGAGAAAGGGTATTTTTGTTCAGAAACATTCTAGATGACTGAGATTCATCTTTATACCTTGCTGAGCTAACTGTATTCCTACTCCCCTTGCTACAGGATACATCTGGTTTGCTCATTACTGTGCAAAGAGGAACTATGTTATTGTACCAGACAGTAACCTGAGGCTATCTGCAATCATCATTTTCATTTTTCTCTTGCTTTAATGAATGCTTCTCCATTACTGCTTCTACTACAACAAGAGCATTAGCTTTCTTCACTACTGAATTATATCAGTCATGATTGCATTAGGAAAGTGGCTTAGAACTTTCAGAAAAGCTGGGTGAAAATATTTTAGTAGAAATTATTTCTGATGGAAAATACAAGTTGTTGTTTAAGGGTCTTAATTTTTTTGAAAAGAAATATGCAATATCAGCAACACCTGTTAATGATGGTAATTAATGTATAAATTTAAACATCACAGAATGGTCTGGGTTGGGAGGCACCCTAAAGATCATCAAGTTCCAACCCCTCTGGCATGGGCAGGGGAACCTTCCTCTAGACCAGGTTGCTCAGAGCCCCATCCAACCTGGCCTTGAACACTTCCAAGGAACATCATATGGAAAGCTATCATTTAGATAAGGAACAGTACTTTGATATTGTTTAAAATTGTATTAGAATTTTAATTTTAATATTAAAGCTATATAGTGTCTTTAGTGAATTATATATACTGTTACTTACAATACCTGAGTTATTAAAGCATAATTTACTAGAGTGTTTCAACATGGTTAATTTAAGATGTATTAACAAGAGAATTAATGTCACATGCAGCTGATGCTATCAAAATGAAACACTTCAGTGAATTTGAAGCAAACTTTTGTTCACGAAGAAACACAAGTATTATAGTTTTTACTTCTGATTCAAATCAAAACCAATTTTGAAATACTGCATTTTCCACTGGAGATAGGAGTTCTGTTCCTCTGACCAGTTCTTGTCATCAAATAAATTTGTCCTTTGACAATCGTTGTTACAGATGTTCACACCTAAGTACATCTATGAATACAGGAAAGAGATACTGTGATTCAATAGATTACTAACAGGTATAGAAATTCTGAATACCACAGCTGCAATTCTGCTTTCCTGTTGATTTACCACATATCTCTCTTCAAATTTATTAATTGTTCTGTTTCATTTCTCCCAAATACAGCTGGGACAACACATCATATTTTAACTCACTGTCCGTTGTGAAGCTTAAAAACTTCTTTTTGCAGTTCCCTTTCAAGGAATGAAATAATAAAGCCTGGAAAATATTGCTATAATAATTTAATTAGATCTCCTGCAAAGCACTGAGTTGAACTAAAATACATGGAGTTTTAAAAATCTGTGTGAAAGATGTAGGAATTCACAGCTCTTACTAAGTTGCTGTGATAAGTATTATATTTATTGTAAACAGACGCTTATGTCTAGAGGAAACTACTCCTGTACTAGCACTTCCAGTTTCCATATCCTGGTCCTCTAGTGCAACACATTTAGAGAATGGAAAGCAATTGGAATGGAAAAAGCTATGGAAAGAAATAGAAAACCATGCAATTGTTAATTTTAGTCCAATATACTCTCTTGTCTAATATCAGCTGTGTTGCATTAATACACAAGAAAAGAGGGATTATTAAAAGGCATGTAACAGCACCGTTTTTCCCCTAATGCCCTTCACATAGAATCTGGCTTACACAATGAGGAGGATGAGCTTATATGCCTTGGAAATATTTTAATATAACAGTATCCAAAGTGACAGTGAATATTTTTATTATCCGTATAAATAACCCATCACTTCCTAAATCCTGTTAAGCTTTTGGCCTCAATAATATCCTGCGGTCATGTGCTATAGAAGTTAAATGTAAGCTCTGCAAAAAAATGTTTTCTTTTATTTGTTCCAATTATGCTATCTTTCAACTCCATCAAATATTTCTGGGGTTTTTAAAATACAAAGTGGGAGATGGCTTGATTCACCCCTTTAATTCAATAGAGCTTTCAGTTCCTCTTATGTGCTCGCTATTCATAGAGAAGGTTGGGAAAAAAATCTGAAGGCTTCGGAACCCTAAATTTTCCTAGAATGAAACTCAAGCAGCAGATTTCCAAACTTTGGAGAGGTCTCATATATTTCCACCCCCCTCCACTTCTGTTTTCCATTTAGAAGAAGAATTGCTGAAATACCATGAGGACGGCTGTTTTCACTGCCATGACAGGAAGCAGGACTGTTGGAAATGTCACAAGAAAGTCTGTTCTTACAAGATTTCCATCCCAACAGAGCAGTCTCAAGAAGTTACTTTGTGTAGTTTAGATGTGGTTCAGATAAACATCTAAACTTCTGAATACTTGCACAAGCCGAATACGAATTCTGATATTTCTCAGGTTCATCTGTCACAGACACTGACATGGCATAAAATTTCAACAAAACAGAACAATGCACCAATTGGCATGAAAGCATTGCTCCTCCTGCCCTCTAATCCTGCATCTGTTCTTCCTTTATACAGTCCTTTATCAGAAATAAGTCCAAAGACACCCCAGGTGTTATACTCAGAGGCAGTATAGGCTCTCTTGCACAATAAGCATCCTGAGTGATCTCACAGGGAAAACCAGATTTCCACAGGCAGCTCCTCCATTTCCATATCTCTGCCTGCTCTCCCCTTCCTGAGCGCACCAAATGCTGTTCACTGGGGCACATCCAGAAACCCCTTGCCTGAATTCTCTTGTCGTGACAGACACAGGATAAGAAGGGCAGGAGAGGAAAGAAGTGAGGTATGAGTGCCCCTGCTGACCACAGCAGCCAGCAAGAGAAGTGCAATCACTTGGTCTTTCTCAGCAGGAAGGCCCTAAAATTGTTCATTCTTTGGCCAGGTCTCACAGCTGTACAGCCACACTCTGGCCCTTATCTGGGACCCAGCAGGTGGTGATGTGTTAGTTACACATCATTTCCAGAGCACTACACACACCCCACGTCTCCTTTCCCCAGAGCCAGTGGTGGGCTATCAGCACCAGAAGAAAATGTCCACTCAGAACACACCCAACAGAAAGGGGGGCAGCAGCTCTTGAAAAACACTTTTGCTTTCCTGTATATTGAGAGGACATTTTGTCCTGGTGCTGATGGACCACCCCGGTGTGGAAGCCGCAGTTAAAGGAACAATGGGGGAGTGCAGGAATGAAATTCTTTCATTGCTATCAAACAAAGAATTAAAGTATGAGAATCTCTTCAGCTGGGAATGTTGTGAAGACAAAATGCAGTGTTAAAACTCCAGAACAGCTGCTGTGAAGGCAAGGGAAGGCACACTGAGTTCTCACTATGTACAAAAAGAAGCCCAAGGAACATTTCTTTCTCTCCACTCTCAGAGCTGCTTTTACCCAAGTTAAGGATGCTGGGGTAAAGCTTCATTATCACAGGCCCTCAATGCACTGGCAAATCTCCAATTTTTCCACTGGCAATAGAAATAGAGTATCTGCATTGAAGAATCTGTGTTTGAAGGGTTCTGTGGTTTCTCCACATGTCCTGGCATTTGTATTTCCCATAGAACTATGACCAGACATCTGACTTTGAGCATACATCTCCTTGGGATTCAGACTCTTAAAATGATGGACAAGCAAGTTTATATAAAAAGAGGTACCAGCACAGGCCTCAGCATAAAACTTGTGTTTGGGTTTAAAAAAATTCTTAACTTATTTTCTCTTTTGGGTTGTTTACATGTGGGTGTCTTCTGCTATTCTTCATCCCAGCTTGGAAAAAAAAATGGATATACTGACTTATCATGAGAAAGACTGTTCTTTTGCCATTTCTGGCACAGATAGAGTTAGGAAGTATAGAGATCTCACAGGGGAAGGTCTTCTCAAGAACTCCTAAATTACTTATGATTCACTTAAGTGTCCAGTTTTTCCTGAACTCCACTAAAGTCAGCAGAACTGAAGCAGTAGCAGAATCATTTTTAAACCTTTTTCAGTTGGTCAGGGCCTCTGTGTGCTTCTCACTCATCATGCATTTCTGATCTCAGAAACAGAGGATCTTTTGGTCATCACTTGGATGACACTAGACATGGTAAGTCAGAGCTGCATAGAGTTAAAGGCTGAATTAATATGTGTTTGACACATTAGGACAATCCCACACGTCCATGCTATGACCCAGAGACAGCCATGGAGAGCTAAAACGCATTTGGAGACACGAAGGGTAAGGATATCTTTACTGATTTTTTATCTTTCTCTGCTGATCTGGTAGTAGGGGGAGGAAGTAACATAAGCAAATATTTCAGACCAGGGTGTTTAATTGTTTATATATGAAGCAGTCACACTGGTGCAGAGGCTGTACATTTCAATTCTTATGAAGAGGTAGCATTGCAAGGGGCTTTGTTTCTTCAGACTTAAAAATAGTCTGAACAGTAATAACACATCCTATTCTAGACTAGTGAGCCTAATTTCATTTTTTTTTGTTGTTTTGTTTCATTGCATTAGAAGAATCAGGATGATGCAGTCCACATGGAATGCAAACCATGGCACTGAATCGCAAATTATATGGAAATATGCCTTTCATCTTAATTATAGCCTGGACAGGGGAATGTACTATATTCTCTCATAAATGTGAGACGAGGGAAACTTTCCCAGGGTGTTTTGCTTTTACATTTCTGACTCTTATTTGGTTGAAAACTTATCAAACCATGTGATCCTGAGCTGTCTGACTTTCCATGATAAGACTGAAAGTATGTAGGAAATGTTTTCCCAGCACTTCCAGAAAAGGTCCAAAGGACAGGGATATTAAAGTCACAAATTGCTATTACTTCACAACCCTTTAAAACACTGTCCCTTGGCTGAAATAGTAACTTTATTTTCAGATAGCCAGGTGATTTTGGAAAATCTTTCCCCATTCTAACTTAATGTTTTATATCTCCAGTCTTAGTGTTTCTCTCTTCAGACTTTAGACATCTTGCTAATTTTATCCTGGGTTGTTTTGTTTTGAAATAAAGCAAAGTAGGGGTTTTTAGCTTTTGAAAAAGGGCCAGATCCCACTTAAAAGGGGTCTACATATAGTACTGAAACACTGATTGCAGCTGCTCTGCAATCATGTGCCCAAGGGACTAGGGATCACTAACTCTTTTAACTAGGAGGACTTCTGCCTTGATCCACTGTTGTTCCCTTTACAGAGGCATCCTGATAAGATCTGATTTAAACTGCTACAAGAAGGGGTAGGAACTGTCAAAAATATTCTACTGGCACTCAAAAATGTTTAACTAATGCTATTTTTTTTCAGAGTACTTAAAGGGACCGATATAATTTCAAATGCATTTGCACATTAGAAATGAAGTGTGCATCAATTGCCTTTACATATCAACATTTCCAGAGCCATTAATTTCTAATGACTCAGATAATGTGGATTCCCAGTGAGACCCCTGAGCAGCATTTTCTCAGGAGTTATTCACAGTTGCTCTCACTCATTTTATCTGGTTTTAAGCCCTTTTGAAAATTGTGGCCTCTCCATTTTTAATTTTTCCGAGGGAAGAACCTGTGTTCAGCCTGCCCCATATTCACACTTGCACTTTGTCATGGCTATAAACCATTCAGAACTAATGTACAGAGGCCTTCAGTTTGTCCCTGGGGTCAAAAGCTGTTGGAAAGAAGGAAATGTTAAGGGAACTAACATGTGTAAACAATTTGGCAGAGGTGTCCTAAAAATAAACCATTGGAGTGGAATATAATACCAGCATTAGGAGTGGACAGAACGTAGGGAACAGTGGAACTGAAGTCTTTGGATCATTTGAGATGATCTGAGCCAGCAGGTGGTAAATGTAGTTCAATATTAGCACACATCAAGTAATTTGTCTGCAAGCAAGAAACTGATGCAAGAACTATTGTATGTGTTGAATTAAATAGTCATCCAGCACCATTCTCTGGAAAAAGACCTGGGAGTTATTGTGGAAAAAATAGAAAAATAATTGAAGCCAGCAGCCAGCTGCACAGCTGTCCTAAAAAGAAGATGAAAAAAGAGAAAATAAAAAGCTGAAAAATGCAAGCAAAATGCCAGTTTGTAGTAGCCAAAGGATAGAAGGGCAAAGACAGGCAATGTGTTTTCTATGTTAGCTATTTGCAAGAGCCTGAACAGAGTGCCAGTGATTGTACTGTGGGAAAAATATTATAG
Organism: Brachypodius melanocephalos; assembly: GCA_013398615.1. Classification (NCBI taxonomy): domain Eukaryota; kingdom Metazoa; phylum Chordata; class Aves; order Passeriformes; family Pycnonotidae; genus Brachypodius; species Brachypodius melanocephalos. The sequence goes on along the minus strand of VZSR01001479.1, from coordinate 6,766,408 downwards.
CCAAGGAAAAGGGGGAATGATGAGAACAGCTCAGGAGGAAGCAAGGAAGAGTTAGGACTAGACAGTCTTAGAGAAAGGAGTTACTGAGTGGCTTAATGAAAGTTCAGTGTGTAAGAAAGGCAGTGACTGAATACTCAGAAATATAAAATACCCACCTGTAAAGAGCCCCAAAACTCCACATATAAACCTAAAATTATAGTGCGAGAGTTAAATAATTAAACCAGCCATAGCCACAGGAAAAAAGAAACTTCACGTTTCAAAGATGAGGTCTGAAATCAATGGGATGAGACAGAGTTACAGCAGCTGAAGGCAGGGCTTATCCAATCAGCTGCACAGGAAGAGCATAAATCAATGATGAAAGGAGCTTATGTTTCGTATTAATCACTCACAAAAGCTCTGAGGAAGAAAACAACTGACTCACCTCCATTAGCGTGGTGGGTGGAAAGCTGCTGGCTGTCTGCCTGCCTGCTTGCCCTCAGATAATGCCTCTGGTTCTGTTCCTGCTTGGCTTAGGAAGGGGAATCCTCCTGAGATTTTTTGGGTTGCTTGCAAACCGGCGCTACTCCCTTGGAGATTAATTTCCCTGAGATATTCTTGTTTCCATGTGTCTTACCATCATCCTGTTCAACTTCTGCCTCTGAAAAATGTGTTTTCCTTGAGATGACTGCACTGCAGAGAGCCAGCACTAATTTGGGACTCTTCTGAGGGAAGCATCTCCTGTCTGTTGCGTGAAATCATCAGATGAGTCAATATTTGACAGCTTTCCCTCTAAAGCACAAACTCACTGCAGTGCTCCTACCTGCAAAATATGTGGAGGCTAGCTGCCCTGTGAGGTAGAACGGGCTATCCTGGAAATCCATGGAACAGCACTGCCTGAACAAGTGACATTTCAACCTTTTCTCTATCATCTCGTTTTCATATTGTTTCAAGTCATCACCTGAGCTGAATATGCAGGTCCTTCATGCTCACAGCTCAAGGAAATGGAGCAGACCTATTACAGAAAACGAATGAGTCTGAAACCAAGCAATAATAATAATAAAAGGCCATGTTATTAAAAGCAAAGCCATAGGAAATGGGAAGGAAGTAATTAGAAAGTGTTTTAATATTTTACCTTAACTATTAGGATTGTATTAACAGGCTTGGGGGTTTCTGATTGAAAGCAAGACCTGCTGGAGACCAAAAGCTCTGAGCTGTGTGATTGCAAATCATGTGAGAAGACCTTCCTCAGCTCAGCAGCGAATAGTGGTTGGTGATGCAATCAGTGAGCCTGGCTGGAATTTCTAGGTGTAACAAGGCTTGGTGAACCCACAGGGTCAACCCATCTGTGGAAAGGAAGGAAAGCACATTGTTGGTTCAGGGATGTGGTTAGCACTTAAGGTAAAGGCTGGCCGACAGTGATTTATAGCTTCGAATTCCTTTTCACACTTGTGTGAGAACCTGAACCAAACAAAATACAGACGTTTAATATTGTATCAGGATGTAGATTTTTTCAGGGAGTGCTGGCATATTGGGTATCAGAGTTACATCCTAAGTGTATGACGCTACAACATAAATATTGAACATAAAATAACAGCCTCTGTGGAGAGGAGGTGGGATAGCAGCGAGGGAACAAAACACGGCTGCAAGGTAAAAACTTCATTCTCAGATCAATAAACTTTCTCCAAACAACTGAGGAGTCACTTGCACTCTGAATCAGGAGAACACTCACACAGGTGTGATCTTAACTTCACATAGCTAGAGCCACATAGTTCGGTGTCGTGTTAGAAGAAAAACACCAAATAATTTCATTAAAACTGAGTAAAGTATATGACTCTTGAGCTGATATATTCAAATGACAATTGGTAGACAGGTAAACCAGCTGTGGACTCATTAAGTTTCCTATCACTGGGTTTCACTGAGTTGAAAGAAATTTGCAGAACTTCTTGTAAACAGAGATTATGAAAGCTTTAGAGTTGTCAAAAATGCGTAAAGCAACAACACAGGTAAAACAAAAAAACCCAAACCCAAACCCAACCAATTTAAAAAGCACACATTTTAGCATAACTTTTCTAAAAACAGTTTTTAAAAACTATAAGTAATTTTGAAGATTATCTTTAGTGAACTCAGACAGAAACAAAAGGGAAAGCAATGGTTCTAAGGCTGAAAATTATTTTTATAGAGTACTAAGGAATAATGTAAGTTTATTATTTCAGAATCAGAAGATCACTTCACTTATTTGATTTTAGGTGTTTTTCAGTTATGTAAGTTTATATATATAATATAGATAAATTTTATATATATATGAAATAAATATATATATAAGATATAAGATATAAAATATATAATTTTATTGCTGATGTTCATATGTCTAGATTCTAAATATTCTCTTAAACATATGGGCCTTTTTCAATTACTACTTTTGCTGTACTCTCAAGATAGAATTTTGTGTGCACCCTGTACTAGATACAATATCTGGGGGGTTGCCTTTTTCTTCCCTGAAACAAACATAAGAAGAGTAGGTATATTAAAAAGAGAAAGAGAAATTTTTTTTTTATCTGCCTCCTCCTTACAGTCCCCAAAGTAAAATTCTGCCCAAAATACTTTACTCTAAATATCTTTTCTCTCAAAGAGACTGTTAAAGTAGAAAACAGTGACAGGACAAATGTTCATCACATTATGGATGTGCTGCTGAAAGCCATGCAGATACTTCAGTGGCAACTAACAAAGTGAAATGGATACAGACGAGAACAGAACATTCTCTGTTTAACTCAGGCTTGGTTCCACCCAGTGCCATTACAATAAATAATCAGCTTGGGTTTTTTTCACTTCTATTATCATGGGTTTGAGACTTTGCTGGAGTACCTTGAGGGAAAAACAAGAATTTGTTTCTGCTTTCACTTTCAGAAAACTTGTCCAACTCAGAGCAACCTTGAACAGTGCCTAGCTTTTATTTCCCCAGAGTAGACATAAAAGAGGATTCCCTTTTCAAGTATAATCCACTCTGTAAATCCCTCAAGAGCCATTTGACTCAGCCAACATTATCCTCTGGCCTTCCATGGCTCAGAGTGCTGGCAGAGGCTCCACAGCCAGGCTGGGCTGAGCTTTCAAGAGTGATCACTCTTGTCATTTATAAATCGTGTGGCGGCTGTGCCTTTGAGACCCAGGCATGGGGGGAAACCCCTCTGTACAGAAATTAAAAACAACAAAAAAAATCCTCTTGCCACAAAGCCCTCACAAAGCAGCAGCTGCCTCCTCAGTAAAGCATCCTTGTTGGAGACAGCTTGGATTAGCCCATATATTCCCACACCTCTGTGTCTGGGTCAGTAGCACCATTCACTCTCCATGGAAAGTTTTGCTTTGCTGTGAGCCAAGAGCTAGTTCTGCCAAAAGAGGTATGATAAACGTCTGTTGCCTCCAAGCAAAATATGGAAAACAGCTTCTTTTCTCCGACTGCTTGTTTGTTTGCTTGTTTTCTCATGGTGAAAGTCTCTCTCTATTCTGCTGGGGACATTACAGGCTACTCTAAAACTACAGCTTAAACTGTTTCTGAGATACTCTCCCAGCCCAGCTTGGAGCAACACTTTGGATGTAGGCACATCCAACCTGTCAGAATAAAGCCCTGCAAATCACCAGAGCCTTTCCATCAGTTTTCTCCTGGCTCCAGCTGTTCCCATCACTGGGAGGAAGAAGCAGAATCAAAGTGGGATGGGGGAGCCCTGCTGGTAGCAGCCCTGTCCCCAGCTCCTTGCTGCCCCAATCCCCAGGGTACAGCACCCCTGGGCAGGTGCCACCAGCTCCTTGAGCCCTCCTGGGAACATGGGACTCTGACATGAGAGCTCTTCTCCATATTCCTCCATTTCTGATCCTGCAATTCCCCACAGGCCTTGTCTTTTATTGTGCTCCACAGTCTGCTGTTTATCTCCACGTGTTTGTTTTTCCTCTGTCTCCTTCTCTTCCTGAGAGGGCAAAAAGGTCTTGCTAGGGTTGAACTGGTGCCTGCTCCTAAATGAATTACAAAAGGAATAACTGATTTTTCAGTTTCTGAGTTTTCTGTCAGAGCTGGCTGCTATCAGTTAAGCAAAAGGTATCTCAAAATGGGGAAATTATTTCTTCCTCATTCCTTCCCTCATTTGTGTGGAAGAAGAAAGGATTTATATTTTTATGCAGATGATGGATGAATGACTGGTGATATGAGAGGAGACATTTCTACAGCTTTACCTAAATTCCTGTTTTTGTGATGTTAAAGATTTCAGAAATTGCTTAAAACCTACAAGCTCATAGCCTGAAATTCATCTGAGGAAAAGCCCTAAATTATTAATGCCATGCTTTCCCAGGAAAAGGAATATCCTCGAGCCCCAAGAGAATAAGCTGAAAGAATAACTGCTGCAGCAGAAAGAGGGATATAAAATACGTTTTAATGAGAACTTTGATCCTTTATATATATATATATATATATATATATATGACCTGGGCAGAGAGGCATTGCCTTGGAGGTGGAAATTTACAGGTCGCCATCTAGGAAAGAGTAAAAGGCAGATGGGACTTTTTCAGTGCAGTTACAAATGGACATTTGGTGTTCTTCAAACAAGTGCATTTTTGTGCCAAAGAGCTGCCAGTGAAAGATGCACCAGGGCTAATCACATCTGTTGTTTCTGTAATTGTCCCATTCTAGAGAAATGAGATTTCCTCTGCTTAGCCTGAATCAGTTCTACTGTTCTTTTATAAAATGAGTACTTATGTGGACTTATCTGAAACTTAGTGTGGGAATATCCCCAGTACTGCAAGGGCAGAATAAAGCAGGACTGTAGGCTTATATGTGTAGAATGATGCTGCTGCTTGCCACAGTATCGTGACAGCACTTGCCAGATGCCACAACAGATGTTCAACATAAATTTAGCACTGAAGCAATGGATTTCATCACTCAAAAAATTATCATTCTCCTGTTTTATGAAATGTTTGCAAGGAATTGCTCTTTTTAAACCCACATTTCTTCCTGCCTAAGTCACATTAAGTCACTATTCCTCCAGCATCTTCTCCCACATGTTTTATAGTAACCTCATTGTGTTATCATTATGTTATTGCGTCTCCCCTTTTGCTCATCTCACACTTAAAAAAAAAAAAAAAGCAGACTCCATTTAAACTTGAAGAATTTGTCCAGTTTAAAGAAAGAATAACCTGAACATTGTTCTCAGCAGAAGTTTCCTAGCAGGTGATGTTACAAGTTCTTTTGCGTCAAAAATGGAATGTTTTGTGGAGACGGAACCTACAGTATTTTTGTTCTTTGTTCTTGTTTATTTGCAGAATCATTAATGATCATTATAAAAAGATCCCAGCCAGCATCCGAGCACCACTGTGCTACAGATTGGCTAATACCTGTTGTCAAAAATTAATACCAACTTCTATATAAAAACCTGGAAATACTATTATTCCCTCTTTAAATATGGAAAAAATGTAACACTGGGACAGCTGGCTCACTTAAGAGAAAGCTGACTTATTCCAGGCATTGAGAAGGGACCAATCATAAAGGCAACCTGAGGCAGACAGGATTGAATCCAGTTTACCCGAGCTCCAAGAGCTCTGAGAAACTTCCAAAGGATCTTCTATGCATGGGTATTAGTCAGTGAGAAACTGAATTAAGATTGTTAGCATCTAAGGTTAATTACTGAGACATTAAATACAGATGTAATAAGAAAATTAGACAGTTGTCTACCATTGGATAATAAAATTAGATTTTTTTTAGGTTTAAAGTTATTGGGCTAGAAGTGAGAGGATAAACAAGACTTTAAAAATGAAGATGGTCAAGACACTGCAAACAGAGCTGTCCAGGGTAAAGCTATAGCTATTGTTGCTGTAGAAAATTAACTTTAGTTTTGTTACAGGTAGAAGAAAAGGGTCATGACAGTCAGTAAATATTTAGGCAACAAACAAAATGTTAAGGAGCATTTCTACGTGTATGAAGGTGTCAGTGTCACAAAGCAAGTGGTCTGTTTGACAAACTTTCAGGACCTGACAAAATCAAGACTTTGTGAGAACCTAATTCACACTTTAACAATCATACAAATCATTCTTCCTTCAAGCAGGGTGTCAGTGGGTACTGCTTCCTGACCGATGCTAGTTTCATCGATGGGCTTCTGAAAAACCCTGCAGGACTCTTGTCTTATGGACACCCTGGGAAAATACACCTCTTCCCTTATACTTCCACTGATGCCAGAGATAACGAAGGAATTGTGCTTTGCTTCCTTAAACATGTCTAATGTGCTTTTTTTAGACTGGTCACCAGAATCTCCTTAAATGCAGTTGAGCTCATTCAAGGGAGGCCTTGAGTTCCTGGGCTTTGATGTCAGCGTGCAGGCACTGAGGGCTCTGCTGGCCCATGAGTCATTTTCGTGCTGTACTCTCTCACAGCATACTCACGCCTGCCACTGGGCTGGAGGAATGGTCTCCACTGTTATCAGACTTCTCCAAGAATGTGGATGCAGTAATTGCTCCACTCTTTAAGCCTCTTGTGGTTTCTGCGAATGGCGTTCTTTCGAACTGCAGCCAGAACGAATTAACCCAGAGACACAGAGCTCACAATTAAAACAAATACATTAAAAAAAAAAGCCCCAAACAAACAAACAAACAAACAAAACCCCAAAAAACCCCAACCCCTAAATTTTCTCCAGTAGCAGAGGATACTTAAAACATTCAGGTGCTGGCAGTCAGATGTAGGTTTTAGTATGAAAATCATCGAGGATGCCCAAGTGCTGTGGGTGCTCTGACGGGAAGGTGGAGGCACAGTCAGGGCTGGGCCTGGATAACAGGGTACCCAAGGGAGAGGAGCAAGGCAGGGCCAGTGGAACTGCCTTTTCCCCTGTGCTCTGCCAGCAGGGCACAGCTGCATTCCCCATACACCCTATAAGTCATCAGCAGGGATTGGGCACAGCCCCATCTCCTTCAGAGAAAGCAAATGCTGAGCTCAGTGCTTTCATGGGCAACTGAGGAAAAACCTATAGCTCTTTGGCTGTGAGAGACAGAGTGTGAGCCTTTCACCCACAGATGTGTTTTGTCTGGCCCTCCCGTGCCACCCTCTGCAGTGCAGGTCTGCAAAGTTCTTTTTTTCTTCAGTAAATTCCAGCATCTCTTACATGTTTACATTGGGGAATGCAGGAAAAGTGAGCGTATGTTTTAAATGAAATGTAACTACTGTCAGAAGCTACTGGGAAAAATTGAGCTACCACCCAGATAGATCTGTGGGTAGGCTTTTTTATAATTCAATAGAAAAATGAGACAGCAACTCACACATGCTACATCCATCACACTTCAAAGAAGTGTGCATATAAAAACATATTTGTGGTGTTGTTCAGCATGCTGAACAAGCTTCGTGCAACAACCTGTATCTTCCATCTGTCTGTAATTTCCAGTGGCTCCACTAACAACTTGCTGCATGAAAAGGCATCAACATTAATATGAGTTTATATCAGCAGCACTTGTCAGGAAATATTTCCCTACCTTCCCGTGCCATGCACCATCTCATAGAAACACACGAGGCATTTTATTGCGAATGCTTTGGCTTTTCAGCCAGAAGCTGGAATTTACCATGGAAAGCAGGCAATCCATGAAAAAAAGAAAAAAAAGTTTAGCTGAAAAGCTAGTTTTCCTTCCAAAGCAGATTACACAGCAGTGTTTCAGCCAGCTGTGCCTGGAATACTGCTAACAGAGAGGGCCACAGGGATAAGAACAGGGCACCAAACCAGCAGATGGACTTGGAGGTTCTGCAAGTTCTCAGCTCAGGGAACAACATCATTTTCAAAGAGGATAATACCACACTTTTGCAAGCATGAAAAAGAAGGTGTGGGTCATAGTTGAACAGATCAGGGAGAAGTCATGGCATGTCACTGATAACCTCCCAGCTGGAGAAACTTTTGATAGGAAAAAAGGCTCAGCTCCTTGTGCAGAGCTCAGTGTTCCCATGTTTGTGGAAACTGCTGGTGCCCAAGCAAGCCCATTACACAGGCCTTTCTGTGTAACACCACCATCATCTCATACACCTAAAGATCCCGGTCCTTCCATGGGGAACTCTCTCGTATCCTGTAGAAAGATTGCTCCTGTGAAGTTTCATCCCTACCTTCACAAGACCTCTTACTTTCCAGAATCAGGAACGGGAAAGATGTAAAGACAGAGCTCTCATGTACTCTGTAGGGCCATTTGAAACTAATTTGGAGTTTTATTTTTAATATTATTCCTATTAAAACCCAACAGATCTGTGCTTAGCTTTGTGACTGGACACCCTGGCATGGCCTAAATTTCAGAGCCTGAACTGAGACTCCTGAAGCTGAAAAGCACTGAAATTTTGGGTAAAATCTTTGCTCTGGTTAATGATGACAGTGTTAGCTGGTATAATTAGAACTAGAAGTTCACTGCTTTATACCTTGCAGCCATGCACAAGGAGTGGCTCACCTGCTAGGACACATTTCTGTGTGATGGGCTTCATCCAGAGCACACTCGAATGGATCTTCCCACAAACTCCAGAAGGTCTCAGGCCTCCAGCGCTGACACAAATTTCCTGCAGGATTTTGGAACAGCTCCCACACAAACACTCGCAGTTCCTTCCTTGTTTTCACCTCACGTGCGTCCACAACACAACAATTAAACCAGCAAAGCTATGGGGCGATTTCGTTGGGTTGTGCTTTCCCCTCACTTTCTCCTTCCCCAGATAAAAGGCACAAGAGAGGTTTGGGAATGCTTTATTTCCAGTAATGACATCTGTAGTCACATGTGCACCCAGGGAGGAGATGGGACCCTTGTTGTGCCCAGAGGAAGAGATGAAAGAAGGGCCTTGTAAATATATCTTGCACCTCGTGCACGTCCAGGAAGGCTCCACATAAATAGCACCGTAACTTCTGCACTTGATGGCACTTGAGCACATTATAAGCAGCAACAGGTGGGAGGCATGTTTGAACAATTGAGCATGCTGTAATAACCGTGCTTAGGAGGTCTATTATGTTCCTAATGCAAATTCCACATGCATATTTGGTTGTTTCAAACAGTTTGGGCTTTCTGACTGGATTAGGGGGCTGTTAGACAGGCTAGACAATGTGAGTCTATAGTTTGAGAAAGAGTAAGATGGGTTTTGTTTAAGCAGTTTTGGGGAGAAGAAGTGAGGCAGAAGAAGTGCCAGCCACAGAGCCATTTTGTTCAGCTGAGTGATGATGGGCAGCTAAAATATTCTCACTTTGTATTTCACACAGGGTTAATGCTACCCTGAATAGCTATTTCCCCACAGGATTGCATAGTACTGCAGAATGTAAAAGGAAAACTAAGTTTAGAATTAGGATATACAAGGGAAAAAATGCAGATAGGTTTTTGGCACTGGACTGTGGATGAAACCCAAGCCAAGAGCGCTTTGCATTTTCTAAAGATATTTGGAAGTGAATCGAAATTGCAGAAATGCCTACCTCTGGGAACTAGAGAACAGGGCATAGGAATCTGGAGAAGTAGGAAAAAAATGAGAGAGCACAGCCAAAAACTTCATATGGCTCAGCACTTGATGGTATAATGTTGCTCAGCAGGACAAGAATCACAGGCCCTGCAGCACAGACGTCAGTCAGGGAGGAAGGTTATTGTCTACAGTCCCATCCCATGAAAATCAGGAAGACAATGAAGGGAAGTACTATTGCTTTTTTGAGATTAACAATAACCTGTTAATTGTGGGGTTTAATTTCTGAATTAGAAATATATTTTAAAGAGAGACTTCATGAACAAGCATCTGTGACTTTCTCAGTCCTTCAACCTCAGCAGCGCATCCTGCATAAAATGAAATTTTATAATCTGGAAGATCCTCATAGGGGAAAACAAATGACAAATTGTTAAAATTATTGTTCCCAAATATCCCCAAAAGTTCAGCTCTGCAGAACTACAGAGGCCCAGATTTTAAGGGGCACAAAAGAACTCATTTTCCCTTATGCTCTCTTGCCCTTGAATAAAACTGATAGTTTTATTAGTTAGTGTGTGCGTTAGTTTTGCTCTGAACGTCTCAATATGCTCCAACTGGAATTTGTGGTTAGCTTCCAAGCAGATAGAACAGGTAAAAAAACCCCCAGCACTTAAAGCATAGGAAAATGTCAATGATGTTTTCATTTTTCAAGATTTAAAACAGACTTATCTGATTGATCAAGTGTAACTGAAGTGATATTTTATTACCTTTCCTCCAAAACAACGAGATTATTATGTTTATTTCCTGTATCCAAAGCAAGGGTTTTGTAAACCAGCCATTAATTTTTATAAAATAAGTTGTTATTTTACCCAGAAAATAAGATTGAATTTTCTGGTTTATTTAGGACCTAAAAGAAAATCAGCCATTCCTATTTCAATAGCTACGTCCGTTTAGAAAAAAAAAATTTTGAAAAAAAAGAATACCCTCAAAAATGACAGACAATCAATCACTTTCGTGATGGACTTCAATACAAGCAATTCTTTAAATGTAAATGTTTATATTTGAATACTTTCTGCCTGGCTTTTCTCCTGGGTAAGTAGCAGTTCATTTTGTAGGCACCGAACACGCAGGCTTCAAAGCTACACAGTAGAAGCCAGTGGGAGTCTTGGTACTGGCTTAGTGGGAGAAGGATTAAGCTCTCAGACATTATATTGATGACTGTCTTGGAAATAAACTGTCAGTATAAACTCACCAGATGCAAGACAGGGGTTTGAGCCCATATTCATAAGTATGTCAGCCACTTCTCCTCTTCAGTTATCCCCAGTTCTGTTCCTGTAGTGCACCTTTCATCAAGACCCTATTCAAGGGTAATTTTTCCTAAGAGCACTAAAAAAAAAAAAAAAAAAATCCAGTGAGGTCCTTTCTTCTTTGCACTCGTGTTCAGGAAAGAGAATCTGTGGGTTGTTTTGTCTAGGGTTTTTTTTTAATATCCATTATAAAGTTTGATGTGAATTGGCCTGTAGCCAACAGCATTTCCTTGTATGAATTTATTTTAACATAGTTATTAGATTTGAGTGACAGTTTCTGCAAGTGAAGTTCTTTTAACAGGAACACCACCTGTAAAGGCAGCATAAATTTTCACCACTCACCCCGCTTTCTTTCCTTTTTGCGTCCTGCTTGCGGAGAGACCACTTCTAAGGATAAGGAGTAAATTCCAGTATCTTTTTCAATTAAATCTTGGCTTTCAAAGGAGTCTGAAGTCAGGCAACTATGAAAAAAGGCTCTTACTTGTCTAAATCGCTTAAGCCTTGCAAGACAGGAGAATAATGCCTAAATATCTTTAAGAATCTGGAAACTGCCAAGAAACGTGTGACCACCAACTATCATGGTGGGCTTTGACATGAAGACCAGCACATTGGGAACTGGACTGAGATCTCTAAGCCATCTCAGAAACATGTATGATAAAAAAGGAGTTTATCTCATGCCACCAATTGTTATACTCAAACCATTTATATGACAGAGCCAATTAATAACTATCAGATCCAGCTAAATCCAAAGTGGAAGGTTTTACATAGCATTATTGGTCATCTGTACCCTGCAGCTCTACCTCCGCTACAATTTACCATAAAATTACTTAGAATTGTTGAAATAAATTCAATGGGATTAGTGAAGCTATGGCCCAATCTTGATTTCTCTAAGAATGTGAGACAATGGACTCAAGTTACCATACAAGAAATTCTGGCTCAATATCAGGAAAAACTGAAGTCACAGTCAATCACTGGAACAGGCTGCCCAAAATGGTGGTAGCATCTCCATCCTTGGAGATACACAAAGCTGGCTGGGCAAGACGCTGGGAAGCCGGCTGCCACTGCGCCTGGTCCAAGCAGGAGGCTGGGCTGGAAACCCTCAGGATCCTCGTCCGCCCCCAGGGATTCTACAGCTCAAAGTCCTTCTCTCTAACAGTACTGGAAATAGGAAATGGGATGTGTGCATATCTCTCATGTATAACACTTCAAAAAGCCCCAGTGCTTCCACATCAGACAGCATTTCGTGCTCACAAAGACATCCTTCGTATTTTCCCTGTCAGTAAACTTGGGCAATTCTGTAACTCTCCTCCAGTTTCTAGCTGGCGAAGGGTTAAGGCTGAGTGGTTCTCAAGAGCCCAGTGCTGGGTTTGTAAGGGGTTTTGTCTGGTTTTTGTCTCTGAGAGCTGCCTCTCAGCCAGCCCGTGCTCCTCTTGCTTTTCCTTGGCATGACTCTTTGCCTCCTCTGCATCTGAGTACATTAGATACGGAGTGTGGGGGATTTACAGTGCTGCTGGCAGTACCAGACAGAGAAGAACTTTGTAACTGTATCCCTGTCTTCCAGCGGAGAAAATCTTTGATGGAGATCTCTCCTCACTAATGCACATGTAAGAACACAACCCCTCAATGCCCGCCTTTCATTAACATTGCAGTGATAGTCGTGCAAATGCTGTGAGGAGAATGGTGAAACCTGAGCATGACGTGTGTGTGTCTCTGTACGCCAAACCAGACCCTTCCTTGCTATAAACCTGTGTTGCTTAAATATTGCTTTATCATGCTGTGGTCATTCACGTCAGGCAAGGAGAATCTGACCTATGACATCCTCAAAAGTTTATACTTCTGAAGTAATGATATCCATAGGTCATCAGATTTTCTCTGTAACTCACTGCTTCCTCAAAATTAAACCCAGCGGTCACAAGAGAACCTTTAAGGACACGTGTCCTTGGAGAATTATTTCTGAATAAGAAAGCTGAGGTCTAAAGTTGGGACACTTATCTGTGCCTCATCTCAGCAACCAGACATGCGCTGAGCCCTCTGGATACTTGGCTGAACACGCCAGCCAGATGGTTCCCTGGTGGGCAGAGCGGTGAGAAGCATTCTGGAAGATTTGCACAACATCATGTTACATGACATCATGCTACCTCCATGTCCAGGAGAGCCATAAAGAGGCTCTGAACCTCGCAGAAGATATCTGCTCCTGGAGCCTGGAGATTGCTTAGGAAATGAGCACATAGGCTGTGTCTACAGCACTGCAGCAGAAACAGGCTGGACACGAGGAGATGGCAAACAGAGAGAAATCTAATTGTGATTTTCTGATGGCAGGTCTCCATAAATACTCTCCATTATTTTTGAATGACTTCCAAAATTCATCCATAAGCAAAAGTGGCAAAACATCAGTTCCCAGTGCACAACCCAGCAGTGAAAAGATAAAATACCTGGCTTTTCAGGGACTTATTACTTTCTTATAGCATATTAAAGAACAGACATAATGCTTTGAGCTGCTTCTAAACATTCTTGCAGGATCCCAGCCTACAGTAGTCCTCTCAGAATTATATTCAGCAGTTGACTACTAAAGAAATGTTCTATTATTAACTAACATGTAATTAGTTCATTAAAAAATACCTCAGCTGAATACTGTGTAACATAATACAGCCTACTACTGGAGTGGGAGATTTCAGCCCCGGCACAAATGGAAGTGAAATTACAGTGCAAAGAAGTGGAAAGGAGACAGTGCCAGCTGGCAGGGTACTAAGTGTTTCAAATTACTGTATGTTTATGACCTCTGTGTTCTTAAACAAAATTAATTAGATTATGCTACTCAAGAATCTTGGAATGCAGTGGCCACATGCCAAACTTATCTGAACCACACATCTTAAGTTTAATTAAGATGTTCTTAATTTCTCCAGGTATTCCTTTTATACACACATATGGTCACATGTGTGTGTTTAAAGTGCTGCCTGTGGGCAGTGATAAACAGGAGACAGTGATTCCTGAGATGTGTTTAAGGTGGCTGCTTGCTTAATAGGGCTTGGGGGCTAAATCCATGAAAGGGCTTGGATACCACTTCAATGCTCACCTGCTACTTTAGGTCCCCAGTCAAAAATTCTGACCCTCAGGTCCCTTGTTCAGCTGCCACCTAAGTGTGGGGTGTTTATCCTTGTTGCAGGGAACTAAACTTTCTATGTTGTTTTGAAATTCTGCTGCTCACTGTAACAAGTCGTTTGGCTTATTAGCACTGATGATTTAGCAGCGCTCCCATGCTGAGTTGGGATAAATTTCACCAATATCCTCACAGATTTTTGAGGTGCTGTGGGGGTGCTCACCAACAGACTGAGTGCCACTGGGAAAAAGAATTCAGATGGTGCTGCTTCCTGATGCTGCTCCTGAGGTCAGAGCATCATCCACCAGTGCTGTCAAAGGGATGGATCCATTTCCTTCCCAACCAAGGAGATTTGAAGTCTCACCTGCCAAGTTGCAGAGAGCATCTTCATATTTAGAAGGTGATGTTCAGTGGGGGTGGAAGAGGGACTCTGGAGAGGGTGAGTGAGTCAGAGGTGGGAAAAAAAGCAGATGAGGAAATGCTGATTGCTTCATCAGCAAGGAGAAAAGGTTCTGTCTCTTCATCATCCTAGTGAATGTCATTTCTGCTACTTTTCTCTGACATAGTGAACACTCCCATTCTGAGGAATGTGAGAAAAGAAAGGTGAGAAAGTCCTTTGGCTGCAGAACCCCAGAGACTGGGCAGTAATGCATATTCCAGCAGAGAGTGAAATGTGTACTTGAATTTCATCAGGCTTACAACATCTTTGATGCTTATGCTGAACTCTGAGCAACAATGGAGACAGACTATCACCATACACTCCTCTGGGCATGCTTTGAAAGAAAGAACAATCTTTCTTTCTTCCATCAGCTTTGAAAACATTCAGATGCGTATCTTTTACAAGACATTTCACGACTGAATTCTCAGGAGAAACACTCAAGGGAAAAAAAAAAAAGTGCAAACCCACCCCCCCTTTGAACTGAAGGGAGATTTAAGTTGCCCTTCATTGTTGATGTTCACAATGTTGATGGGCAGTACTGTGGTTTGCCAATAAACATGATGGTCGTTTTTGAGGCTCTTAGGCATGTAGAACTCACCTCATGCTTAACTCGCTGTGTCAGGGCTGGTGATTCTCCAGGGTGGGCTGAGAGCTGATGCCCACCAGTAGGGATGGATATATCTGCCAAGATAGTCGTAAAGCAGAGCTTGGAGAGTGTCCACAGCTCACAGAATTTTTGTTCAGAACGATATTGCTCAGTGGTGGTACATCATTTTAGATGTTCAGTGCACCAAGCATCTTTGTAAAAGAGGTCTACTTGTATGAACAGCCCCTAGAAGGGCTTGTCTGCTCGTGCTTGCTGTGCAGGCACTTTAATACTACTCTGTCTCCTGCTACTCCTATGTAACGAATGGCAAAGCTAAAATTTTCATCACTGTCATACAAGAAATTGAGTTGCAAAGCCTCTGGTAAAAGCACAGATTTCCCTCAGACTCCAGTTTCCTTATTCCTCTGTGTATCATTGAATTGGCAAAGAAAGTGTAAAAAGAAATCTTTGTGACTGTTAAGTACCTGCCATTTGGGCTAAGAAAAATATATCTGGTGGCTCAACACTACCTGTTCAGACTGAAGGGACCTCTCTTCAATAAACACAGACCAAAGCAGTCATCTGTACCAAATACACATTAGTTATCACATGTGATGGGGAAGTTTTTAAGGGCCACTGCTGTGAAAAATTAATCATGTTAAATCTTGATCATATGTTCTCTGAAGCAGCTGGCTGCCTGTCCCCAGGATTTGGTTTCAATAACCTTTTGCTGAAAACATGTCCTGAAATACACGCTACTGAATTAGATTAAAAAAGTTTAATGCTCTGGCCCTCAGAATTTCTCTCATTTTCATTGTGCAGAATACAACACAGGAAGCACACCCAGTCAATTTTGTTGTTTCTCTTAAATGTATTCTCATATTCCTTTATTTTTTCTTGACATGTGTCTTCCTCTCAAAATGTTGTGATCCTCCGGTCACAGCCTGCTATAAAAAATTATATAAAAAATACTAAAACATCATCAGATTTTACAAAAGGAAACTTCAAAGCTACCCATCTTCTATGTTTACTGTGGCATCTATTACATCTTTTTAAATCAGAGAATTGCTTCTTTGTGAAGCCCAATTAAATGAAACTGTACCTAAGGTGGATTCTTTGGAGCAACTAAAAAGCTGTGAGAGAGGAAGGCACAGATCCTGTGGATAGTGTCCTTACCTGCAAAGAGAAACTTTTTGGGACTTCTATTTCTCAAGTGTTTTTTTAGTTTGTGTTTTGGGTTGGTTTGTTGTTTGGACATTTTCTGGCTCTTACCTATAACAGAGTTAAAATCTAGCTAAGAAAGGTAAAAATAGTCTTCTGCACATAAAGCTGAACCTGCTTTTCTAGCTCCCAGAATCTTCTTAGACCTCCTGGGCCACAGCTGGCTGCTTCATGCTCTGCATGTCTGAGTTGGAATAAGGTGAAGAATGTGTTGGACTGGGACAAGCCTTTTACCTCTGTGCAAGTGTGTTGCTTCACTAAAGCATTACTGTTTCCTCCTCTTTGACAGGAATTTTTCAACTGATAGATTAGCAAATAAAATGCCTCTGGTACAGAAAGAGAATAAAAATTGCTTTGGCAGGATGCTGTGCTGTTGACAGGTGATTTTTCTAAGAAAAGTACTTGCCTAGGGGTAATGCACATCCTTGGATACTGTTTTATTCCAGCTTAGTGCCAGGCTTTGCAGACTAAAACAAGGCCCTTTGAATTCAGCAAGCCATTATTTAAAATAGAAAACAATTATCCTGTGTTCTGGCTAATGTCTGGTAAAAAATAATTTGATTAACCAAATATGAGAACGATAGGAAGTGTTGGTGTTGGCTTGTCCCAGTATTTTCCAAACAGTAGAGTACAGTAGTTATGCAATACATTTCCATGCAGTGAAAAACTTTTTTTTCTCATGTAAAATGGACAATACTTATATCATTGTGGTAAATGTATAGGAGGGGGGTGCTGCTTTTCATCGCCTTCATTTTTTATCCTGACATCTGGACAGTTTCAGTGTGGCCAAAATTACTCCCACAAGCATGACTTTTGTTCTTTCCCTCATGGCTCCCTTACTCCTGGAGAACTCAGGTCCTTGTCATGCCTAGCAGTAGTCTGATCTGGAAGTTTTGTAGGAAACATGTTCAAAATTAAGGCTTTAACAAAAGCTGTGGGAAATGGAATGTGCTTGGGATCCAAAAGGCACAAAAGCAAAGGTGGGCCATGGGCTGATTATGCAGAAATAGAATTTCTGCCACAGATTTCAAAGCCATACACCCTTCCACTCACATAGAAAAAGGAAAATGACACCAGAATCAACCCAACACTTACCCAAAGTAAAAAACTTCCAAGCCCAAAAGATCAGGGAGTGCAAATCAGCACACTAAGGGTAAATGTTTCTAATTACTCTTATATCTTCTTCTGTTTCATATCCAAATACAAACTTATATACTTTTTGTCTGCTGAAATATTTTTTTTTCCTCTGCTGGCCTTATTTTTTTTTATTTCTCTACCCTGAAACTCCCATTTATTTACCCATGTTTATTCTTAGAGAATCTGTTTTGCTCTTTCCCTTCCTCAAGATGCAGAATACTATTTCTATACACTATTTAAAAGAAATGAAAAAATGTGTGATTCTCCCTAATTTTCTCCAAGAAAGAGGCAAGCAGTCACAATGAACTCTCCTAGGCCTGGGCCAAAGAGATGTACAACTTCTTTAAAAGTCTGTCCCAGCAGCAGTCCCTGCCAGCTCTCTGCCCATCACAGCCAAGGCAGCAAGTCCAGGACAGAGTGCTCTTGGAAGGGGCTTCTTTGCAGTTGGGAACTCTGGCAGGCTTCGTGCACATCTTTTAGCTACAACTGTTTAAGATTATTTAGTGGCTTTTAAACACTGTTCATGCCCATTCCGAACAAGCCCACAGAACATCTGCACAGTGTCTGCTGGCTGTGCTCAGGGAGAGAACCAACAATCCTGTATTGTTCTAAGCAAACATATATCAGTCCACATTTTTTCCTGTGCCTTACTGTCCTCTTCGAGCATTGAGGAGGCTGTGACCTTTCATTGATTCAGGCATGGAAACTATAATAACAATACTGAAGCAGTGTTATTTGCTTTGGAAAAGGAATCCTATTGTTCCTCTCTTTTAAAGCTTAAACTAACAGTCAGCATGAATCTCATCTTTATAAAACGATAGGAAACCTACGTGTCTGGTATTAATAAATGCCTCTGTGCTCAGTGTCTGAACAGGGTTGGGACTGAAAGGAGAGAATTAAGTCCTCATGACAGAACCCAGGGGTAGCCTCTCTTGTGAGTATTTTTATGAGATGCAACTGCTACAGAAGTGCATCTTGTGCATCCCAAGACAATTAGTTTGCTCGTCAGGGGAAGACAGTGATAATTTATTCCTGACAGGAGAGGAGAACCCATAACGGTGGTCTGAACTGCCACTGTTGTTTGCTGACTCAATCTGAGTCTCCGCTGAATTGTTGATAGGATGGTCAGACGAAGAATTCCTGCTGGGAATAGATGGGGAGAGATGGCAGCCTCACCAAAATCAGTGAGCCCTGCACTGCATCATGCTCAATCCCAAACACTGCTGAATTTTGCTTTTCACAGAATCATCCATTAGTCCTGAGGTGCAAGCAACAAAGACTTTATAAGGATAAAGGTGACAGCAGAGAATTATGCACTGGCTACTGCTGTAGCTGCGGACTGCAATCACTTAGAGAGTCGATCTAATTTGCCACAGTATTTTCCATATCCTACTTGCTGTTGTAATGAGTGGTAACTGAGGACAGTGGTGGAAGATTTGTCTTAAGGTTATTGTGCAGGGCAGGGTCTCAAGAAAACCAGATTTGGTTCATGGTTCCCCTTTAGTCCTTCTGCACGGATTCAAGAGAGTCACTTAATCTTTCTCGGCTCCTGTTCTCTGTCTCCAAAAGAATAATGTTTTCTGTCTGTTAAAGTTGTAAGCTCTTTAGTTCCAAAGTGTAACTACATTATATGTTTATATTGCTGAAAATACATGTGACTTTGATCTCAACAGTGGCCAACATGCAGTCATTAATAAAAATAGTATTAATTAAAAGTAAAGACCTCATTACATTTTAATAGGGTTGTATTAGATAACAATGGCTGTACATACTGAATTCATGTAATTTTCACAATTGTGCTCAGAGTAGGGAATGATTTTGGCTGGAAACAACTCAAACATGCTGTGCCAGCAGCTGTGAGGTCAGGAGTAACTGCTGGGTTTTATTTTTCTCTCTTGGTACTCTTACAGTTCAGTCAGTGAAAGAAGGAGGTGAGAAGCATTCAGAAAGTTCTGATGGTAAGCAGCAGTACTTTTCTGAAGCTGGTCTTTGTTGCTAAGCAGGTACAGCTCAGACTCACAGCTTTTATATGGTTCCTAGGAATAAATGGACCAAAGCAGATTGTCTTATGGTAAAGTCAAAAGATATGTAGCCATCATGCTTTAAATCTTGTTTTCTTTTGCATGTAACTCCCAGAGCTAATTTTCACAACCTACCCATCATGTTCAAGCCCCAGAGTGTGTAAAAGGGGAGGTCTAGTGTGCACCTTGTTTCTGTATGGAAATGGGTTTTTCTGGATGATATTTCATACAAGCACAGTTGTCAGGAGGCCAAAAATATGTGTCCATCGATGCATGCCAGTTCTGGAAATGAGTTCACATTTCAGCCCTGAGCACAGGCTGGACAGAAAGGCCTTGCCCTTGCAATGGCAAACAGGGAGAGACAAGGAGCAATGCTGCCCTGCTAACAGACTCCTCAAAAGGATTTATGTAAGAGGAAGACCTCTACAAGAAGTTGTACATCTCTGACTGGAGCCTTCAAGAGTGCATTGTGACTGCCTGCATCTTTCTGGGAGACTACGGTGAAGAATCACAGGTTTTTTGATGTCTTTTTAATAAGATATAGGAATAACTTTTCTGTAACTTGTGATTGCCTCATGATTGGGGCATGATTTATATTCAGAAATATAAACTGAGTAACTTTCTCACAACTCCAGAATAAGTAGCCACTCTTTACTGTGTTGTCCAAGACTTTTAAATCAGTCATTTTCTTTCTGATGTTTGGCTAATCCAGGTAAGAAGGAAGCCAACACCCTACACAGATTATTTATGCTTGAAGACCTGGCAGACACAAAATGCCCTAAACACAAAATATGAGAAGAGTGTCTTAAAACACACACAGAAAAGTGGGGTTTTTTCAAATTTTAAAAATGCATGTATGAATTTTTCAGTTTTCCTTCTGACTTCTGAGTTTTCTGTGTTGTTTTTGCAAACTTCTGCCTGCAACCAGATATGTAAAGCAAAAATATTTCAAATCTCCACATCTAACTGCATTAGAGCTTGTTAATGCCTTAAACTCATGAACTAACCAGCTGGCCTATGCAGAGAGATCATGTGTCTGATGTAGCCCACGTTTTGGATACAAATATTCATGAATTTACAGCAATTCTAAATTCTCTAACTGTTCTGCTCCCATCAAATAAAATTTCTGCCTGTGAGTGATGATACAACCACTCTGTAAGCAATGGATTACAAACGTATGGAAACAAACAGCCAGTTTGCCACCATTTTTACCTTCAGTTTGCTGCTCAATTGTCTTGGGTTTTGGTTCACAGCTTGTGCTGTGCCCTCTGTCTCTTCCTCTTGATTCTTTGATCTCTCTTTTAAGGTGATGTCAACAGGTTTAATCATTATGTCACTAGTGTTAGGCAGATGACAATAATAAAACCAGTGCATGACAAGCTTTTTAGGAAAAGGAAAAAAATATAAACCAAGGATAAAGAAGGTAATGGACAGAAAAAGAAGTCCAGACACACTTGCACTTACACAAACTCATAAACAGCACTGCAATTGAGGCTAATGCAGTGACAAGAATCCTCACTACATGCCAGGGAAAAAAGAAATGCATGACCAGAACTGACATATAGTAAATCCCAGCTTGGCATAAGGAAGAAGGAGAGAGCAGGTGCCCTCAAGAAACATCATCATTGTCATCATCATCATCATCATCATCATCGAGGTAAGTTCACATGCCTCATGAATAGAAGCCTGAAAATTAGTTGGGGTTTGTTTTGGTTTGGTTTGGTTTTTCCTGGAGGATTACTGACCTCTTCCTTGATGATACAAATTCCTGCTCTTAGTCTGCTAAACTGGAATGTTGTTATGAGTAACCCTGAGTATGGACAGGCTTGTGCCCTCATAATCAGATTAGCAGTACCAGGAATGACCTGTAAGCCATATAAAGACATGTTTTGGCTACTTCTTGCTCTCTGAGCTACTTTGGTCTTTTGTTTGATCTGCACCCCAAACCAATACATGAGGTGAGGAGGAGAGTCCTGGTGGTCATACCCTGTTCCTGTATGTCTCAGAAGGACTCCCAGATGGCTTGTCTGTGCTCAGAAATGCCACACATCTCCTTTCAGTGCCTCAAAGCACCCAGATGTGGCAAAGGGGATGATTTGGAACCCAATTCCCTTGTGAACCAGTGCAGAATGGGAACTAGCCTTGCTGCAGCTGTGTTCTCATACAAGATTTCCTGGCGTGTGAACAACACTGACATTTCTTGTGGCTTCATTTTAGACTTTTTGCAGAAGAGGCAAAGTCACCAGCTCCTTGAAATGAGAAGAAAGAACACAGAGCCAAGCTTTTAGTGAAAATTAACAGTGCTGTATAAAGTCACTATTTAATACTCTGTTATGCTGTATCCATGAGTCTGAGAGGAGCTGCCAAAATGTGGAGTGTGAAATAGGATTTTTCTTCTATTTCATAGGAGGCATGTCTAAATACACAGAAAGAAGGGCTGAGTACACATGGATATGACATCTGGGTGGTCAGGGAGAAGCTGTCTGTAAACTGGACTTCATCAGGAGCTGATGCCTGAGGACAAGGCTAAGCCTTAGCACCCATCAGTTGTTTCAAACAGTAATAGGATTTTGGACTTGCCTACCCCAATGACTATTGACAAATACATGTGGTCACTATCACACCCAAAGTAAATTTTATTATGTTTAAGCATAAGGCCAAATGAACCCCTTAATTATTATTACATCCGTTTACACAGGAATCATGTCAGTCCAGCTAAATGTGTGAACATTTGGCCACTGTCTCTGCTTCCTTTTTGATGCTTAAATTTCTGGCCTTGTTCCCAAACACTCCAGCAGAGCAATCAAAACAGCAGTAGGGGACAATTTGGCAGAGTGAGACCATGTGGCTGGGAGTCTGGAGACCTGGCTTCTGGTCTGGGCTTTATCATAGATTTCCTGTGGACATGAGATGAATTCACTTAATCTCACACTCCCTTAGTTTCCTCTTTTGTAGAGGAAGGATGATAATAATCACCCACTTAGCAGAGGAGTTGTGAAGGCAATTAATGTTTCTAAAGCCTGTCGATGTCCGTAAGTGTAACCACTAAATAAGCAAAATATATTACAACTATTATTTATTTTACTGTGTGAATATTGCCAAAGCCTGTAAATTTCCCTCAGAGTCTGCAGATGAATTAGCTGTTCTCCTAAATACTCAAGTGAGAAAGAAGCTATGGCCAAGGAAACTATTGCATCCAGCTTGAAGGAGGTAGCTAATGAATGAACAGTTCACTCTGGAAAGGAAGAATTTGGACCTGAAATCCAGATATTTGGGGTTCACAGGTCACTGCCTGTGAACAAGCTGCTGGTTAGACCAGATGACTGACTCTGCCTCTTTCCAATGTTACCCATTTTGTGATTCTCTGATTATGTGGTGTAGGAACCAAAGATTATTTTCAAAGACTCCATCATTTGCTGATGTGGAGCTTGCTAACTTGAAAAATAAATACTAGACTTTACTAACTAATCTGATGTGTTATGGATTTCCCAAGGTCTGATAACAACATACAGCTGAAGTACTTAATTCAAAATCTAAATATTTTTCCACTATATAATTATTGTTTTCACAAAATCATCCTCTTAAAATGAAGTACAACCATGATCTGGTATATACTAAAAAACTCAATATGTATTTTACCTCCATAAAAATAAATCTTTTTCAGTTGTCATTACCTCGTTATCATGACTGCTCCAGAATTTTATGGATTATTTCTGCTAATAACAATTTAATGTAATATATTTATTATAATATATAATAATATAAATATATAAATGATAGAACCATTTAACATGATGGGAATTTAAGTATCTCTTGCCACAAATATTTTATGAGATGTTATTTTCTGATGTGACTGGTGGCATGAACAAATGTATCTGAATTACTCACACATGCAAAGCACTCAGAATGTCCTAGACCAGCTAATGTACCTGAACATCATGAACCAGAAAGCATTAACATCTACTAAACACTCATATGAATATTAAAAGTTCCCAGTATTTCGCACACATTGAAGTTTCCTGCTTTGCATCATACAGGTACATCAATCTACTTATTAAAAGATCATAAAGCAAGAGATTTGGAATGTAAACATTTTAAAATATACAGAGGCGACCTGTTCCGAATTCAGGAGTAGGGTGGAGACCCATTGGGCTGGGACAAGATACAGAAAATCAATGCTGTCACACTTTTCAAGCCTATGTTTAATATGTCACAAGCCCTATTTAACATCTCTTTTGCAGCTTTGTCTATTCTGCTTTTCTGCTTCAAAATTTCTGTAAAATGTTTTTCTGTGTGATTGCCCTGGTGGAGTATAAGAATCACAGAGCAAAACTGAATGCACCCCCTCATCTAATCCTGGATCGAAACTGTATTCCAACATTTAAAAAAAAAATCAATCAAAGAATTATATAAGTAATAGCAGACCAGATTAAACCATAAGTATCGAACTGGCTATGCCACATTAATATTTCTGTTGTGTACACAAATATAGAGGATTTCTAATCAATAAGAAATTTTGCAAGAAAGAATACGAAGGCTTTAAAACAGCACAGAAAACGAAGCCAATAAGAGAATGGGTCATAAAGCTGGAAGTCCTTATTTAATTTGGTTTATGTTAAATTTTAATAACCTTGCAGAGACAATAATCTGAAGTACATGATTCCAATATTCACATAATCTGTACAGTATTGACTGTCATGGGTCCAACTTCATGCCTGACTGGAAATGTAAAATACATTCTGACAATCCTTACTTCCATGTAATGAAATAAATAGGTTCTTTTCTTTCCCTTCCCTGTCCAATTCCACCTTAGTGTGGAATTCTGTGCTTGAAATGAGAGAAAAGTGGAAAATGTCTCCTTTGCTTCCAAGGTATCAATCCAGCAAAAGCTGGAAACTTCCAAAAGATGATATTCAGCATTCCTTACCCCAAATAAATGGATTAATAAATACAATGTTCTCTGTGCAAAGTCAAGGAGAAGATCAAGAGGAGTGTTCCTTCCACCCTCAACACACAGGTGACAGATATTCTAATATGTCCAGTACAAAAACAAACTGCATTCCATAAGCAAGTTGATTTCATTTAGCCTCACATCAAGAAATAATAGTGAAGAATCACACTGTAAATTACCTTAAGCAAATTTAAAATAAGACTTCTCCTTCATCCAGCATGTCCTGTACATTGCATTGCTGTCTCAGCAGGACTTCAGAGATCTTCTCCAGAGATTTGTTTCTGCAGAAATATCTTTGGTCTGATAGTTTATCATCCAGCAGATTTACATATGCATTAATCACTAATTTGGGCAAGGAGACTCAGGCAAGCTTATGTGATCAGATTCTGATCTAACAGGTGTTAAAAATAATCACAGAATGATAGAATCACAGAATTTCTAGGTTGGAAGAGACCTTCAAGATCATCGAGTCCAACCCATGCTCTAACACCTCAACTAAACCATGGCACCAAGGGCCACATCCAGTCTTTTTTTAAACACATCCAGGGATGGTGACTCCACCACCTCCCTGGGCAGGCCATTCCAGTACTTATCACTCTTTCTGTAAAAAAGGTTTTCCTAATATCCAACCCATTTTTCCTTTGGTGCAGCTTGAGGCTGTGTCCTCTCGTTCTCCCAGTTGCTGCCTGGAGAAAGAGGCCATCCCCCAGCTGACTACAACCACCTTCCAGGAAGTTGTAGAGAGTGATAAGGTCACCTCTGAGTCTCCTTTTCTCCAGGCTAAACAACCCCAGCTCCCTCAGTTGTTCCTCACAGGATTTGTGTTCCCAGCCCCTCTCCAGCCTCGTTGCCTCCTCTGGACGCGCTCAAGCGTCTCAACGTCCTTCCTAAACTGAGGGGCCAGAGCTGGACACAGCACTCGAGGTGTGGCCTCACCAGTGCCGAGTACAGGGGAAACTCTGTACTTGATAATTTGGTTGCCTTTCTTTTTGGCATGGCATAATAAATGCAATGAATGGATACCGCTGTATTCCTTTGGCAAACACTTTCCCACCTTCCACTGATTATGTAGGTGTGGTTTCACCATCACTTGTGGCACCAAAAAGGAAAGATTCTTTTCCATGGACCCAGAACCAAAGAGATTTTTCAGTGGAAACTTCTCGGAATTCTTCTTGCAGAGCCTCTGCATTTAATGAGGGAGCAATGAAAGATCTGCACTCGCTGGTCTCCAAGTATTTGGGAGTAGAATTATCCTGTACAAAGAGAGAGTGCCTGCAGCTGTCGGAGCAGAGCTCAGAGAAATATGCCAACATTTTCACAGTGCAAGAGCAGATGTGGTTGAAATTGTTGACACGAAGCAAGGGCACAAGGTCAAATGCAGATTTTCCATATCAGTTTTTTCAAATGTCTTTTCCGATTAAGGCAAGGATGGTACTTGGCCAGGGAATTCAACACAAATCTTATGAAAGGCATAATTGGTCAGGAAACAGAAGCTGGTGTAATGTATTCCAGCTCGTAACAATACTACCTCATGAATAACGCTTTGGTTTATTTTTATTTCGCATTTTAAAAGTTATGAATATGTAGTACAATGCCGACTCTCAGTCTTATGAATGCATGTAAACACTCATTAATGTTAACAGGAAATGTGTATGATTTTCAAGGGAAATGTAGACTTTTCCTTCTCCTTCCACACCCCATTTTGCTAGGCAGAGTTCAAGGGGAAAACCCTAGAGGCATCCTGCTTGGACTGGTGGTTTTGATCAGCACCATTCTGCTTCATACACTGTTTTACGGAAGAAATTTCATCTCATCTTTCCTACAGAAATATGAGATGAGACTCTTGGTCAACAGAGCCATGTACTGGGCTGAGCAGGACACCAGCACATTCACAGTCCTGAACACAAGCAACCACAAGGAGAAGGAGACAGACCTCTAGAGGGAGGAGACTAGGTTAAAAAATCACCTTGGAAAAAAATAAAGAAATCATCTATCACTCCCTTCCCTCTTTTTGAGTCTCAAAGGTGTACAGGAGTCCCAGATTTCTCAGTATGATGTGAGGCTTTTCTAGAAACCCAACTTTCGAAATGAAAACTGCGATTGCCTTTCAATCCTAGAGCTGGGAGACATGAAACAACAAGGAAAGCAACAAATGTTGTGAGATTCATCATAACATCTCAAGATTTGGCAAGGTTGCATCCCGGTTTATAGCTGGGAGAGCTCATATCCCCAGCAAGCGTTGTTTGCTGCTGAGCGCTGCCCTCCCGGGTGCCGCTGCTCCGGGACAGCGCCTGGAGCCGGCTGAGCCCCACTCGCGTGACACCGGAGCAGCGCAGCGGCCAACCAGACCCCAACTTTTATTGACTTTTCAGGCAGCCTGCCACTTGGCAGCAGAACTTAGGTTCAAAACATGAAAGCCGTTTTTTAAAGCATGAGGGATTCACTGGTAACAGCAACTGGAAGGCTGAAATTGAAACCAAAAAGGCACGGCACCACATTACCAATTCCCTGAGCCATCTTGTCCCCTTTGCTGCTTTTTTAATCTCTATGCACTGATCACTAATCATTTTTTGCTTGGACTAGAAAATGGCAGTTAATGTTCCAGATTTTTTTTTTTTTTTAATGATTATTTCATAGTAGTAATATTTTAGTCATGCAATCTTATTTTCTCACAGAACGGGTTGGAGTTGTTTTTACTTTTTCAATACTTCAAACTATTTTGAATATTTTCAATATTTTTAACTTCTGGACAAGTGACAAATATTAGAACTATGAGCTGGATTGAGTAGCTTTTGCCAGACAGAATAAATCTCCTGAGAGTTCTTTTGCTCCATTCATGGACAAGCAACCAACCATTATTTGCTGGAGTCTGTATGTGCACAGTTAGACTTTGGGTTTTGACAAATATTCATGTTTGTGACTTGGGCATTTTCCTTCTTCAGAGAATTTTTTCAGTAAAATTCTGTTGCTCCAGAAAGCAAAATGGAAAGTGTAAAAACATTGAGAAAGCAAACAAAATTAGCATTTTTATTGAAAATTATGTCTATCCTACTAGAAAAATAAAACCTTCCCCAACAAGAAGAGTTGTTTTATTCTTGTTTTGAACATCTTCAAAAGAGAGTATATTACACACCCAAGCATAAACCATAATCTACAGTAGATTTTTATATATTTTTTCAATTTTTTTCACTGCAAGTGCTTGTTGCTAAAAGTTGGTCTTCCTTTATGTGCAATTTGTTTCAATGAATCCAGGATTTTAAATGAAAGGTATTTGTTTAGGTGTGGTTCACTGTTCACTAGCCCTGTGAGGTGAATTTGGGGCTTCCACGAAACTTTACTGGGGATAAGCACTATAAAACAACATGTTGTGTTAGTGAGCACAGTTCCTTGCTTCTATACCAGAGAGACCAGGTTTTAAATAGTGACAAAGGCTTACTCAGAAGTGCTTAAGACAGGCCAACAAAATAACATGGGGTTTCTGAGCTGTCTGTGGTTTATCTTTCCAGAGGTAAGGAGAGAAATTGCAATAATGCTGTCACTGACACCATCAAATAGATACTTGCAGTGTTTCCCCTTTTTTTTTTGTCCACCATTTCGGGCAAAACCCCCAATGATAAGAAGCCAAGTGAGTGTTTTGCTCTTGGCCCTGTATTCTCTGATTTGTCACATTAAAAAGTGACCCATTAGTCTAAGAAATAACAACCAGGAGTATGCCCTTTCCAGATCATTGCTCCATGATGAAAAAAACCTGAGGCTGGTGCATGGGTTACTCATGAGGAGGGCAATTAGAGAGATAAATCTGATTGAAGACATGCAATAAATTGAATGCCTGTAAGGAGAACAAGTTGGGACCCTCTAAACATCCCATCCTAAATTCTCACTGTGACATCGCTCTGATATAAAATACGGAAACCAGAATATATATATATTTCAGATGGTTCAGATGTTTCCACTGATTCAGAGAGAACTGAAATAAGCCTTTAAGATGCTATAAAAGGAGAAAGCATCAGAAGTTACTTGTTCATTTCTTGTCAATAATTTACTATTATTATTATTGATTCCTCTCAGCCAAGCATAATGTCTAAATTTGTATTTGTGTATCTGCAGATGGAACGGGTCACAACCTGCTGAAGACTCAGGCAAAAGACTGCATTAGTAGTGCTGGGTAGAAAAAGCAAAAGAGCTGCCCAAGAATGAAAATCAGTACATAAAAATAACTTAAGAAAATAAATTTTCATTTCAAGGAGCCCCAGTCTGGGGTATGGCAAAGAGCCTGAGATCTGATTGCTGGTCTGATGGCGATTTTTTTTGTGGGGCTGGGAGATGAAAGCAGATAATGTTTACATGGAATATCTGACCCCCTATGTGCCAGTCTCATTTTATTCAGCAGAACATTCCTTTCCTCTAGCATTTGCCTTATGTATTTAGATAGCAAACTTTGCAAAGTCCATGACTACTTCTTGTTTATGCACTTGCAAGCATGCTGAGGGCCCTAAGAACTAATATATAATATAACAAAATAATGGAAGGTCTTAGGAAGTTCAAGGCCTTCAAAGGCCTTGAAGAGTATGGAGATAAATTTTATGTCTTTTTCTTCTTTCTGGTGAGGTTTTTTGTTTTGTTTTGTTTTGGTTTTTTTGTTTGGTTTAAGTTTTTTTACTTTTATCCATAACCTTCCATATCTCACTGGCAATATAATAGAAAACCTAAGAAGCAGGTCATAGTGGAAAACAGCAGAAAGAGCAGAAATTTATCAAAGTGCTATTTCAGGCAGCTCAGGAAAAGTATTCTTTTCACTCTTTATTCTGGGCACATTCTACACACTTTTTACACAATCGTTTGATTACTTGCATCACATACTGCAGAATAAGAAGGAAAAGCAAAGATCATTTATGAGGCAGTAGTCTCCAAAATTAAGAAACTTTTCTGTTCTCAGAGAAGTTCAGAGACAAGGTAGGTGCCAGTTTTGTAAGCGCTCATTGACTTTCCTAGATGTTCTATCTCATTAATAGATCAAGACAATAGTTCTAAATTTAACTGATTGGGAAACAGGAAGAAAGTGGACTGAATACATTGTATGAAGGGCTGTAATCTGAAAAGGCTACAAAAGGGCATTTTCTAACCAAACATTTGCAGTGCTGTTTTTAACAACTCTGGCTCTTTAGAATGCACAAAGAAGCAGATAACAAAGCCTGGAGGCTAAAAAATTCCCCTTTCCATTACTATATCACTGGCCAACACATGATGAAATTCAATTTGTACCCTAGACAGAGGAAAACAAATCCATTAAGATGATGATAAAGCAACTGCCAAGGTACAACAGTTTGTGATATCGATGCTTGTTGTTACACCAAATCCAGAACATCACAGCCTTTCAGTTCCCATTTCTGCCCATTAATTTAAATGATAAAGTCTGTGGTAATTGAATGCACTATTTTAAGTGAAACAATTACCAAAGAAAGCCCAAGAAACAACTTATTTTTTATGGGATTAAGCTGTTGACTGAAATATAGAAAGGGAGAAGTAAAAGTAGTGGTAAACCTGGCTGAAAGACTTGTTTACATCTCTGTAATTTCCTGTGTTTCTTCTGGTTATGAACTCCAGAGACTGAACTATTCCTTTGGGCCTCCACATGTTTCTAAGTTTTCCTTCTGTTCCCAGATATCTTAATTTAATGACTGGTGTAAGTTTTCTTAGTGCTTTTAGATTTGAAATCACAAGTTTTACCATTTTTCTGTTAATTTTAGCACCTTAAACAAGAAATTAAGACACCAAGGATTCCTGATTCCTTCCTAAGTGCCTGTATCCCCTTCGAGTTTAAGTGACATTCAGTGCTGCTGCAAATTTAATCCACAGCCAAGCAACAATAGGTTGTTTCTTCATGTCTAATTTATATTATACAATCCATGTGTCCCCCAGGTCTTTCAGGGTGTCTCTGTCTCCAGTTTGTGGGAAGGGTTGTCTTTTACACAACCCTTCCCCTGGAGCTGGTGAACTATTCCTGTACTTTTTCACCATGAGAAAAAGTGTCTGGTATCCCATAGTGAAGGGGAGACTGTCTCAGTCCTGAGAGCATTTAGGTATAAACTAAATACCTAAGCACCCAGCCAGAGGTGAGCTTTCAAAGAATGAAGGATTGAATTATATACTCTGTGTCACAAAAAGAGTAATCAAGAGGGCCTGTCTACTCAATCTGCTAGTCTTTCCTTCCTGCCTGCCTTCCTGTCTTCCTACCTTCCTGCCTCCTTTCTCTGTCTTGTTCTCACTCTTTCTTTTTGAATCATGAATTCGAACATTAATTTTATCTAATGCTTTCTTGTCAACTCATTCAGTACATTAGGCTGCTTTGTTTACTGGTTATTGATTATTTTATGGCTCCATAGTGAAGACAAAATAATCTGACACTAATGAGAAGCATTCAGCACACAGGGAATCTGTCCAGTGCCCCTTTTCTGTGTGCTGTACTGCTTTCACACTCGTTGAACACAGAAAACTACATTTGCCTTCTTCTGCTACACATCAGTGACAAAAGTAGAATGTTCTTCATAAGAAGAACTGACAACACTCTCCCTTGATTTTGAGTTTCTTCGAGCAGTCTGTTGTTTTGGTACATCTAATTTTTGGGATTGCTACTCTTAAACATTTCTCTTAGCACTCCAGGTGTGAGAGCACATATTGTAACCATATTTGCATGTGGGAGAATGTGTCTTAGTGGACCAGAGATTGCTTCCAAATCTTTCTTGCAATTGAGTTTTCCCTGAGGTCCTCCTACTCAAATATAACAATTAAACGTTTTTCTTTTTTAAAAAAAAAATTTCACAGCTGCTGAACACTGGGAAATTCCTTTGACTCTGTGGGTGCTGTGCAATTCAGGTCACTTATTTTTAAATTAGTAAAATGAATTTGTGACACTGAATATTAATTATTGAGCTTCAAAGCTTACATCTTTACTTGAGGCAAATCACAAACTGCTTGTTGCTGTTAATGAAACGTGAGACAACGTTTGCATAGAGGCAAGCACTCAGTCGATCCCTGGGCAGGCAGTGTGAAGTACAGTGTTTGCTGGTTGCATAGCCTGGAATGCCACCCCCTTACCAAGCTCAACCTGGAATTAAGGTCAGCTTGAGAGCTAGGTATTAAACAAAGAATGCAGATGCTCTAAATGGAAAGTTTACAGTTTTAGCAGACTGCACTCAAGATCCTGGAGATTTTTACTTCACCTATTGACTTAAGCATTACAAATCTCCACAGTCCCCACATCCTTTTTCAAAGAAGCATCTGTTTCTCATGGCTCATTGAGGAATTAACCATTTCAAGGCACCAGGTGTTTTTTATGATCAGGTTTAATGCTTGACCCTACAGCCCTTACTTGAAGATTATTATACTGTGCAAAGTAGCTTTAATAACAATGAGAGGGAGAGGAGGGAAATGGCTTGTTTATTGTCCATCCATGTCTTTGATATCATATGGAGTTGATTAGACAAAAC
Source organism: Brachypodius melanocephalos (assembly GCA_013398615.1). NCBI lineage: Eukaryota > Metazoa > Chordata > Aves > Passeriformes > Pycnonotidae > Brachypodius > Brachypodius melanocephalos. The sequence goes on along the minus strand of VZSR01001479.1, from coordinate 6,734,768 downwards.
CTGTGGCTTGTTTGCATCAGCCCCAATCAGCTTTGCACACCCAGCTTGAGATGTGAAGCTCTAGCTGAGTTTCTCCCTGCCATGCAAAGCTGCAGAAGCTCAAAGACTAAGGTCTGAAGGTCCACCTGCAGAACCCACTGCAGGATGTCAGCAGAGACACCAGTCTTGCCCGTGACACCCCACGTGCCATGAATTATGGAGCCACCCCCACACACTGCTGCTGCTCAGGAGGAGAACAGGGGTAGGAGGTGCTGTGTGCCAAGTGCTCCTCTGCCTCTGACAGCTGGCTCCAGAGAAACTTATGGTTTCCATGATCTTCCTTAAAACTCTTCCACTCCTTGTTTGCTCTAGGTGAAGGCTTGCTCAACTTGCCCGGCTGCTGGTAACCTACCTCATGTCACTTCAGTGTTTCAGCTTTCCCAAGGGGGGATGGCTTTGTAAAGCACCCAAAACACGTGCCCTTTCCCTGCAGGTGAGGAGCAGAGAACGGATCTTGCATCCTGGATCACAGAGTCCTCATGCTTGATGCACCACCACAAGACTTTTGGATGTACAGTGCCAAGACAATGCCCAAAGGGTGCAATGAAGTGTATGAATTCTGGCTTATGCATTTAAAGTTGTTCTCTTTGTCTTCTAAAAGTCCCTTAGATTTGAATGGAAATTATGGAGTCATATTTTCCATGGGTATCCTTTGAGATTTGTGGGTTTTTTTGTTTTTCTTTAGGACTCATATATCCACTCCTAATTCAATTCTGTAGGCTCAGCAGGGACTGCAGTTTTATCAACATAGATTATCTTCCTAAAAAGAGGCAGGGCCTTGGTGAGACAAGCAGGGGAAGCCTGTCTCTGCAACGATTGTGCTTTGGATAATAAAGAGGAATTATATCCCAAATGATAGCTATCAGACAATATTCAAACCCACTGGAAATGAATGGACAAATTAGAACAAAACGGTAATTTTCCTTTTCAGCTATTTATCTAAAGGCTTTTCATGGTACATGATACAACAGTTCAGTGAAAGTTCAGTTTTCAACCCCCAGCATTTGCTGTATTTCTAAAACTGAAGGGCTGAATGGTATTTTCCTCCTGGCCAGTATAGCATTTTCTCCTGCTTGGGCACTTGTCCATGCTCTGTGCTCAAAGCAGGTGAAGCACACTGAGGTAAAGAGGTAAGAAACTCGTGGAAGCCGGGAATTTAAATCAGTGTGATGCGAGAAGGCAATACAGAGTAGCTGGGAAGAGGCCTGACCTAGGCAAAGGGAAGACTGCTCTTCTGTCTACAACTGAGGACTTCATGTTCTCCACCTCATTCCTTTTCTAACTTGCAGTGTCTCTTCAATCTGAAAAAGAGAAAATGGAAGGTGATTTACAAAAGTTATTTCTTGTTGCTTAGGAAGAATGTCAAGAGCTCTGTTGCTCTTAGTACACAAAAGCTGCTTGAAGTGGCCAACTGCTTTGTCATGTGAAAGTTTGTTCCACTCAGAGGGGAAATAGTTGTATTTTCTAGGAAAAGATTGTATCCTAATGATGTTTAGAGAAAGAAAGGAAATTGGCAAAAAGCAAGATATAGCCTAAGAGTAAATGACAGGCCTTGTGGTTTTGTTACAGTAGTTCCTTGTTAAACTAAGTTCTTCCAGAAAATTATGTTTTGTTGGGGATTGTGAAACGTCTGACTTAATGAGAAACAAGCATGGTGCCAGGGGCCCTACACAGACACTAACCAGTGAACAATGTCCTCTACCAACACCACCAGCATCAACTCAGATGCAGACAGTTCCAGGAGGGCAGGGGAGAGCCTGCTGAAAACCAGAAAATATGATGGAGCAGTGGGGGAACACAACAGGCAATATAATTGGGTTTCGTTTTGTTTAGTGTCTTTTGTCGATTTCTCTTTTGATTCTGCCTTCTTATACTTGGTTCAGGGGATTGAAACATCTGTTAGTTTGGGGGAAAACAACAAGATTTCTTAAAGAGCTATGGAATTTTCAGAAATTCTGCAGTCAATGTCTGACAAAAAGGTCAGCCTATACTAGAATATATAGTTATTTGTTTCTGTGAAACTCACAAAACATAGAACAATCGCAGAGGAAGGAAAATAACAGATAGGAAGAAACACCAAATGTCAGAATGTTTGGGTTACTAAGCCATACTAAAATTGAGATCAAGACCAAAATGAATTTCAACTGTTAAGAGAAAACGGTAAAGCAGATACATGGAGTAAAAATGGGCATCTGAAAGGCCTTGAATGTCAGAGCCAGAAAAAAGCCTTGATCTAAACAGCGGAAAGAAACAAAAAGCGTGAAGAGGAAGGCAACATGGCATGAATATATATGCAGTAAGTAGCATAAAAAAAAGCAGTTTGGATTCCAAAAATGTTCATGCTAAAAAGTAGCTGATAATGTGTCATGCATCTAGAAAATAGTTAAAAAAAAAAAAGAACAGAGAATATAGATGTAGGTATAACAAAACTGATCTGCAACTACAGATTTCAGTGAATTTTTCTTGTCACAAACAATATAAAACCTATTCATGAGGTGACATCTTGTCTTTTTCAGCACAAGTGTGAAGATCTGCATGTATATCTAAAAACTTCATTGGCCTGAATTTTTCCCTGTTATGGGAATGGGAACTTTGGTGAATTCTGCGTCCATAAAAAATCAATAGAGAGGAAAATCATAATGAGTATGATTATTCATTATGATTGCTCATTACTGGCCAATATTTTGAATATAACACTATTGTAATAAACATCAGGGTATAAACCCACAATATAAATAGCAAATACAATTTATGTTGACATACAGTAAATCTATATATTAGTACTTAGGGAGTGGGATATATAATAAAGATAATGATATTTTTAATGTAATAGGAGGCTGGCACACAGAATCGTTTGCAAACCCCTTGATTTTGCATGTCACTAGATGCTAATTTATTTATGTGCCAACAGTGACAGCAACCACAAATCAAGCTCTCACATTTCAAGGCGTGACAGGCCTTGATTTGGGCTGCCGGTAGGAACACGTTTCCTGCAGGCTCGGAAAATGCCACCGTGCGTTAGCAGTGTCAGTCTCCAGCTACCTGATCCCAGGCGAGGACTGTAAAATTCCAGCCAAGTCAGTAATTGAGGCTGTGCCTGCTGAGGGGTCACTGCCCAGCTGCACGAGCCCAGCCAGGATTGGTGGGAGAGCAGGGGAAGGGCTCTGTCTCTAACCCCGCTCCGTGATACAACGCAGAGGGCTCGCGGTGCAGAGCAGGTTTTTATGGCTCCATGAAAACACTATGTGGGAAAAGTGTGGTTCCCAATGACCTTTCTAACGTTGTTGACCACTGGGATTTACCAGCTGCTCCTTCCTCTCGGATTCGAGGGCTGTAATTACGAGTGGCTGTAAAAGATGCACCAGGAGAGCAGCAGAAGTTCAAATGGGGGTCTCCAGAGGCCTCTCCCAGGAGAAGAGCACGGCTTAGGGCAATGCAGTGCAGTATTTCAATTTATGCACTCGAGAATTAGCAGAAATGCAATGAGAAGGATGACAGACCATATCAGTTTTACAGGTTTAGGAGGTGTGGAGACTTCAGCAAAGCATCCAAACATTCCTTGGGTTTATCAAACCTTTTTTAGCTCTTTGATGTTTATTATGCACACACGCTCCTATTTCAGAGCATCCAACAAACACATCTTTCTCAGATCCTTAGTAAAAATGGTTTGGAAAGTTCCCTCCGTACTCCTATTGTATATTTGTAAGGAAAAAAAATAAAGAACACGTTTTGGGTTTATTGCTGTTTGTGGCTTGCTGGGACTATAGAATTGCAATATAGAGGCATTGCTAGAAAAGGACAAAGGACCCTTGTGCAGAATCTGCCTTTATTTTGCTCAGCTAAACTTTCCCAGTCAATACCTTGCTTTCCTTAGCATCAAAATCCATTGATTTACAGAAACTACAATCCCTTTCAATGCTTTCTTAAATCTCCAATCAGGACCAGGAATTCACGAGGCAATCAGTTGTGGCTGTTTGTTTGAGACAATCTTCCTGTCCACCATTATAGGTGCAGATTATTTAACCTCCTTAAATAGCTCGTGTTCGGCCTCTATAAAATGCAGAAAACTTTTCAACTCTTGTTGAATAAGACGTGTGTTTGTTAAGTGCTTGATGATTTTTTATATTTCTTGGGAACCCTGACCATTTTAATGAGCTACAAAGTGGTGAAGATTTGTGTGTTGCCCAAAGCCAAGCTGTTTAATTTAAGGTTTTCCTATAGCTTATGCACAGATTTGAAATATGTTCTGGCTTATTTGTTGTTGTTGGGCTTGGAATTTTTTTTTTCCACTTCTGGCTCCACTCCTTTTAAAGCTTAGTGCTAAAGTTTCCCCAGGCAGCATTTTCCAAAACAGCTCAATTTGTTGGTGTCATAGGCTTGCTCAGCACACACAAGACACATTATTCCTTATTTATTTTGAGTTCCAGTATAAACACATTTGCAGCATTAGGACCAGCTCCCTTCTGCATGCCTGTGATTTCTGCTTGATGGGTGCCAAGCTGCTTCTGTAAACCTAAGGGTGTAGCCAGAATCCACTTTGGGTGGCTTTAGAAGCCCAGTCTGTCATTCACCTTATGTCTAGCAATATTAGGTCATACAATTCATGTTTGCAGCAGAAGATTCTGTGCATTCTCACATACTTTCACTTCAGCTGAAACAGGGGAAAGAAGAATGGTCCTGGGGTCATTTACAAGGAGATGCCTGATCTGCAAATGGCATGGGAGGTCATTAATTTTGTGTTAACACTGGGACATGAATCCAGGCAGAAGCTACTGCAGACACCACAAGCACAGACCTTCTGCCTGCTGCCTTCCTGTGCACATCCACCTCTTCTCCATGTCTGGCTGTAACACCAGCAGAGCAGGCAAGTTCATTGCTGTGCTAACCATGCTCCGTGATACTGCACACCAGTTTACAGGGAAATCTGGTATTTTGGGGGCTTTTTTTTTTTTTTTCCTGTGTATTGGAGGGGAAATAGGTAGAGAGGATTGCTTGTGTGATGCAGTGTCCATTGATTTAGAGATTGGATGTTTGCTCTTTCAAAATGTTTGCCATCAGCACTGCATAATGTAGCCCACAGTCTGTGCTATGACTACTAAGCCACTCAGGACAAAAAACCAAAGAGGTTTTCTAAGGTGAGGAAGTTGCTCAGTTTTTGTATTTGACTTTGCAGGACACTACTGGATGCTTAAAGGCTTCCTTCTTCATGTCTTTCCTGAGACAGAGGTCCAAGGAGGCACCCAGGCTTTGGAATATTTCAGCAGGTGTTTTCTACACTTAGGTAGTAGAGTAATAGTGGATTAGAAAGACACTTAATACGTGTTCGGGCCAGAATTTCAGCTGGCACGAAGAGATATATTTCCACTGAAGTCAAGAATCCGGCCTTATACTATCTAAGCACTTGAAATCTTCAAGACTTGGCTGCAGAGCTTGAGAACAAGCTTTGTTGCAAGACTTTCAGCATTGAATGCTTGCACTTGGACCAGAAAATATCCTTTTCGTACAGTATTTTGGCACTTCAGCTTCTGGTTTGGGCCAGAATCGAGATGTACATGAACATGGAAAATAAATTTTAAAGCAATGGAAACGTTCAAATGGAAACTTCAGATGGGTCTGTGCTAATGTTTAGTTTGAGGGAAAGCTTCTGATCATGGTTATTTTTATGTGTACAGTTTCATTCATCCGTCTTTCAGTAGTGGTCATTTTGAAATGAACTGAGTTCGAAACTCCCAGGAGGGAAAAGATAATCTTGCGGTTAATGCACAGAACTAGGAGTCAGGAGTTCTGGCTTTTTATACATCTAGAGTGATTCTAGGCAGTTCACTTAAGCCCTGATTCAGCAAAGTATGTAAGCATGGGAGTAGCTTTAAGTGCATGAGTGCCCTTGTTAAATCTCGTAGTGCACTCAGCAGCACCACACAGCCACGGAGCACTGTAAACAGATTTAGTTAATGCTGAACAAACAACTGGTATTCCTCACGCTGTGTGCTGGAGCTCTGATAAACAACAACAGAATGCACAGGGCCATGGAGCAGTTCCCAGCACAAAAATGAATATTGATAAGTATGCAACGCTGGGCAAACTCTGAAAAGATCCCTGAATCTTTCCTTGCCTGAACAAAACCCCCCTGTGTAAGGTCTTCAGGCATCCATCTGAGCTTCTGAGGGGATTTTTTTGATTTTCTAATGGAGTAACTGAATAGCTGCCTAAAAGCAAAAAACCTAAATAAAGTGTATTCAGATGTAAAATGCCTACAAAAGAGTTGTAGGGAATGGCTCTAAAGTGGTGAAAGAGCTAAGGAAACAGTTCCTTCTGTGAGGAAGAACATTTGTGTCAGGGGACTCTTGGATAGGGTCTGGAGTTTCATAAACACCAGCGCTGATTGTCAGAACTTCCTTCTCAAAATACTGAAAATAGTTTTATGTAGAAATGCATAATAAAGCACGGGGAGTGAGGGGGCACACGATCCATCACTCTCCTTTATTACTCTGCTCAGGAACTGCAATGGCTAGTGTGAAATATGTTGTTTCTCCCAGCAGAATCTCTATAAATGGGAAAATCAAAACTTATTCTACCGCCAAATAAACACACTAAAGGTTAAATAATGTTGTGCTAGCTAGTTGCTATTTGCACACAGCCCACACTAAGAACTGCTGAACGGAGCACGACCCCCGAGACTCGCCAGCTATGCTTGGGTGGGGGCTCATTTGAAACCCCTCTTTCAAATGGTGCTGCATCCTTGCTTTCTACCGTGAAACAGACTCCAAGCTACGACTGGAACACCTCCACATCCCTCAGAGCCCCTCACTGCCACTTTCCCCAGGGAGAAGGGGTCTTTTTGCTCCTGTGCATGGCAGTGTTACTGAGAGAGTGGGCCCCTAGCACAGGTCTGCATTAGGAGGAGATTCTTTCTTCTCACATTCATACCTCCAAAAGCGTAAAAATACTCCCTCTTTTGCAAGTCCTTAGGCTGCAGTTCTCTGAAGGAAAAAGGTCTACAGAGACACATCTTCTTTTTCATATCAGGCTACCCATACTGCAGAGGAATCTGGGACCTCTCCTCCTCCTGTACTCTTTGTCCTGGCCCCACTGCCTCAGGTCCTAGCTGGACTTTTCTAGTTAGGTACTTAATGGGGTTTCCTACCACTGGGAACCTGACAGTAATCCTGGATATCTCCATGTCATTGGTGGTTCCATCTCAGGAAGTGTAACCAGAGATTAATACTTCCTTTTGGATTCAAACAAGTGTGCAGCTCTCCACCTCCCCAGAGATTTCCTATGTAAGATGGCACATCCTATTCTAAGGAGCTGGAAATTAGGGCAGGCAGCTCAAGAGCACCATCACCATGATACAGTCAGGAATTTTGCTCCTTAAGCACCTGATGTTTTATCTCTGCAGAGCCTTCCCAGCTCAAGTGGATATCTCAGGACCTCTGTCCCCTGAGCATGGCTGGCATTCACCAGGTAGATCTTTTGACCCTGAGCTGGTAGGATCCACTTGTCACCCAGGAGAATGACTCCCATCATTTTTTATGCTAGTCTTGACTGAAAGGAGTGCAAAGTTCAGACACAGATCCCAGCATTGCAGGTGTATTTAAAGCCACAAGGCAGGAGCAGAGCCTAGGATCCTTCAAAAATTTAGATTTCTTACTTCTAGTTAATAGAGATCTTTAAGCAGGCTGCAGGCTTTCCATCTTGCAAACAGAGATGACAATGATTCTCTACCCTTCTCATACTGGAGGGATTTTGCAAAGAAAAAAATCACTGAAACAGAGTGGGGCATTAAGGTTACATTAATTGAGGCTTCATAATTATCTCAAGAGCCTATTCTGAACTTTCAAGAAAGTCAGAGGTGAACCCCATCTAATCTACTTTCCCTTTTAATGAATGTCAGTTAGGAGCATTTGGTGTTGTGTTGTAGCTAATATGATTCTAAAAAGCCCTGGAAACTAATAGGAATTTTTAACCAGCAAAATAATCCTAGAAACTGAACGAATTTGATCTATACTTGTATTCAGTTGCTGAAATATGTTTCCTTCTCAATGGCTGAAGCACAAAATCAGCACACAAAAATGTTTCCATGGGGGACTCAGTAGCTTTGTTGGTCCCCAGGATCATCATTCTCAGCATGACCAGCCTGAGGAGGTTCAAGGCTCTAATTTTGATGTTATTTTTGGAAATGGCTTGAGTTTCTGCAGTTTTGGCTTTAAATGAGATCGGAGTCATGCTTCTCAGCCTCAGCTGCCAAGCTAAACTTTTCCCTTGGTGTGAAAGCACGTGTTTACCCGTGTGCAATCTAAACTACAATGTCTCGCTGTAATTGTATTTGTAAAATGTCTTCCTAAAAATACTACCTTTCCAGAGCATGATCATTTTTCATTTCTCTGCACCCAAAAGGGGAAAAGAGTTAAAAAATGCAAGTGTCATGTATTGTACATGAGCTAGTTTGTTTTAAAATGAAAATAACCCGAGGCATCAGATGCTATTATTACTGTTAATTCATTGCCTCACAGTATCTGCCTCTGTATGACTTGATGAATTTCCACTACACATTCATTATTGCAAACTCATTTCCAAACACTTCGTATAAAGCAGGCTTTAGATAGCTCACCACATTCTTATGAAAAGCAACATTGTGAAGCAACCACGGGGAGCAGTCATATAAAACAGATGCTCAGCACCCACTACCCAGCAACACAAAAGGAATAATCAACTGACGAGAATAAGTTGTTTTATGCTCAGAAACTTGGATTCCAGTGGACCTGTGTTTTCTGGGCTGGGGTATTAAGTTCTGTTGGAAAGCTTGTAAAGGCTGCTGTGGATCTGCACAAGGGAATTTGGCACCCAGTTGCTGCATATCTTCTGATAGACCATAAAATCAAATTGAACTGGGCAGCCTTATGCGAGGGCTACCAGCACGCCGCTTTGACCTACTTGAAATCTAAAGCTTCATTAAACTATTTCTGCCAAATAAAAACTAACCTGAGCCCTCCCAAAAGTCAAGCCACATTTCCATTGTGGTCCAAGAGCAATATGCTGTAATGCCCCTTTATGCTCCTAGTCCTGTCTGTCCTTGAGGATTGACTCCAAGGCAGCTCGAGCTTCTATTTGCAGCCACACAGAAATTCCTTTAATGAAGAGTAAAGGAAAGACTTGCTGAAACACTGTCTCATCCAGGCACTCCTGGATATTCTCTGACCACCACTCCACACACTGCTTTGGCCACACTGGCTGCCAAGAGATTTTCCAGTAAATGTTGAGGCTGTGGTGCCTTGCAGCACAACTTTTACCTCTTAGATTGCTCCTCAGTCAAGGACCTACAGCTTTGGTATTGACAACAGAATTCCTGGGAACCAGAAATTAATCAAAACTGTTGGTATATATTCTTTTTTCAGCCATTTCACACTTTCGTTCAGGCTAGCAGATGACAGCGCTCAAATAACATATAAACACCATGCTAATCATCTATTTTTGACATTACTGTAAGAGATGGTCTGGCAAGTCTCACTAGGGAGGTTGTTCACTGGAGGCTTCTACCTCCATTTTGCAGAGGCAAGAGGTCTAAATAAACAATGAAGTTTCAAAATGTTCGTCGGGCCAATAATCTCTACCAGCTCTGATTTTCCTTTCCTTCTAAGAAGCACTGTGAAAATCCTGTGACTTCAATAACATGTAGTACAAGTCCTTTGGTCATCATTACACACTGATTTCTCTTGTGGAGCAGTTTTTGCAAGGCATGTCTTCACCAGAACCTCTAACAGTGGGTTACCTGTCACTCAAAGAATCCATTTAAACTTTTGGTCTTTACAGTGTTAGGTGGTAATAAGGTCTAAAATTGAATTATATGCTACACAAAGACATTACCTCTTTTGTCTATGAACAGAATGTTTCCTCTTGATGGTGACACTTCTTTAAGTGCTTTTCTGGTGCTCCTTTTCACGTTGTTAATTCTAGTTGGCATCAGGAGATCAGGAAGACCTGCTGCATCTTTGGTGCATCTGAAATAAAAATAATGCATCTTTCTCCCCTCATTTTAAGGGCATATTTATATTTGTTTTTCTAATCAGATCTATTAGTGCTTATGGTTTTCATAAATAAGGAAAGGTTTATAAGAGGAAGAACTATGTGGAATTCAGTTATTCATGAGAAATAATGACACAGTATAGGTTTAACAAAAAAAAGAAAAATCCTTTAGCAGAAACAACCAGAAAAGTTGGTTTGCTGTAGAAAGGAAAGGAAAAAAAAATCTCTACTGGGCTTGATACTGAGTCATCTGTTTATTCCCAGTGCATGATGAAGATAAGTGCAATTTGCAAAGTTTCAGTTTGGTTTATGTTTTGAAACACTGCATACCAGAAGGATTCAATCTGGAGGTGAAGAGAAGGTGCCTCATCTGATCACTGTATGCAAAACTTCTACAGTAAAAAGACAATAATGGGAAATTCACCTGTTCTCATTTTTCATCATAACATAAAATCTTAGGCTGTATGTTTCAAGTGCTTGGCTTAAGTTCATGAATCTGTTGAATGAAAAGGGGAAGATTTATGATTTCTTGCTGTTTGATATGAAGTAAGCTAGCTAAGTGTGCGGTCTTTGCTAAATTTTACTTCAAGACTTGGATCTGCTTTATGCCATAACTCGTCCACTGCAAATTACAATGAATTGAGCCTGGTGATAGCCAGAATTGAACCTGTCCTATAACTGGGACCTCAGAACTGATGCTGTATTCTGTTTTGTTTGAATTTTCTACATTACACCCTAGCAACCCTGTTACAGAACTCCTTTATTTAAACTGGAATAGCTTTAGAGAGAAAGGCTTTTGGACTCATTATAGGGATGAGGAAAGATGAGAATAAATTGATAATTAGGCTTAAGAGAATAAAAGCAGGAAGGAGATACTAGCACACTCTGTAAACATTGGAGGGAGTAGAGCAGCCGATTCTCTATGGCACTGCTGACAAAGAAATGAATGGCCTTAAAGTGGGAATGAATAAACACAAGCTGAAAGGGAGGAGAGGTTATCAGCTCTCTGCAGAGTGAGGGGCTGACCCAGCCTTCCAGCAGGACCGGTAGGAACAGAAAGTCCCAGATTGGTTTTCTAGGCAGATTATCTGCCACAGTTGCTAGTTACAGTGAAGGGCTGAGTTCACTGACCCACGGCTCTCCCAAGGTTTCATGTTCCTGCCTTCAGATACTGTATGTGGGTTTAGTTAACCCTGACAAGGATTCTCAGTCCAGATTCTTGGCTAGTGTGGTCTTCACGGCAACCAAGGAAAATATTTGTGAGAAGGAACTGCAGCAAAGTCCAATGCTTTGGTTTCTCAGGCACAAACAGAACTCACCAGATGGGGTCATAGGAGAAGAAGAACTAGTCTGAAGCATATCTTCACCCACCCTACATGGTTTTCGCAGATGTTCTTCTAACTGATACTGTATTTATTTTCCTTCTGTTGAACTTCCTGGTGTATAACAGAGAACTGATACTGTACCTGGACTGGCAACAGTTTTCAGATGTTTTTCAATACCTGAACTTCAGCAGATTTTTTTTTTTTGATTGGCCTCCAATTATATTGACCTCTTTAATGAGCTGAAAAAAAGCACTGAATGTCCGTGTTCCAAACTTCAGGATAACTTGGCTGTGGGTCCAGCTTTTGCAGCTTGGCCCAGTTTTTAGTATACATTCATGCATCTTCTATTTCTACTTTCTTATTTATCCTACTCATCAGTGAATCTCATTTTCAGAGAATCCTCTCAATTTTTAACTAAGTCAACACTCTGTTTGCCAGGGACAGTATCATTACTGAAGTAGGAATTTCACCTTGTGCCAGCAGAAATCATGGGACTTGTGATTGAAGGCAGCCTGCAAACCATTCTAATTAAAGGCATAACAGCAGCTAATTCTAAGGTTCATATCACTAAGTGAAGAGTGAAGCCACATGAGCATTATTTCACTTTCTGGAAAGGGGAGAAGTGCTTCTTCTCTGTGGAGAGCTGGTAATCCTGCTTCAGGCAGAAGGTAGGACTTTTTGGAGGTCCCTTCCACACACCATATCTCTGATTTACTATGATTAAAAATACCCAGTTTGTAGTATTTTTATATTAAATGCCAGAGATTATTTTTATATTTTTTTTAAATTAAATGCCAGTGAAGTATTTTTAACTTTGGCTTCAATAATATCTCTCAGAAGTCACATTTTCTGTGAAGTAGCAAAAATTTTCCAGGTGGCTTGAAATGAGGTCTTAGCTGCAGGGTTAAAATGTTTGCTCAGTGCAAAGAGGGTATCATCCTCTCCAGGCATTTCCCTTTCTCTGTTACAGAATCCACTTTTTATTTCAGTGCTATATTGCCATGGTCTTAGTGGCAGTGAGCTGTCACATTTCAGTGATAATTGTGTTTACGCTTTGGGATTGTTAAAAGCATCTTGAAACAAGTATTTTGACCATAAATTATTTGCATTCTTTTAATTATAAGGAGATCAGAAAGCAGGAAATGTATTTACATTTTTCTAGGGCAAAGTTCTTTATTCAGAGTCATATTTTACAGAAACTAAGTCACCAAAAAAGAGAGGCTTCCAAAATTGAAAATGGAGGTAACTAAAGACTGGGAATAGGCTGGTAACTCAGAAATATGACCTTGGTAAATCAAAGTGGTTAAAGGACACAGACAAACTGAGCTGAAATTAATGACAGCCCCTTATTAATAAATTAGATGTTACTAAACAATTATGTTTTTATTTGTGTATGTGTGTTATTCATCTTTTATTCATGACTCAAAATTCACACACTTCATCTGTAGAGGGAACTTTCTGAGACAGAAGTGAAAATGAAAAGAGCAACACCACAAACCCAGTGTCACAATGACTTTACAATATATACAGTTAAATAGTTTATTACATTTTTCAATAAAAGGCTCAGAAAGAGCCCACTAGCTTACAATTTTCTTTGGCAAAAAAACCTGATTTAAACACAACAAAAAGGCTTGCATGGGTTCAAGAAGGGTGACCAAAGCACTGTTTTTTGCTATCATTGGAACGCTATCAAATTATGTGTCCAAAACAAATGAATCTGAATGGAAGTAGTTAAAATACTGAAGTAAACCAGTCCAATTTTTAAAAAAGATATTATTGCTAGCAGTATCCTCCTCCATTAGAAATCTGCATTGGGAGATAGGGACCCACTTCAAGTAAATGAGTCACTTTTGCTTCCTAGCCAGAACAATTAAACTTCTTGTATAAAACATGACCTGAAGCCTGCCCTTCACCACATCATCCCTCCTCAAACTCCCAGAGGTCAGCTCTGACATTTAACAGCTCACAAATTCAGTTTCTTAGCTCCTGAGGCCAACTTCATGCTTTTAAAACCTAAACTTTGTTACTGAGATTGATATATGTGCCTGTGTGTGCTTGGATAAGTGAGTATAAATACGTCTATGCACATATGCAGCAAGCACATACTTCTGCTTCCAGTCTATTCAGTATTGTCAATGGTTTTTCATCATTCTGCAGAGATAACACCTTTGTCTTTACTCTTACATAGCTGCATTTGTGAGTTGTAAAGGTACACATTGTCCCACCAAACACTATCTCAGTGCTGGTCCCAAGATACGAGCTTGTCATACGAAATTGCACAGAACAGATGATGCAAACAAGTCAAATAAAAATGCATTTTGAAACTTGGTACTTCTTTATTGCTAGCAGCTGAGCAGTTTTAGGTGTTGGGGTTTGTTTTTTTTCTTTCCTCCCCAATTGTTATTGATCTCTTGCCATATTGTGCATACAATTCCCTAAAAACATGAGCTCATTTCTACGCCAGTTTTAAAGCTTAGCTCATCTGGGCTATGTGCTTTGGTGTGTAGGTGTTGAGTGCTAAATACAACTTAATTTTTCATTTGTAAAAGGCATGCTTAACAATAACAGCTACTTAATTAGTTTGATCTTCTGAGCAATTTATCACACTCTGTGTACCAGCATAAAAGTAAGGCCATCAGGTGGCAGGTGCAGTTTGAGGTATCAGGAGGAGAGAATTTTAAGTTGTTTGTATACTTTTCCCCAGAAATTTCCTCACATTTCCATAATGTTTCCTTTTCAGTGATGGTAGGAATGCAGTAATGTCATTATTGAGGTCATAATTCAAAGTTCACTAATATAAAACAAATGAAGACGAAGAGAACGTGACTTTTCTTTACCTGCTCTGGCTCTTTCAGACAAGCTACCCCCAGGGGCACAGAGAAACAATGAATCATTTTAAGTATTTGATAAGGACCAAATAAAAATGAAACCACAGATGAAGAGCTTTTTCCTAAGTTTATTCTTCAAAATAGCTTTGTGGTGATATGCAAACTATACAGCCAAGCTTCCCCAGTACAAATCATTTGTGAAATCCGTTTTGTGGTACTGACAGAAAATAATTATAATTGTATATTTCAAAAATACTACCAAACACCAGATTCAGTCTCTTTCTAGGTTTTCAAAGACTTTCAGTCCCCACACTTTCAGACTCTGACATCAGTGTGTCAGAAGGGATAGATGACTGGAAAAAGTCCATTGAAGCTACTAAGAAATGGACTAACTTTTAAAGTGTTAATGAAAACTAACTTTATTTTTATGGTTTATGTACTGAAAAAACTCTTTCCTAAACAAAGAAATAACTTAGCCAACCCAGCCATGAGTTCCATTATGTTCTTGCTAGCCAGATTTCACAAGGTGGCCACTGAGGTCCTGTAAAATTAAACTGACAGCTCATCACAGAACTTCACAGTGTGCAAGAACATCGAGATGGAGAAGCCCAGTTAGATCATCCACTCAGCCCACCCTTCACCTCTGCCAACGATGCAAACTTCCATGGTGTTCTCATTTTATGCTAGCCCAAGCAAAATGAACTTCATCTCATATAAAAGAAAGAATGTAGGGTCAAGCATCAAGAGACAGTACACTCTGTACTTATAATAATCAATGCAATTCTCTCAAACTCCTTTTTTTTTTTCAATTAAAAAAAAAAGAGAGAAAAATAAGAAAAAAAACCCCTTCCTAAACCTAAATCATCTGAGCAGCTGAACATTAGTAATGTTTGCCTATTTGTGATAATTGCTGACATCAGCAGATGGAGGTACTCCTGTTTTTAAATGTCATGGTCTGTGACCTGGGGTTCCCTCCCTACAGTTGTAATCATATTATGGCACTGAAATCCATGTTGTTGTTGTGTTGTCTGATGGAGAAAAAGAAATTATTTTTCAGTCAGCAGGTTATTCTTTTTTTTTTGTAAGGAAACCAAAACTTTCCTATACCTCTGGTCAACCTGTTTCTCACAGATAATATCCCATCTCTCTTTATTTTGACTCCTCTAAACCTGACTTCTTGCTTTTCAAGCTGTGGCTTCAGAGATTTTATCTTGCATCATTCGTTTGATCAACATCTCTAAATAGTAAAAAAATTATGCTAGGTTATTTTTTCAGGATGTTAGTTGGATATTTTGATCAGTTGATTTAATTTTATTATTTTTCTCCTTTAATTTTTTTCAAATCCAAAGAAGTAGCTTCCAGAACCATTGGAATCCCATTGCTGAACTAATTGACAGAGATTAAATTTCTCAGCATCTCAGCAAACAGAACAATTACATCTGAATCTGCACAACTCAAAGACCATAATTTGCCCAGAAAGGGCAAAAATACTGGAGAGTGCTTTGCAAAAGTCTGCAGGAGATGTTTGGCACTCTGAAAAATACAGGTCTTCTTTATGAGTGATTTTTTTAGGAAGAAAAACAAGCATGGAGTGATGCTTCAAGGGAGAAAGCGTGACAGGAGGTGCACGGTGCTGTGGCTGCAGGAGGCGAGCAGCAGGGAAAAACAATTCCAGTTTGGCACCTCCTCCAGTTTGGGTTTTTTTGTGTGTTTAGTACCACATCCAATGCTGGACTATAGGGTAGGTCAATAGAAATCCCAGGTGGCTGAGACTAGGGCAGGCCAAAGTATTGGAAACTTTTATCCTTGGCATGGAGAAATGTTTCTAAGGCTTCCATAGCTCTTGCCATTTGCAACAGTGATGCCCATTAAAATGCTTACAGCAACAACCACTCTCCTTTTTCTGTGCTCTGCTTTAGAACTAATGTATAATAATTGGAATCTGAGCCGAGTTTTCCAAGACCTCAAGTTGTGTTAAATGAATATACACACACACACACTCTATTTCAAGATACACAGTAAAAATAATGCTCTAAAAATAATGTGTTTCATATGTGTGTGTGTATGTTACAAATTAGCTGTTATTTTAAATGTTTCACTATAAAAAGCCCCCACACAACATCAGAGGGGAGTCCGGCCCTAAATGGTATTAAACTCTGGGGGTATATTTAAATAATTGCTCAAGTTCCAGTTTTTATTCTGATGTAATTAAAGTATGTTTTACACGCTAATCAAAATTAAATAAAAATTATTAAGTGTTAATTTACATTTAATTAGTTTTTGGTAAAATAATACTGCATTTCCACGGTTCACAAGAATAAACTGAAAAAAGAACATTCTACTATAGAAAACTTACTACTGTAAGAGCTGCACAGGAGAATGTTCACTGTACAAAAATACACTCCAAAAACATGGAACTGCATAGAAACACTCTGCTCCTTTCCTTTGTCAGCTGATCATGGCTTAAGGTCTCACTCATCTAAATTATTACCTTAGAAAATATCTTCTTCCATGTCTGAGCCAACAAACGTGGCATGGGTGTGGGATGAAGGGATTCAAGTTATTCATTAGGGAGCTGCAGAGGTTTTCAAGAAGTAACAGTGCTTTGTCCTCCACAGAAGAAAACAGGCAGCAGAGCACAACCCAGGAGAGGCATTTTAGAGCAGAAAATTAGGTTGTTAGGTAAATAAATCTTTTTTTTTCCCTCAAAAATTGTCCAGAGAGCCCTGGGTTTATTTCAAAAAACAATCAAAGCTGAAATATTTTGGAAAAACCTGCCACTTTCGTTTTTTGAAAGTGTCTTGATAGGTTTGGGTTCCCTTTCTCCAAGTCTCATGGCCCAGCAAGCCTATGGAGTTCAGATCCATGAAATGAGCTAGGTCATGGGACAGACATGGAAGTTGGTCTGAACTCCATCTCTGCCAGACACCTCTGGTCTCTTAAACTGTTTTCAGAACAAAAGCACTGGATTAGTCAGGACAGCAAGAAAAAAGCTTTCTGAATTCAAAATATTTCAAAGTTTGGGGTTTTTAAAATTATTTCTGAGTTCTGAATGAAAGCCTATATATTTCATATTTCTCCTGAATTCTTGTTTTCTGCCACAATTGTGTTTCAGTGTCTCTCTTTCCTAATTTGCTTTTGCCAGTCCTACTTGCAATGAATTTTATGGGAGCTTTTGCAACATGAAAATGAACACAAAAACACTGTGTAAGAATCTCTGGCTCTTCAGGATCCAGACTAACCTGGCACCTGTTGTTTCATGCCACCATGCAATATCTTTTCCTCCTCCTGGTCTGGGATGGACATGATAATAGGGCTGAAGTGGTAATTGAATAGCACCAGTAACTACCAAATCGATAAAATATAAATGAAGAACAAATTTCTCCCCAAACTTTCAGTGTGAATAATTTTCCCCCTACAGCAGGTGGTGGATGTGATTTCATAGAAATCATAGAAAGGCTTGCATTGATGGAGACCTTAAAGGTCATCTTGCTCCAAGCCCCCACCATGGGCAGGGATTCACCCACCAGACCAGGTTATTTAGGGCCCCATCCAACCTGGCCTTGAGCACTTCCTTTATTGTTTGAGATTTTATAGCAAGATACTTCACTTAATTATTTCTCATCCATTGGTTCTATACAGTTCTTAGTGAAATCTGCTTCAATGGTATTAATGGTATCAACTTAAGTCATGAATTGAATTATGATCTAAACTCTTCATGGCTGAAATGTGTCACCCTGTGCCAACTGCGACTTCAGAAAAGGCAGGCTGCTAGCTAACATAAGATGACAGACACCTAAAAACTGTCTGTGATCTTTGCATGTGACTTGAATTTGCAAGGCATCTTTGAAATGTTGCCATTATGTGTTGTGTGCCCATGGGGGATTTTATGGTTCCTTTTTCTTACAAGGCCTGAATTTCCAGGATGGAAGTTAAGAGGTCTGTCCAGCCTCACTGTGAAAACCCTTCTACAGATGAGTAGTGAGTGGCTCTCTACAAGTGTAGGGTTACTTTTGGGTGTGAAGGAGAATGGACTGAACTCCTTCCCAAAGGGACTGTTTCCTCATGCAAAACATGGGAAAGACCATTTATGGCAATGGATTGGGGACTTTAGACATATTTCTGGAGATTTTTTTCAGAGAAGAGGCTTCTTATTTAGTTTTTAGAACCTACTTAGCACACCATGGATTTTTCTCATTTAAAGCCTATAAACCCTTTAACAATATAATAAATAAATAATAATAATACCGTATAATATCTACATCATTACCCCTCGACTGCTTGATTTTCACCTGGACAGAAGAGCAAGTTAGGATCACAGCTGCTTCATGCACAGTGAAAAACATGGTCTGACCAAGGATAGGCATTGCTCCCAAGATTATATGGAAAGGAAGTTTAAAAGTGTACAGAAGAATTTCTGCTTTGCCGACAACGCATCGTTCAAGAGTTTGCAAAGCTAAAGAGGTAGAAGAACAATCTGAGAGCCACCACAACAGTAAAAACCAGGCTGGAAACAGGGCTATGCCGCTTTCAGCACCTGAACTAACCTCTGCCCTGCCCTGTGTCGTGCCTTCTGCTACCACTTTCCTTATAGTACCTATTCCCTTACAGGGTCATGAAGAATAAAAGATGGGATAAATGCTTGTGAAGGATGTCTTTGGCAGAACACCCCCTGTGGCATATTACATGTAGCTTAAAAAAATAAAGGGGGGAAAGGAAGAGAGGAAGGAAAAGTACCCATTTTATCCTCCTCCATTCTCCTAAGATTAGCCGTTCCAATATGGGATCTTGTTTTGAAGGGCTTTGGACCAAAATCAAGGATTTTGTTTCTTCAGTTTTAAGAACTTTTCATCACTTTTTCCTTCTAGCTTGAAAATGCAACCTTAAATACTTTACCAGGGAAAGCCTCAGTGTTTAAAAAATAATTTTACCCTGCCAGCATCTGCATTTAAAATCAATGTCAATCCAGATTCAATTCTGACTCCCACAAAGGGATATTAATTTTCACCAGAAACTTACTTTGCTCTTTATGTACACCTATTACACAGAACTGAAGAAAAGTGGGGAATTCTCCATTACTTGAGATCGTCCTTTCTGTTGTTTGTTCTCACTTCTCCAATTCCCTCCGTAACCTGTAAGGCTGGAGAAGACAGAAAAATGCACTCTACCAGAAGATTCCTTTGGCCCTCAGTTAGGGTGGAAGTCAGAGTTTTGGATTACTGAGCATTGAATACAGAATTTGAACTAATTAGCAGGGATGGGGAGAGGTAAATGGCTATTAATGTGATTATTGTGCAACAGAGAAGCATGTGCAGGAGCACAGTGTGTGGGAGGCTGGAACACAGGGTTTGCTGTCTTGGGTCAGGACAGCTCTGTGCCAAGCCAAGTATTCTCCTGCCAGCCAACTTCAACGTGTGCAGCATCTGGATAATGTGGAAAACCACAACAATGAACCCACCAGCTCTGAAGAAGGGAGTGAGCTAAAGGTGGAACTCCCTCCTGATCACAGAGTGAAGAATGCAGTTTAACTTCACTTCTGTTTCACCAAGTATGGTTATAAAACCACTCAGCCCAAATCCCATCTTTACCCAAGATCCTTTTGACACCCTGCTGTTCCTGCTTCTTCCATGGTCATTCATGTCATTATCTGGCATGAATTCTGCATTTTAAAACTGCTTAGATCTCACAAAACTGGTCTACAGGCTTAGGTTTCTGATTCATGGTGAGCCGTGCTGGATTTGGATGTGACCACTGAAGATGCTCCGGCTCACAGCTGTCCTGTGCACCCATGAGCAGGGAACTGTGGTAACCAAATTCTGGGAGAGCAGAACAAGTGGTGTCTGCCAGTCATTAGTCACAGTCATTCTACTTAAAAAAAAAAAAAAAAAAAAAAAAAAAAAAAAAAAAAAAAGTACATTTTGGTGCCATTTGTACCAATTTGTCGACTGGCAGCAGTTCCATCCTGCTGTTCCTGCTGGAGCCTCCGTATCCTGCAATTGAATGTAGATGAGTATGGTCCTAACTTTGCAGAGCCACAACCAGCCTGGCTTCTGGGGCAGCTGTACAAAAAATTGATCTACTTCTAGGTACAAACATCTCATCTGTGTCAGCTTCTTTTGGATGAAATTTGGTGTGCTGAGGGTAGCCGTTTATTTTAGCTCTTGCCGTCTTGTTAACATAATACTTAACTTTCTGTATGGTTTGTGAGGCTGTATATACACGTCTGCATGTTAATGCTTTTGTGAAAAAAAAATAGACCTGACACTCAAATTTTAGCCTCTGGGGCTTTTAAAATCTATGTAATTGATTATTTGGTGTCCAGAAATATTTCTTTTCCGTGGAAGGTGATTTATAACCTTAGCTTTAACACAAATCTTGGATGCAGTTCATGCTTCCAGTAGAGTGCCTGATACTCTTTAAACAAAAGACTGCAATGATGACAGCTACTGTATAATGGACTTCTGGGATGAATTTCCAGATGATTGATCATTTGTCCAAAAACTTTTGGTATTTTGAACTTCTGGTATTTTCAAACATTTTCATGACTAAACTGCAAGTTAGCCTGAATATCCGTGAACAACAGTGACATGAGCTTAAGAACAACAAACAGTGAAATACACCCTGAAATAATTCTGCAGAAGTACTTGCACGTTATTTTAATCAATTGAGCAATTCTAATATTCTGTCAGAGGTGAAAAATTAGTTGCCTCTGAACTGACTGCTTCATGAGCCTGAACTCAGTCTACAGAGTCAATAGGATTTTTTTCCCTTGTAATCAATGGGCTTTGAATAAGACCTTAAAAGGAAAACCTTTCTGATTTCTATAGGACTTCCCCCTAAGGACAAAGTTGCTCAGAAGGGCAAATCCTAACAAACTTTCAAATGCTCCAAAACACTGCCAGCAATCTGGGACCAAGAGATAGAGCACTTCTGTTTATTAATTGTTTTCTGCAACAGCTCAGCCATACTGACCATTCCAGTCTATGTGAAACATAAGTTTACTTCCAGTTTTAAAAACTGAACTCTGCATTCTTCAGTAAATGGTGGCAGGAGCCACTCCTTGTTTCAAAGCCATTTTGGTCCCATTTCATTCCACAGCAGCTGTTTTTTCTTTCCTCTATTAAAAAAAAAATCAGCACAAATATTTTTATAAGAACAAACTGATGATTAAGCAATAATGGCATGATGAAGAAAGTGGAAGTGTTTTAAGGCCCCCAAATAAATGGTAGGGTCACCAGGCGTTAACTTCATCTTACATTTAAATAAAAGCTCACCTGGATGACTGCATCATATTCTTCCCTCAACCAATGCTTTCCCCCAAGATGTAATGGGATTTTCGTTCTTGTTATATTACATGCAAGCCTGCAAGTTCCATTTTTATTAAGAGTCTTTTGCAGAGGCTGAGCAAGGATGTGAAAAATGTACTTGATGTGCAAACATATTCTTTAAAAAAAAAAAAAAAGAAAAGATAAGGTTTACTAAGTACTGGAATCTAATCAAGTGAAACTAAAGTAAATGGAAATAATCAAAGTACAGATGCTATGGAACTTAGCCAGTAGTTCATACCCTTGTGAGTGGTGCCTCTGAGATCCATGGTCTAATTTATTCTTGGTGTAACTCCATGGATAAATCTGCACTCTTGGGACTCCCCTGTGAGATGCAGGTTCCAAGTCTCTATCTGTATTGAAAGCTGAATTGCAAATCAAAAAAAATACTCAGTGAGAACTGCAAGAATTTCATGAGATAGATACAGATATTAAAGGATGAATACTTTCAAAGACTGTCATGTGCCTCCATAATAGAACATACTCCTATTAAATGGGCAGATGGTACATGGCCCTTGCATCTGTTGAGATCGTTATTGAAAGAATATTCATGACTCTACCAGTGCAAAATTGGTAAATCTCC
The DNA here is from genome assembly GCA_013398615.1 of Brachypodius melanocephalos. Taxonomy (NCBI): domain Eukaryota; kingdom Metazoa; phylum Chordata; class Aves; order Passeriformes; family Pycnonotidae; genus Brachypodius; species Brachypodius melanocephalos. The sequence goes on along the minus strand of VZSR01001479.1, from coordinate 6,712,645 downwards.
ACTGTAGTTTTTTCCTCATCTGCTCTGCCCTAGCCCTTCTATGTAAATAAACCTAGGTTCTGCACATTGTTTCAGTGCCATTGATATGTTTTATGCCGGATATATATCAATCAAAAAAAGGTGACGTTCTATTGTGCTATGAAATTTCTATCAAGAGACTTAAAACAATATTCTTTTCTCTCTTTTATTTTTTTCCCATACCCTAGTGACTTCAATGGATGCCACGACATTTTCAAAGAAATAATAACAGATTTTCTTCAGTTGCTTTGGTGTGTGACTGCAGAGAACAAGTCACACTTCTTGTCATCATTTAATGTGTGCTGCACAATTAGTGACATTCTGGTTTCCAGCTAGCAGTAAAAATGTTCTCAGTTCAACAAGTGATTATTTATTTCCCTTTCTGGAAAGAATGCAGTGGCAAATACAACACAATATTTTTTTTTATTTCTCATTTTTATTTTTTATGCCCAAAATATAACAGATCCTAATTGAAAAATAAAGGCAGCAAGACAAAATTCCTGCTTCGGTGAACTTGCATCTAATATATCATCATGGTTTTGAACAGGGATGAATGCTGCAGACAAAAAAAGAATAATCTGTGTAGCTTTGGGGTCAGCTAGGCATTCCCAGGAATTATTTTCTGTGTTTTTCAGCAAGTACAGCACTTACCATATATGTTCATGATATTTACATACCATAATATTCTTAGTTGTAAAAGCTCAGGGTCATATTGTCACACGCCTTGGAGGATTAGTGGGAAAGTTACTCACTTGTAGCTTGGTGCCTGCTTGTCTGCACATACATTGCAAAACAAAAGGAAATCCCCTTCAATTCAACTGATGCCAACAACAGCTCTCCTTCCCAACACTGAGAAGGTCGACTTTGGTGCAAGGCTACTGACTTAGGATTTACTAACATTTTGGTGAGTTTTCCAAAATGAATACATCCATATTTCAAATGAAATATTTCCAGAAGCACCTTGAAGGTTTAGGAGCACAAATCCCACAAGTAAAGGATTTGTGCACTCAGAGTACATAAGTTATATTTTTCCTAAAAGCATCCCAGGAAGGTTTCTTGATTCCAGCCTCTCCCACTTTCTTTACCTCAAGAAGAGTCTCAGATGCAGCAGGAGCACAGTCTCTCCTGTGCCTGCAGCCCTGCTGGCCAGGCTGGAAGCTGTCCATTAGGTATCTGGATGGACAGGAGAATATCAGGAGGTGCAAGGCAATGCAGGAGACTGTTCCACAGGTCTTTCTTTCAAGCAGGAAAGGCTTCAGGATGGTGTTTTTGGTGGGTT